>VJWM01000003.1:0-475948 GCA_010909165.1 Anthoceros angustus
TGCAGAGGGTCACCCAAGGGAGGTTGTATGTGGAAGGCCTCCTATAAGAGGAGGAGGTTTTCACAAAGTAAAGTATCATGTCTTGCGCCCACGCCACCGAGTCCTTTGCCATTACAGAGGAATTTCGTGTGAGCCAACACATTCGGTAGAGAGGAAGTGTGGTCGGAGTGTTTGGTGGAGGACTTGCTCACCGCAAGTGCCTAAACGAGTTGCTCCCTTGTGAATGGCTGTGAAATTGCTTTGCTTTGGGTGTGTGGCAAATGCCTGCAGAACTCCCGGCTTGAGGGTAGACTACAGGAAAGACTCTCGAGGTTCTCGCCGTCTGTGTCAAACTCATAGCAACCGCCCAAGGAAGAACTTGCCGGTGGAGGCGACCTGTGCAGCAGCCGTAAGGGCGAGTCGAAACCAAGAAGCCCGAATCGAGGTTAGACTAGGAGGAAGAGGATGAGGAGATGAGAAGATGAGTAGAGGATTAGAGGTGTAGGTGTTAGTGGAAGGCCACAGAGCCTAAGGGACGAATCCCAACCGCAAGTAAACGAGCGCCCCCGAGTGGAGAAGAGTGGTCTTAGAAGTAGGGAAATCAAGGTGAACTGGGGTCCCCGGCGCCCGTGGTAGGCTCTCGCCGAGGCAGACTCGCAATTGTGTTGTGTCGCTAGGTCAAGTTTGGTCTTAGAAGTAGGGACGAAAAGCTGTGTGAACTGGGGTCCCCGGGCGCCTGGTAGGCTCCCGTCACGAGGCGTGACCCGCAATTGTTTTGTGTCGCTGTGGGTCGAGGGTTGGCGATTTTTCAAGGGCAAGTGGTGCACCGTGAGAGGGAGAGTAGGCGCCTTGCTTGCTGAGAAGGCCGAGAGTTGTGCAGTAGGACACAGACCACAAGGCCTCGAACTTCACACAAGTCTCATGGGACTAAACCCAACGACGGGCGACAAGGATAAGTGTGGCTTATAGTGGGAGGACCTCGGGAGCGCCCCGGATTCTCCCCACCACACCAGCCTTTGCTCGGTTCAGTGCGCGGCCCCTGACCACGACCCCACTCGCCCCTTTGCGCCTTGACGCCCATCACTGCACCGTGCAAGCAATGAGAAGCCACCTTGGTATCCTACCAATGTCCCCGGACAGCCCCGGCAGACTTTGCCTACCTTGGTGAGCTTTCCCACCTATGCATAGGGGACAAGGGACAGTGCTTCCTCAACACATGTATACTGTGTGGGAGGAGCCCACTGTGGAAGAGCGGAGCGCATCATGGGGTTCCACACCCATGCCACTGCAGCTCCACAGTCACGCACAGTGCCTTTTAGGCAGAGCTATGGATCCTGCTGACCGACTGGCTTGTGAGTGCTTGCCTTGCTTTTCAACTCCTATCCCGATCCGGGACACACTGGAGTTGCGCCCTGGGCACACCAGCCGATGCAGCATTTGCCCTTCCCTGGCTACACCACCTGGTCTTATTGGCTGGATGCGTGGGGAGAGCATGAGGCATGGGCGCCCATGAATGTTTTTTCAGCATCCACCGGTGGTGGCCGGAGTCCCGATGGCGCTGTGACATCCCCGGGGGGCGAGATAAGCCACCAGCACCTAAGCTCAAGCTATGTGTCGAGACTTTTCCATGGACCATGGGACCCAAGCTTAGCGGACAGCAGTACTTTGCGCGCTTTGATACTTCAAGACAAGGACGCTTGCTTTCCATGAAGGAGCTTACTTAATGTGGCCATTTTTCACATCAATCGACTCGCAAGGAGCCCATTTACCGCGACGATGTGCCCAAGCAGACAGTGGGGGACATGCATGCCAAGAATTGCCGGAAGCCGTGCTCATCCGGCCCTTCACACTGGACTATGCCGTACTACCATGCATGCCACCCAAGAAGGATGCAATGGCCTATGGATGAGAAGGAGTGTGGGGACTACCGTCCCATCAATGCCACCGCCCAGACGCACAACCCAATCCGAGGAGATTTTGACAAAGATTGGCAACTCCACTTTCTTCTCCATACCGACCTTCGGCAAGGCTTCAACCAGGTCCCTGGCTAAGGAGGACATCAAGAAAACTGCTTTCCATGGTTCCCAGCAGTTGTGGGAATGGCTGGTGATGCCTTCGCTTCAAGAATGCACCGTCACTTTCTGTCATGGACATAGTGCTTCCGGATCCGCCAATCTAGTGTGCTATATTGATGATGTGCTTGTCCACAGCGTGGACTTTGAGTCACATTTAGTCCATTTGGAGGACCTATTTCAGCGCTTGAGGAAGGCACGGTGACTTGCCACCGGCTAAGGCGAGTTTGGGAGTGACACAGTGGGCTACCTTGGACATTGCATTGTGCCCAATGGAGTGACGCCACACTCTGCCAAGGTTCAGGCCATCCTACAGGTCAAGGAGCCTACCAATGTTTCGGCGCTACGAGCTTTCTTGGGTCTATGCAACTACTATCGAGTATACATCCAAAACTTCAGCCGAATAGCCAAGCCCCTCAACGACCTGCTGCGCAAGGATGTCAAATGGGAATGGACAGAGGCGGTTCAGCAAGCCTTCGAATCCTTGAAGGAAAGGCTGACCGAGGCACCCGTCATGGCTAGGCCAGATTTCGAGAAGCCCTTTGTGGTCCACACCGACTGGAGCATCTTGGGACTTGGAGCTGTGTTGGCCCAGCTAGACGAGGAAGGGCAGGAGCGAGTGATTGCCTATGCCTCTCGCAGCAACAATAGAGCTGAAGCGAACTACAGTAGCTACCAAGGAGAGTGTCTTGTAGCCGTGTGGGCCGTTTGCCACTTTCGGCCCTACCTCTATGGCAAGCCCTTTACGCTGGTCACTGATCATCAGCCTCTCAAGTGGCTCATGACCAACACCAAGCTCAGTGGTAAGCTGGCCAGGTGGGCCATGATTCTTCAAGACTATGAATTCGAGGTGGTTCACCGGCCGGGCATCAAGCATCAAAACGCTGACACTTCGTCCCGAAATCCTGGAGACAGCAGCGAAGATGCCACGGAGGCAAGGCAAGATGCTGATTCCAGAATGCCCGGTCTTCTCTTTGCTTATTTATTTGGCTGGCCAACGCCGGATCGAGTCCGAAGGACGTGTGGGAGGATTCTGACACTTTGAAGTTTTTGCAAACAGGTCAGCTAGACTCCTCCTTGAGATTAGCCGAACAGGAGCGGATCAAGCAGCGTGCCTCCTCATACCAATGGCGGGATGGCTACCTTCTACGAAGGCTGCATAATGAGCTGGAGCGCCTAGTTCCACCACCGGCGGACCGGGTGGAGCTGATCCACCGAGTACACAACGACATGGGACACTTTGGTGTCAAGCGCACCTACAGCCTGTTGGTTCCTCACTTCTATTGGCATGGCATGCATGCTCGTCAAGCAACGGTGGCGTCTTGTGAGGAATGTGACCGTCAAGACCTCATTCACTATCCAACATGCGCAGCTCCACCCACTCCCGATCATGGGACTATTCTCGTGGTCTGTGACTTGATAGGAGAGCTGCCACGGACGCCAAGAGGGAATGTTTACATTCTCGTTATGATGGAACATTTCTCCAAGTGGGTTGAGGTAGTGGCGCTACCAGACAAGACTTCACGGAGCACGGCCCAAGCATTCTTGCAGAACGTCTTGGGTAGATTTGGAAGTTGCGCCGAGTGTCTCACCGACCAAGGCTCCGAATTCCGGGGAGAGTTCCAAGATCTTTTGGATTCAGCCCTCATTGATCACCGTCGGACCAGCCGGGATCATCCCCAGGCTGATGGGTTGGCAGAGCGGATGGTTCAGACCATCAAGAAGGGTCTTAGGAAACTCTGATTTGCCCAAGGCAAGTGGGACTTGTCACTTATATATTGCCATGGGATCTGTATGAGCAAGCATGGCGTTGGCTCATTTCAGCCCTACTTTACTGCTTTGGTAGGGGCCACGCCCCTAGTTCCATTGCCAAGCACATATGCGAGGTGGTGGACTTGGATGACCCAGTGTGGGGAGTCATTGGACAGGGGCTCTCTTTTGCCAAGCAATGCCTATGGCCATGGCCAATTTGGCGCATTGCTCAAGACCGAGACACCCTCCGCTATGCCCACACTCGGTGGCGTTTAAGCTGAAGAAATTTCGGTGGGGACTTCATCTACTTGCAGCTGCAAACTGGATACCTTGGACACCAGGCCAAGCATGTGCTACGGGTCAAGGAGGTCGAGACCCAGTGGGTTCTTTTTTTGCAAGGAGTCGATGGGCGCACAACCACCGACCACATGAAGAATTGTGCGCCCGCCACCTCCCAAATCTTGATCCAACCATTTGTGATTGGATTCCCCAAGATTACCCATGCCAAGTATGCCGGTATCGATGATTCGAGACTTGATGTTCTTGTCGATAGCGCAATGGAGGATACCATCTGCTCGCTTGATTCCACCTTTGTCAAGTCCCAGGTTGTGGTATTGCCCAGTCTTGGCGGGCAACCTGCGTTCGAGCACTTACCATCAAGACCCAAACAGCTGGGGGAGGGGACAAGAGAACTATGTTTTCGATGCGGGGTTGGCACAATTGGAAGTCCATGGCGAGAAGGGAACTTCAGCATTGCCAATGTGGTGAAAGAGGAGGAGGATACCGGGGCGGTCCAAGACGCCATACTGGGGCGATCGATGCTCGGCCATACTGGACAGCCAGTGTCGCCATACTGGGGCGGTCGATGCTCAGCTCCTGGGGCGGTCAGATCAGCCATACCGGGACAGCCCCAAGAATGCTGACCCCTAGGCACCTTGACCCTCGACGTCGTGAAAACAATAACAGAGATAGCGGATGTGCGGTGACTAGAGATGGGTGGGGGGCTCGATCCCTCCCGGGGCTCTCCGATCTGTTCCGGGACTCACTCAGCCCAACGTCCGGGACACTCTCATCCAGAACTTGAGGCTGTCTTAGGACCTACTACTTACTTACCTTAGCCTTATTTTCCTTTTGTTGAGATAGGCTAGAACACCATAATATTTGAACCGGCGGAATATACATCAAGCGGCTTTATGCATGAATATACGCTGAACCGGGTTGTGGATGGTAACTAAATCGATGTTCATGTATGTAGTTGCGGATAATGTGTTCAAAATTATGGTCAAAATCACATTCTACTTCAAATTTACAAGGAGCCCAGCACAAAGGGTCGTGGGGACATTCTGTGGTTTGCAATGATTTAGCACCGACTTCACACTTTGTGCTGATCCGAAACCCGCCGATGTTGTTTACAATATATTGTCTTATATCAAGGGAATGGAAGCCACTTTTGCATCCGGGTTCACATTTACGGTGGCAAGGTATGGAAAATGTGCGGTTCCTCTATGGTAGAAAGGTGAGTAACCGCAGTCGCGGGCGGCGCCGCATGCCGGCGCCCATCGCATGCACACCTTGCAAAGGCCCTTAGCCATTCCTCGTGCACCAAACAGTTCAACATGGCCTTTTGATATTGTGAGCGGAGAAATCTCTTGTAGTGTACCATGTTCTTGTGAACCCTCAACAAAACCACAATTTGGCATATCCTCGAAAGGGCTGCCAAGTTTCACGGAAACATTGGGTTGGCGCCACCATTAAACGAATCCACTAATCAACAGAGCCATGGCAGCCCTGACAATGGAAGGGGCCACTAGGAATAGACGCACAAAATGTGGTGCGGAAGGAGTGCGGCATGCCATCGCAAAGGGTGTTACAAAGGGTTGCGCCATAAGTTCTTAGGAGCGGACCATGATGGAATATATTTCAAGCCGTTTTATTCACTCCTCACCGACTCGAGACCGTGCCCTCCATGCCCAAGACTGCGTCATCCCCATCATCCTCGCTGTCCACCGATGAGGGAGTGGTTGAAGATGGGGACGGAGGGCACTTAACTTCTTTGATAGCTTTTTATCCGCCGCGTACAGATGTTTCCTAGAAGTGAGATTGAACCCATAGTACACAATGACCGCCTTATGGACAAACAACTTCAATGTTGGGAGGCTTCCATGCTTTTGCACCTTTGTTGGTAGGAGGTAGTTCTCTGTCCTCCGGTCCTAACAAAGTATTCCCGACATACTTGCCCTCGTATGCATCTGTGTGTTTTCGCCACTGCACTGTGAAGTAGGGGTCATCGGCGGTCATGTGCACACTCAAGACCTTTGCAACCTGTAATTCATGGAGTGTCCCCTCACAAGGTGACAATAAACATACCTTTTTATCTCCATGATGTCACCATTCATCCGCTCGACCTCTTGTTCCCGTCTTTCCACACTGTAAGCTCAAGTACATGTCCGTGGAGGCACGCCTCGCAATAAGGCTTCGTCCAATATAGCCTCCTCCGAACTCAGTGGTACAAGTGCATCTGCCGCAGATCCGCTATACCACTTCCACCGCCTTTTCGCATAAAGGCCGATGTTATTGTCCACAATAGTTGCGATCTCCTCTTGATCCTCCAAGTCACTCCACCACTCCTCACCCGTTAGATATGTTGAGCTTTTGCAAACCCTTTCTTAAGTGGTCTACTCCATCCGTGCACAAGGCTTCCATCAACGCCTTTCTTGTCCTTGGCCCAGAGCTAGCAGGTTGTAGGTCCAATCTCGATTTGGAATAAAAGACAAGAACTCCAGCCCATCTTCTTCCCATAACGGTGAGGTCGAATAATCGCTTCAATAACGTTACTTTACCCCGCTGACTTTTCCTCCCGCGTGATTTTGAATTGGTGTTGGTATGATAGATTGTTTAGCTTGCGAACCGCACTTTAAACTTCCGTGCGCCTTCCCTGCTTCAAAGGCCGACGAAAGAACGGAAGTCCGGAACCTCGGTCGACCTTCACTGGTTTGGCGTGAAAGCCTTGCTCAATATATCCCGCATGACGGAAGAGTTTTGCCTCTTTGTGCTTCAATGTTTGGAAAACACGAGAACATTTGGTCCACTGGTCATGTGTGTGACCTACAAGAAGAAAGCCCACCTTCACTTTTTCAAAGTCCCCGCTCCACGAGCATATTCGGATAAGCAAAATAGTTGATTCTTGTTCTCCGACATGTGTTGTCCAGTTGCAAATATAGAACCTTGGGAAGTAAGCCAACATATGTATGTATCACATCTTGGATAATGCATATGGTTAAATTAGCATCATTCCGCAAATTTGTGAGTGCGATACCGACTTGAACGTGTGATTGTGGATCATACACCCCACCACATGGACGAATACATAGTCTTCTTTAGCTCCTTAGGCCATCTAAGTATATGCGGTAAGGATGTTTTTTCGATCCATGCCATCGATACATAACAACATGTACTTGTGAGGCTCGGTGTATCCTTTCGCTCGATGTTTTGTCAACTTCTTCCTCCTCCATAAGCTTTATGCGATGTTTGTTCAACGCGTCCCGATATATATCGCCTTCAACCAAACATCATGTCGGTCCATCCATGAAATATAACGTCATGCGCTAACCAGACCAACCAACGGAGTTCGACATAACCCGTAGGGGCAAAGGGCAATAGCATGATGGCAACCCTCGGAAGGGTCATGCCCCAACAGCAACCTAGGGATCCACCCCAGGCGGCCCAGATCGGTCCTTAAATCCCATCTGCAGGGCGCCCCCGCCGCCTCCCTACCGCCTCAATTAGGATGTGGCATGCCGCGCCCCAAGCTCCTTTAGGGTTTAGGTCGCGCCGCCTCCCCCATTGCACACCCCCATGAGGCGCGGCATGCCGCCTCCTCCCTCCCACAACACATGAGGGCGCCGGCATGCCGCGCCCCCGCCGCCTCCTCAATGAGGGGCATGGCATGCGGCGCCTTCCCTACCTCCTTTAGGGTTTAGGTCCCGCATGCGCCGCCTCCTCCCCTCCGCACACCCTCCACATGAGGGCGCCGGCATGCCGCGCCTCCTCCTCTCCTCCCACGACCCCGAGGGCGCCGGCATGCCGCGCCTCCCCACTGGCGGCGCCCGCCACCGCCTTCATCTCAGGGCCGAACCGTTGTGCCTCGACCAAGGTTCAACCTCCACCATCACAACGCCCACCGTTAGATATCGATGGCACTGCCACTTCTAACCTTTCACCGCTTTATACCATGCCGAAAAACGGTGTGAGCGATGAGCTTACCTTGATCCGTCTGCGATCCAAGATTTCAATGTTGAACTTTAGACCGCGCAAAGAGAACATGTTGAAAACCGATTGATTTGGGTATCTTCACGCTTGAAGTTCGCTCCCATAGTCTCGTAAAGTAAGCATACGAAATATCTGCAGCCCTTTTGCTCCATGCCACATTTGTATTGTGTCCACACTTCTAGTTTGGTGAAAGTGTCGAAGATTGTAGACTTCAACATTAGGCGCCGCCAATTGCGTAAATGTTGCATCCATCCATGCAATAGCGCCCAATGCATGAGAGGATTTCACCCGGGCTTGGCTTGCTACAATCCCATGGTGAATTCAACAAGACCGCCTTCACCTCCTGACCTTTCCGACCCTATGCAATACACCCTTCAAGGATTTCGTGCAACACTTGATTGGAACCGGCCTTGAAAGTACATACTTTGTCTTTGCCATTCGAACCATGGTCGTCTTACAAGGGTCTCTAGGAATGTCTCCGCCGACCTTCCCAACCTAAGGAACCTTTGCCTCTTCTGAAACCTTCCTCGAAAGTCGTTGAATACATACTTTGTTGCAACACGGTTTACGGAAATCCTCCGTAATCTGTCCGCCGCCTTCTTCAAGGAGACACCACGCGTGTTTGCAAACGAAACGCAAGCTCGTCATAGCCGCAATGTCTCCGACATTGGCTTCGGATGATATGTACACTGCAGCGAGGAGGTGAACGGGAGGGTGGGGAACGTTGTCGCCGCCAAGAATATCGCTCCCCGATGCACCCAAAACTCCACACGGAGGCGAAAGAGACCTCT
This sequence comes from Anthoceros angustus, assembly GCA_010909165.1. Lineage (NCBI taxonomy): Eukaryota > Viridiplantae > Streptophyta > Anthocerotopsida > Anthocerotales > Anthocerotaceae > Anthoceros > Anthoceros angustus. Next base: position 8,864 of record VJWM01000003.1, read on the forward strand.
CATTGCCCGCTGATGGCTCACTCGAGGGCGGCATCTCCTCCTGTCTTCGGGGCTAAGTTCCATAGCCGCATACAAGTTCAAGTTCCGAGGCGTCGGTGGCACATAGGGGGATGCACGCGAAAGGTGATGAGTCCTTCGGCACCCTGAGCCTGCAAGCATGTTTGCCGAATACAAGGTGAAGCTCATCGTCATCCAGCCAGACAGGCGATGATTACCAGTGCAAACCCGCATGCCCCAGGAGGCATTGCTCGGAAAACATCCGAATACCGCACGAATTATGAAACATGAGCTTTTCAACAAAGAGCACTTAATGTGGTCGCCTCATCGCCGGCAAAGTTTGCAAGCGCTTACGGAAATAGATCGGATGCTCCTTTCGTCGCATGCGCGCTTGAGTGCAAGACATTACAGATGCGGACAAGTTCCTCCCATCTCGCACTCGATCGATGCATGACACCCACGGTCGAACAACGACCCAATGGATATAAACTACATTGAAGGAGCAGGCAATCGCTTTGAAGCTACCTCTGTATCCTCATCGGTATGGGTGGAGTGGAGCATGGTGTGTGACGTTCACGTCTCGCGGAACGCAAACGAGCCAGCCGTCAACCAGGAGCAACAAACAAGGAGGTGGGCAAATTAGTATGAGACATCGGAGAACAAGCAGCCGGATGCCTTAGCGTCGAATATTTCCAGCATTCACTGTTGGAGAAGATCTACCTATCAAGTGCCGGATCCGACGCCGCCGTCATTTACTAGCGCACATAAATGTTGCGGCTTTTGCCATTTGGTATCGGGAATCATTTAATGCAGTACGTAACACCACGCTGGAAAACATGGGCACCCGCTTAACGAAACCATGGCAAAGCAAGCGGTGCCGAATTAGGGTTCCAAAAATGGACACCAAAACGCGGTGGCGATTACCGTCGCGGCTTTTAACCGCCCCGACCTTTTAGGGCTTCAACCTTACCGTAATGGAGCGCCCATCACGGCCTACACCGTGTTCACGGCCGAGTTGCGCCCACTTCCGCAAGCCGTGAACGCCGGATTGCGCCGCCCACGCCGCTTGTTCGTGATTTTTGTCAATTGCGCCGCCTGCCTGCGTGACTTCGCGGCAGTGCGCGCATCCCGCCTCCTTTTGCATTGAGGGAGAACTGGGTAGTCACCGTAATCAGCTGCACATGCGAGCTATGGCAAGTGGGCGGCGAAGAAGGAATTGGCGATCGAAGAAGAAACCCCGCCGCATGTAGACAAACCAAAACGTCAAGAGACCAAAAGGGAAGAAGGAGACCCACGCAAAGGAGCCGTGCGTGAGTGGATGCACACCAAAGTTCGAGCCGACCGGTGTTCCAATTCAGGAGCATTCAAAAGGTAACGAGCTGCCCTGACGGGGCCCCGAACTCTCGTGGATCCCGGGTCGGCAAAGGTGAGCACAACGAAGGGAGCGGTGAGGGAAATCGAGATGGCCAAGTCACAAAAGCCACCGGATTCTAATCCTCACCTTTACGCTTGAGGAGACTGCTCAATTGCGCAGACACACTAACCGATTGATGAGACAATTCTCCGGAGAAGGACCGCTTGTGACATGAGCGCAGAGTCAAGAAGACAATGTGGTGTGGACACCCATGCTGAAATTGTGGATTTATGGCCACAATGTGCGAATCAGAGCAGGTGGGTATGTGGTCCGGCAACTTTGATAGAAGCGGAAGGAGATCCGGATATTCAGCTGCTGGTGACTTCAAAGCCTTATGGGTTTGAAGCTTTGCCAGTGGGGTCGGAAGATTACAGTGTGTTCGTGTTGAGCATAGCAGGCTTGCACAGCAAAAAGTGCGAGCCACGGGAACTGTCTCTTAAATTCCGGGAAGCTCTTCGACCGAGGATTGTAAGTGTGTGTCTTTGGAAGTCATTGATTTTGAAGTTTTGGAACATCATTGCATCCACTTAACACTTTTCGGCACTTCTAACGCTTGGGCGTAATGCAAGGAATTTTTATCGATGCTTATGTGAGGTGATTACAAGTTCTATCATCAATCACCGCCGGAGATGTCTTTAGAAGGACCTGGGCTATCGACTATGAATTGGAAGGAGATGAGGACGAGGCGAGTATGGACCCTCGGTGAAGAGGATGGCCCTATACCGGAGCTGCACGCATGATGACGAAATGTCGGAGGAGGACGGTGATAACCTTGAGGAGTAATGGAATTTGCTTCCATAATGCCGGGCATCCATGCTGGTGCCCACTATTCCTTCCAATCCAGATGAGGACATGGGTCGCAAAGGAATTACTGCGGGCAGGAGCACATGGAGTTGGGTACCCCCGCATCGGGTTTATATCAGGGTATGAAGGCATGGGAGGAGAGGAAGGGCGCCGGCGTGCCGGCGCCCTTCCTGGCACAACCGCCGCAGGAAGGCGGCATCCAAGTACTATGGGATCTGTGCAGGAGGGCACCCAAGGGTTAGCCAGACCATCGGCCGGAACTAGCCGCCGCCGTGGAGGAGGAGGCGCCGGCATGCCGCGCCCCGGCCTTGGGACGAGAGGGAGGCGCTGCATGCCGCCCGGTGGCCTTGGGACGAGGAGGGCGCGCATGCCGGCGCCCGCCGGCCTTGGGACGAGGAGGGCGCTGCATGCCGCGCCTCGGCCTTGGGAGAGGAGGGCGCCGCATGCCGCCTCCGGGAGACGAGGGCGCGCCGGCGCGCCTCCCGGCCTTGGGAGAGGAGGGCGCGCCGGCATGCGCCCGCCAGCCTGGAGGGAGGGCGCATGCCGCGCCCGTGATGCCGGCGATAGTGGAGGCGTATCGGGAGGTAGTGGGAAGCGCAAACGGAGTTCGACATATGCAGCTGGTTTGGGGGGCAGGTCAACAAATGTGGAGCCCGAAAGAGATTTGAGAAGGAAGAAAGGCAAGCGCGCAGCAGGAGCGGCAGACAAGACATCCCGACTATGCATGTCGCGACTGACGGGGAGAGGCTGGAGGCCTCCATTCAGGATGAAGATTATTTGCGGAATATCGAGAGATACGCCAAGAAAGTGGTTCAAAGCAGTTCTTGAAATTAGAGAATTTAAGGCCCCATCCTTTCTTTCTCCGATGCATTCGGATTGTGGATGAAGCTTGGACCAACCACCGCTCGAGTCATTTCGAAAGGTAGAGTGGAGGAAGGTGTCTTGCCTCTACTATGCATGATTGACCCAGGAGTGCAGACATTCAATCTATAGATCGATAAGTTTAGAGCCAAGAAGTATGTCATGGGAGTGCTCGGGCAATCACACCTATGCACGATGAAGCATCCGCGACATATCTCCATCAAGGCCGATACCAATGGATGGAAGCCCATGTGTATTGTGGGCTCACTTTACCGAGATGAGGGTTCCGCCACCACCACAACACTATGTCCGATAAACGGCGGAAGATGAATTTCATTGAGCAAGTAAGGTACTTGCGAGATGAGTTGCAGATTGCAAAGAGAGTTGGTGTCAATATGAGCATGAACTGGAAGTTCAACTGTATAAGGTGCTAGGCTTGATAGATGATGATGAGGCCGAGAGGATGAGCGATAAGCAAAACAAGGTCGATAATCGCACACATATCCTTTGCATCGCCAAACTTGAAGGGAGAGTGTGGGAAAATGTTGATAAGATCTTCACGAAGTGGAGGCCATGGAGTTGCGAACAAGCCAAACATGTTGTCAGGAACAAGCAAGAAAAGCAAGGGAAACTAAGATCGCAGATGAGGCGAAGTCGGACCAAAGTTTTGTGAAGCCAAAAGACATGCAAGGAAGCCTTGGCGAAGTTTTCGGTATTCCACCGGGTGAGACTGCCAAAAATGTTGATCGTGTCACCGAGAAGGTCGTGTGTCTCATAGACCTCAATGGTATGGCCAAAGAGATCACTTCGGAAGAAACTACATGTGATCCAAGTGGCTATGGCGAAGCATCTAGGCTGCAATTCATTCGAGATGGTGAGGAAGGAGTACCTGCACTCAACGGATGAAGTCATTGCCGCTGATTTCATTTTCAAGGGAAGGTGAGTTTTGCTGTTCTTACCAGTATAGAACTATAAGAGGGCGCCAGCATGCCGGCGCCCTCCCTTTCCCTATTGTCCCCGCAATCTGACTTTCGGCAATCTCACTTGTTTTGTGTTATTTTGCAGCAAGTTAAAGATGTTGAAGACCTGAAAAAGCTACCAGAAGATTTCCACGCTTTTATATTAGAGGTCCACACATGGAAAGGGCTGGAGGATGAGCAGAGGTCACTTGCGGACATGGACATGGAGGAAGGGCTGCAATCATCGTGCCCAAAACAGAGGAGTTAGTGAAGTATCAAGTGGTGCGCAGAGATGTGGCGTAAATGAGAGGGTTTCTTTGAGTCAAGTATACAACGGTGATGGATGTCCCTGTGGGATTCAACAAGGGAAGTATGATGTCAAACTTGAGCAAGAAATGGCAAACATATTTCATTCCTTCCATGACATGACAATGTGCGACGAGATCGTAATGATAGTAATGCATGGTGTGGAAGAGCGCATATTGTCGTGAGAGTATGAGGAAGTGGTGTGCGTGGAGGCATGGTCTCATTTGTTTGGGACAAAACTAATATGCACAATGACCAAGGAGGCTTTGACACCGTGGAGTACATCATGGGGTGGGGTGTGACCGCACGAGCAAGAAGACAAAGGTGTCCATGTCAATACCTTGCGTGGCTCTTTCAATAATGGGCGGCGGTTATTGCACACGACGTGGTGAAGAAGTTATTATACATGTCACCGGACAAGCTGGTTGTTTCCGCGTATCGAGGCCACCGGGTCTAATGATGAAGTTGATCAAGAACTTCCGAGAAGGAGATTGGATATTAGATGCATGTGGAGTGGAACAACGACATTAGCGGCACTCCTTTGTGGCCGAAATTGCATTGCCGTGGAGGTTGACAAACGCTGCGTAGTTCATTCCGCAAAGGATTCATGGCTATGAAGTTTTACGGACGCAGAGGAGGAGTTGACCCATGAGCCACACCGCCGAGGCCCCACCCACCTGGGCAAAAGAATTGAGCTTGTCCGAGAAGGATGCATCCCAGCCCGTAGTCCCACTTGGGTTGAGCAGATGAAAGAGAAGACCGAAAAAGCTACCAAGATTTCCGTGCTTTTATATTAGAGGTCCACACATGGAAAGGGCTGGAGGATGAGCAGAGGGCACTTGCGGACATGGACATGGAGGAAGGGCTGCAATCTTTACCGTGCCCAAAACAGAGGAGTTAGTGAAGTATCAAGTGGTGCGCAGATGTGGCGTAAATGAGAGGGTTTCTTTGAGTCAAGTATACAACGGTGATGGATGTCCCTGTGGGATTCAACAAGGGAAGTATGATGTCAAACTTGAGCGCAAATGGCAAACATATTTCATTCCTTCCATGACATGACAATGTGCGACGAGATCGTAATGATAGTAATGCATGGTGTGGAAGAGCATATTGTCGGGAGAGTATGAGGAAGTGGTGTGGAGGCATGGTCTCATTTGTTTGGGACAAAACTAATATGCACAATGACCAAGGAGGCTTTGACACCGTGGAGTACATCATCGTGGGTGTGACCGCACGAGCAAGAAGACAAAGGTGTCCATGCTGCCAAACACCTTGCAGGGCTCTTTCAATAATGGGTGAGCAGTTATTGCGCACGATGCTGTGGTAAAGAATTTATTACACATCCTTGGACAAACTGGTTGTTTCCGCGTATCAGAGGCCACTGGGTCTAATGATGAAGTTGATCAAGAACTTCTCCAAGGAAAGAGATTGGATATTAGATGCATGTGCAGGGAGTAGAACAACGACATTAGCGGCACTGCTTTGTGGCCGGAATTGCATTGCTGTGGAGGTGGACAAGCGCTGTGTAGAGTTCATTCCTCAAAGGATTCATGGCTATGAAGTTTTACCGGACGCAGAGGAGGAATTGACCCATGAGCCACACCGCCGAGGCCCCACCCAATTCTGGGCAAAAGAATTGAGCTTGTCCGAGAAGGATGCATCCCAGGCCTAGGTAGTCCCACTTGGGTTGAGCAGGATGATCGCCAGCAAACCCTGTCTGCATTGTGGCATCCTGACTATTTGGAGAAGAGCAAGGAGGATGCGAACGATATCGCCGGAAATGCTATGGTCGAAAACGACAATTTCGAGGATCCCGAGGATGCTCGACACGAAGGACGGAAGTTGTGTTAGATAGCGTGTCGGGACAATGCCCTCCGAGCCACGCCTCAAGCCGAGAATCGGTGAGGAAGTGAGTCTAGTTTAGTTTTGAAAGTTCCATAACCTCAATGGTTAGAATTAGATGGCGCCGCATGCCGCCTGCTTCCTTCTTTAACTATGAGTGACATTGTTATTCGCTTTGTCAAGGATGACTTCGCTGACGGCCGCAAAATATCCGTAGACCTCGCTTTCACACCTATAAGACATCGGCACCGCACGAGGTCCGAATGCACCAACATACCCACATTCGTGTGAAAGCACCACAAACGGGATGCGCAACCTCAAGCACTAAACTTGCATCACGATCGGATGGGGAACCCGAATTTGGTCCCGGTTTTCAAAGCGGGTTCGTATATTCACGGTTCAAATATTATGGTGTTCTAGGGTAGTTGCTTAAAGGGTATATATATATTTGACCAACCAAACTAACACATTCACATTAGTTTTTAGGTGTGTTTAGTTAGGTTGGTTTCATTAACAACACCTAGGAGTTGACTTAGGTTAACCGTAGGTGTACCCTAGAACCGCCGGTGAAGGACGCCCATGATGACTCACACCAACAAGGGCCGAGGGAATCATGGGAAAGCAAGGACCAATTGCCAAGTGGATCCGAGCGTGAAGATTGAGATGGACGCCGGACAAAAGGAGGAGGGCGCCCATTGAAGGCGTTGTTGAAGTCGTGCCAGAGCGCCAGAAGGAGAAAGAAGCATTGCAATTTCTAATTTTGGTGTGTGGAATGTGTTGATGTTTTCCTTGGGATCGAACTTGGGAGGGCGATCCGCAGGTGGGCTGATTTCACCGCCAATTTCACAATCGTGTGAGGCCCCGCTATCAATGCCAGCGATGCCGTCAACAAGAAGCGCGATTTTTTTTGACAAGAGAACTATGTTTACAAGTGGGTTGGCACAATTGGCGCCCATGAAGGGGAACTTCAAAGATTGCTAATGTGGTGAAAGAGGAGGAGATACTACGCCCCAAGACGCCATACTCGGATGGGCCCCAAGATCACCATACAACCCCAAGACGCCCATACCGGATAGTCCCAAGATCGCCCATACTGGACAAGCCCCAAGACGCCCATACTCGACACCCCAAGATCGCCATACCGGATACCCCAAGATACCATACCGGATACCCCAAGATCACCATACCGGATACCCCAAGATCGCCCATACCCTAGGCACCTTGACCTCAAGACGACAAGACTTTTGGCTGCTATTTGTATCCAAGTGTGAGGATCGGCTTGTCCGGTCCGACGACGCCCACTTGGTAGGTAGGTATCCCGTGGGTCGATTTCATGCCTCACCTAAACTCTAAGAGTGCCTTGGACAGCTTCTTAAAGCACAAAGAGTCATTCATGGTACGCCCACAACGCCTCCTCACCGCCGCAGATAGAAGATCGTACTCCACTTGGTGATCTTTTGCTCGCAGTTTTTGAGTAGAGTGTGGCTAACATCTTCATGCACACCATGCCAGTCATGTTCTTTTATGGAGGCATCTTAGTTCATTGCCAATCGATCGGTTTGATTGAAGCGCAATGCCTCCCGAGCCACGCCTCAAGCCGAGAATCCCCTCAAGAGGGAAGTGAGTCTAGTTTAGTTTTGAAAGTTCCATAACAATGGTTAGAATTAAGATGCGCCGCATGCCGCCTGCTGTTTCCTTCTTTAACTATGAGTGACATTGTTATTCGCTTTGTCAAGGATGACTTCGCTGACGGCTGCAAAATATCCGTAGACCTCGCTTCACACCTATAAGACATCTGCCGTGCACCGAGAGGTCCAGAATGCACCAACATACCCACATTCGTGAAAGCACCACAAACGGGATGCGCAAACCTCAAGCACTAAACTTGCATCAATGGATCCGGATGGGGAACCCAATTTGGTCCCGGGTTTTCAGCGGGTTCGTATATTCCGCCGGTTCAAATATTATGGTGTTCTAGGGTAGTTGCTTAAAGGGTATATATATATTTGACCAACCAAACTAACACATTCACATTAGTTTTTAGGTGTGTTTAGTTAGGTTGGTTTCATTAACAACACCTAGGAGTTGACTTAGGTTAACCGTAGGTACCCTAGAACCGGGTGAAGGACGCCCATGATGACTCACACCAAGCCGAGGCCGAGGGAATCATGGGAAAGCAAGGACCAATTGCCAAGTGGATCCGAGCGTGAAGATTGAGATGGACCGGACAAAAGGAGGAGGCGCCCATTGAAGGCGTTGTTGAAGTCGTGCCTCGAGAGCGTAAGGAGAAAGAAGCATTGCAATTTCTAATTTTGGTGTGTGGAATGTGTGATGTTTTCCTTGGGATCGAACTTGGGAGGGCGATCCGCAGGCGTGGGCGCGATTTCGACCGCCACCTCACAATCGTGTGAGGCCCCGCATATCCAACCAGCCGATGCCGGCTCAACAGCGCGATTTTTTTTTGACAAGAGAACTATGTTTTCGATGCGGGGTTGGCACAATTGGCGGTCCATGGCGAGAAGGGGAACTTCAAAGATTGCTAATGTGGTGAAAGAGAGGAGGATACTGGGGCCCCAAGACGCCATACTGGATAGTCCCAAGATCACCATACGGACAACCCCAAGATACCATACCGGATAGTCCCAAGATCGCCATACTGGGGCCCCAGATCTTACTCTGACACCCCAAGACGCCCATACCGGATACCCCAAGATCGCCGGGATGGGCCCCAAGATCACCATACTGACCCTGAAGTATGCCCCTAGGCACCTTGACCTCGACGACGACATTTGGCTGCTATTTGTATCCAAGTGTGAGGATCGGCTTGTCCGAGGTCTGACGACGTCCACTTGGTAGGTAGGTATCCTGTGGGTCGATTTCATGCCTCACCTAAACTCTAAGAGTGCCTTGGACAGCTTCTTAAAGCACAAAGAGTCATTCATGGTACGTCCACAACTGCCCCTCCTCACCTGCTGCAGATAGAAGATCGTTACCTCCACTTGGTGATCTTTTTGCTTCTGCAGGTTTTTGAGTAGAGTGTGGCTAACATCTTCATGCACACCATGCCAGGTCATGTTCTTTACAGGAGGCATCTTAGTTCATTGCCAATCTGTACAGTTTGATTGAAGCGCAGCTGCCCTTTCACATCGCGTTGGATCATCACAATACTGGTGCTTCCGAGCCCTTGTATGAGACCTATCATGGCGCCTACATAAACATCCAGGTCAAGACCACAATGTGGATGCTGCAGAGAGTTGAAGTGTGATTTTAGCAGCTGCTTCGCTAACAAATTTGCAACTCAGCACACTCGGTTCGGTTCTTGTTCCAAAGGCATGATCACCCCGGCGTGCTAAGGGATATTTCAAGGCTCCTTCTACAAGTAGTAGTTCATGATAGAGGGAGAGGTCACTTGCTGATTGGTGTTTTCCTCCAAATGAGTTGCGTCATTCCCGACGACTTCCGTGTCTAAATCAGGTGGTAAAGAAGCACCAAGTCCCTACATACCTCCATGGAATTTCGAATTGAGTGACCTTTAAGCTCAAGTGGCAGCATTCTGACAAGGAAGTCGAGGTCAGTTGTTTCTTTTATTTGGCCTGAGGTGTTGAGGCGAGATTATTATACTATCACTTCTCGCCCTGTGCTTATGTTCATACTATTGAGAAGCGGTTTGATCACTTTGGATATGGCGGAGTCCTTGATGATTTGGCCTGAGGTGTTGAGGCGAGATTGTTATACTATCACTTCTCGCCCTGTGGATATGTTGATACTATTGAGGAGCGGTTTGATCTCTTTGGATATGGCGGAGTCCTTGATGACTTGGCCGCAGATAAACCGTGGAATTGACTCGAGCATCCCCTCGTATCATCCCATTTTTTAGTAAAGTATTTTATCGAGTAATTATTGTTTTATTACCCAAATGGGGAATAATAGAAACGGGAGTGGAACGTAAATACGAACGCGGACGGAACGGCGAACGGAACGGTGGACGAGAATGACGGACGGAACGGCGGACGGAACGGCGGACGAGAACGGCGGACGGAACGGCGGACGGAATGTTGGGCGACAATGATGAACGGGAGTGGACGGGACGTCAATGGTAACGTGAACGGAAAGAAAGAACGAGAACGGGTTGGGGGTATGGGTTAAACATGAGTTAGGAAAACAACGGTTCCTAAATAACACAAACAAGCTCTTCGTTGTTTTCAGCTAGGTTCGGTGGCCGTTGTTTTTCCAACTTTTCCGTTGTTTTTTACAAACATGCGTTGTTTTCACACGTTGTTTTGGATCCTCAAATGTAGTAGTGGCAGAGGATTTTGTTCTCTGACTCTGATGAAGATGAGGCGTTTGGCATGATGGCGGTGCGCAAGAAAAAGAAAAGGACTGTTGTTGACTTTGGTGAAGGCGTCACTGCGAAGGGGTGTCTTGGAGCAGGAATCGACCAAGATGCCGAGAGTTTCCGTCGGTCGAGAAAACTCCACGACACAGGTGTCAAGACCGATCGAGACGTTGAGGCGTTCTTTGGACAAGGCCATGGAGGTGCCTCGCAGAAGTCTTGTGGATCCGGGAGTGAAGGGCAACAACTTCAAAAACATCATGCGAGAATGGGTGAGAAAGGAGCTTGAATCCGCAGGATCTCTTCCTAGTATGGCGGTTGTGTGGCGAGCATCGATGCCGGAGGAGGCGAGGTGAAGGAGGTGTTGCCATGATTGACAACACGGGGTGACGTGACCTTTGATGGCTATGCTCCGATGCGTACTTGTAGACACGGAGCGGATCCGATCGGGAGCACGAGTGCGGGAGGCACTAAAGTCAGACGGACACAAGCTCGTTCGGCGTGAACATCACCACCTCTGCGGTACCAAGGCAGTCGGGAATGATGAGGAGGCCCGTGAAGATTGAATTGAAGCTCGCACGAAGGATGCGGCATCATTGAAGTGAGATGTTTGGTCACTGCAAAGACATATGATGTCTTGCTGGGTCGGATGGAACTCACCGTCACGCCATGGGGTTGATCCCTTGCACTCAAGCTTTCTGAGACCATTACGGTGGAGAGGAGATTTCACGCATGTTGCAATTCCTCTAAGGATGAATAGGAGTGGTGGCAAGAGCAGGACGAGGATGACGGGCAGCGCCATGATTGCCCGAGTGCTCAGAGTGAGCATCGACATGAGATGTGGGAGGAAACGCAGAGTTATCCTCTCCGGAGATGCCAAGCCAAGAGAGCGAAGGGTGTGCTTAAGGTTGTGCGCCGTAATATTTGGATCAAGCGAGGGTTCGAGAAAACCAAGGAAGGAAGGAGGATCGACGGAATCTCACGGACACATGTCCCGAGAGGTCGATCCGGTATGAGGCCCGCCAAGTCGGAGATCGACGCATCGGCGATGCTCTAGTACGATGGAAGGTGGGCGTCAAGGCATCCATGTTGGAGCTACCTCGGGGTCGGCGGGACAGGCGGTGTTGCGGTGTGGCGTCAAGATACGGCAATATACTGCGTGGAAAAGGATGAGAAGATTCGAGCCGCTAGGGTCGAATCCTCGTGTTCAGCGTATCCAACACTCGAGCGAGGAAGCGCTCGAGGTCGAGCGGTGCCTGACGTGAACTGGTTGGGAAGCGGCAGCTAGAAGCCTTGTCAAGCCCGGTGGATATGCTGATCGCGGGATGGGAATGCAAGACATTTTCGACAGCAGGCAGAGGCAAAGGTGAAGGCGTTTCGTTGGCCGCTGAGCTCGCACGAATCACGCGAGAAGTCCAGATTGCGAATCCACGATGTTGGTACATTCTGGAGAATGTGTGTGCAGCCATGGACAAACGTCCAGCTGTTAGGGCCCTGTATGAAGAGATTCGGGCGTGGTTCGGCAATGAGTTGATCATGGACGCGGTGCAGTGTGGCTCATATGCACACAGGCTTCGCAGTTACTGGACAAATGTGGCTGGACTGGAGGTGCTCAGACAGCACAGGAATTTAACGACTCCGAAGCGGAAGGTCGTGGATGACATCCTAGAGTTGGGAAGGTGCTCACAACAGGTGAAGCGGATGGACAAGTTGCCATTTTACCACATGAATCGAGTAGGGGAAGCCGAAGGGCATGGCCAACTCGTGAGCACACCGCAATCTTATGCCTTCGCACGGAGGAGATGGTGTGATTCTCGATTTGAAGGGAATGAGCTTGGAGCTCAATGTTGAGGAACGCGAGCAAGCGATGGGCTTTGCCAAGAAGGACACTCGGACCATGGGCATCACGATCTGCAAGATGCGGATGCTTGGATGCATTTGACACATGTCGAGGTGGTGTAAACAGCTTGGCGTTCCAACTTGCGTGTCAAGGAAGCGAAAGCCTTCCTCCAACTACTGCAGGATAAAGAGGTTCCTAAGGCAGAGGAAGATGAGCTGCTGCGGGAGAGATTCAGCATGGCCGCTGTGGATACTGAACTGTCTACCAAGAGTGTGACGAAAGAGGTTCATGTATGGCACATTGCAGAAGATGTGAGCCCGGAAGATAAGCAGAAAATCATCAACATGCTTGAGAAAAACAAGGGTGCTTTTGCATTCAGTTGGAAGGAGCTGGGTAGGTATGAGAAGATCAAGTTCAAAGTAGTGACGACTCATGAAGAGCCCATCTTCAGAAGGAGGCATCGCCTCAGTTCAGCAGAATGGGAGATTGTTGACAAACGCTATCAAGACTTGTTCGAAGCAGGGTTGATAAGAAAATCAAGCTCTCAATATCTTTCAGCTGCCACCGCTCAAAAAGGATGAGAACGGTGAATGGAAGGACAGGAGGATGTGTGGCGACTACCGACCTCTAAACGAGGTGACTCCTATGGAGCGGTACCCCATGCCTACTCCGAGATTTTCGATGCCATAGGTAAGGCAAAGTTCTTTACCGCTTGGACTTCCGCCGCTTCAACCAAATTGTGATTGAAGAGCAGACAAGTGCAAGACACTGGGGAAGGACCAGCTTTGGGAGTGGGAGACAATGCCGTTTGGGCTGAAAATGCTTCTATATATTTCCAAAGAATTGCGGATCTAGAGTCTGAGGCCATTTGTGCGTTGCTACATAGATGATATCCTGGTCTTCAGTGAGACAATCGAAGAACATATGGAGCATCTAGAGATATTGCTACAGAGGCTGTCAAGCTCGGGTTTGAAAGCTCATCCTAAGAAATGCAATTTTGCTTTCCAGCAGATCGAGTATCTGGGGCATGAGATAGTACCAGGAGGCATCATGCCTCAGCTGGCTAAGGTGCAGGCCGTGATGCAAATGCCTAGACCAAAGGATGTAGCTGCTCTTAGAGCCTTCCGGTTTGGTGAACTATTACAGAGGTTTATGAAGGACCTCGCCCACATGTAAACCTCTGTATGAACTGCTGAAGAAAGACATTGTGGAAATGGGACCAAGACCGAGTTGGCTTGGCAAGATCTTCGGACCGCCAAGGAGAAGCCTATCTTGGCCGGGCAATTTTGATCACCCTTTCACTGCATACGCATCGGAGCACGGAATTGGAGCGGTGTTGTCACAACATGGTGCAGATGGTGTTGAGCGAGTGATAGCTTATGCAAGCCGATCTAACAACTCCGCTGAAGTGAACTACTCCTCATATGAGGGAGAGTGTCTTGCTGCGGTATGGGCAGTTCTGCATTTCAGGGTCTATCTGTATGGAAGGCGTTTTCAACTGGTCACAGATCACCAGCCACTTCATTGGCTGATGACCAACATGAAGTTGAGTGGTAAGCTAGCCAGGTGGGCGCTGCTGCTGTCTGAGTACGATATGGAGATCGTGCACAGGGCAGGCAAGGTGCATCACAATGCAGATGGGCTAAGCAGAAACCCGCTGGAGAGTGACAAGGATGTCACAGGAGCTCGACAGGATGAGGGGCACATCGGTGGTGCACCCAGCAGCTTCATGGCACTCATGGCCAGGATAGATGATCATGAAGAAGGACATGTGCTGACAGAGTCCGTCAGGGATGTTTGGAGACATCCTCAAGCCATACGATTCTTGAAGGAAGGCAGGTGCGGAATGACCAAGCAGCTTGGCTAAACTCGGGCGCGTGGCGGATACTCATGGGAAGATGGTGAGTCACGTCAAGGAGAACTCGTAAGGAAAGTACCAAGTCCTGAGGAAAGAGTGGGCATAGTGACCAAGGTGCACGAAACCCTTGGCCACTTTGGTGTGAAGAGGACACACCACATGCTGAAGAGTACGTACTTCTGGTCAGGGATGTATGCAGATGTCGAGAAGGTGGTGGCTAAGTGTGCTGCATGTGATGCAGTCAAAGCCAGATTTAACACCCAGGATGTGGTGTTGCACTCCCTACCAATCAGGGGGCTATTCTTTAGATGGTCGGTTGACCTTATGCCAGAGCTTCCTCTCACAAAGCAAGGTAACCGACATTGCATGGTCATGATTGAGCATTTCTCTAAGTGGGTTGAAGTAGCGTTCTTACCACAGAGAACTTCGCATTACACCAGCAGAGCTTTTCTGCAGTGTGTGCTCAGCCGATTTGGGAGCTGCGCGGAGGTGCTTACAGACGAGTAACGAGTTTCGAGGTGAATTCCAGACCTTGCTAGACAGGAGTCTCATTGATCACAGGAGGACATCGAGGGATCATCCACAGGCCGATGGCCTGGCAGAAAGGCTAGTGCAGACCTTCAAGGATGCACTAAGGAAATACTGCATTACTGTGGAGCCCAAGTGTTGGGATGAATTGCTCCCTTACATCGTGTTGGGGTACAGGGTCAGTGTGCAAGCAGCTCTTGGGAGTTTCAGTCCATACTTTTTGTTATTCGGACGCAACGCAGTGTTGCCGAATGTGGTGAAGGACACTTACTCCATCCTGTTGATGGAGCAAAGATGCAAATGTGTGCTTGGCACGAGTTCAAGCAGGCAGTATTTCAAAGAATTCTTCCCATGGCTATGGACAATTTAATTTGGGACATCGGGACCGGTGAGGTATGCTTATACGCTGGGGCTCGTGGAAGCCCAAAGCTGCAAGTTTGCATCCGAGATTATGTGTACTTGCAACACAGCCCGCAAGCACGTTAGATGTCGACAGGAGGCTTATTTTGAGAGTTGTCAGTTGGTGAGCAAGGTGTGGTTGAACTTGAAGGAAGAGATGGCGAAGGTGCAAGGAACACATGAAGCATTTGGCTCCATGCCATTTGCCCGATCCGGATACACGAATCGCCTCGCACTGGACGCCACCAGACGGTTGCCACTGAGGAGTGTGGGCACACACGAAGAATTCATGTTGCTATGTGTGTAACCGTGGTTACCATCTGCTTTGCCTCAAACCCCGGGAGTGTTCCGGAAGGAGAATGGCTATGTGAGCAAGAATGTGCTAAGTGTGAACGTGGCTCTTACACAAGGTGGTACTGATGTTGTCTTAAATTCACACACGTTGGAAGCTGACAGTTGGCAGCAAGAAGAAGGACACAAGATGCTTGGGGCCAAATTCACAAAATGGGTTGCTGCACATGCTAAGGGGCAAACAGAGTTGTTGCGAGAAGCCAGTGCTCTGCATGTGCAAGGAATTGTGAAGAGAGGGATTACAGAGGTACAGAGGACTGACAAGCCCGACAAGGGTCTAATTCGGACCAGAAACAAGGAGCAAAGCTGGGCACGGGTAGCTACGAGGAAGGATATCGAGCTTCTGCATGCACAAGCTAACCAAGCTCGCAGGTTGAGAATTCCTCACAGTGTTTCTAAAGGTGGTTTCACTGCTTGAGCCGGATAGAGCGCCATGGTCGCCGCCACACGTGCATGGAAGAAGGCGTAAAAGTCTTGCCCTATCTGCTATTGCTGAAGTTGAAGCGTCAGAAGGGGAAGCGCCACCGTCACTCAAGCGCAAGAGGGGACGACCACGCAAGCATCCCCTACCAGAGATCATGGAAGACCAGCAAGAGTTCGGGGAGAAACGGTCTCAACCTGTGGAGCGGACGGTCGATGGCCGGCGGGACAGATCGCCTCCTCGCAACAGAGCAGCGGAGCACACCGCCCACTCCGAGGCAATGGGCGCCTCGATCCTACTCAGTACACCATGATTGTCGGCTTCCAGAATTCCGTGGTTGCACCTAGGGACCGCTCACCTGCAGCCATGGAGGAGGTCTCGAGCGAGGTGGAGGTCGAAGGCGCCTCCGAGTGTGCTATGAGTGTCTCAATTCAAGCAAGTTTCAGGCGGTTGGGACCCCAATTTGTGGATGATGAAGATGCGGGCAAGTGGAGCATCTTCTACTCCCGCCAAGATGACCGAACGGGTATTCCACCGAAGTTATGATGAGCTTCACATCTTCATCAGATGTTGAGGAGCATCATGAAAGTGGGTGGAGCATTATCCCATGAACACCGGATTTGTTTGAGCTCAGGTCGGGGTCTGGCGCTTGCCACAGACTGGACAAGTTATGCAGAGGGTGCATGGAGGAAGCTGCAGCATCACTTTCAGATGCATCAATGGTTTGACGGAATGAGATTGCCAGCAGAATTCGTTGACTGGGGAGACACATACCCTCGTCGCTTGGTTTTTCTCAAGGAATGGTTTCGAGTGTTCCATCATTTGCAGACAGGGCATCATGTGGTAGGATGGCCTCGCCAGTTTTACATTCTGACCAACAAATTGAGGACCCCTCATGTTGATCAGCGTGCTTGGACTCGAGAGGAGAAGAATGCTTTCAACTGTCTCAGGAGACTCGCCAGCCCGCACATCTACACTTCCTGTAAGCTGCCGTTTTTCAATTACCCAACCCAGGAAGCTTACAGTAGAGACATGGATGCCGGACAGGATGGCATACATCCTGTTTTCAGCCAGTTCGATGCACAGAAGCGCTTTGTGGAAGAACAGGTTGACAGTCTCTCTGGATTCAAGCTGCCCAGCGAGATTACTATTAAGCAGGAGGCACAAGAAGACCCATCAGATGATGAGGATCTCGAAGATGACGCAATTCCTCCTCCTCAGGGAGAGCCACCCTCGGTATTGGACAAGTTGCGTTTTCGATGGTGGGGACGTTGGTAACAGCTGTGTGTTTTTCTAGGCCACATGGTCTAGACAATTTTGTGGGAAACCAGGTGGCTAGGCCTCCAAGTTTCCTGTGGGGGTGTCAGGCCGGGCTCTCTTAGGCAAACCCCTTTGTAGCCTTGCCCTTGGTCATAGGCCAAGGACAATTTATGGCTAGGATTGTTGCTCCGGCCAAGGCCAAGGAGATCGCAGGAAGGATGGTGCTTAGCGACTTAGCTTTGTAGACAGGCTAGGTAGGCATGCAATCTATATGCATGGTTATGCATGTAAGGCGCGTATCATGCTTGTATGGGAAACAGAGCACCTAAGACTCTATGACTGGATATTGACTAGAGCATCCTGGGCATAAGCCCAATGCCGAAATGACTAGATATCGATCGGAGCATCTCGCATAAGCCACGATCTTTGAAGTGTGATGATGTCATGTACATGGCCCATGGATGGCCTGCACATGACATGTATGCCATGTATGCATGTGTGCCATGTATGCATGCGTATGGAGATGAAGGATGACATGTGATGTATGTGGACATGTAGCAGGAGATGTATCATGGCGCATGTAATCTATATGCATGGTTATGCATGTAAGGCGCGGTGCTATGACGCATATATAGATAGTAGATTTATATTAGAAATACATAAAAATCGTAAATCAAGGAAAAGGGCGAATAGGTGTTAAACACATAAAATATTATTATTTCAAGGCCAAGGAAAGTAGGATTATAAAGTGCCCACCATCGATACGGTGGACACTTCATCGAGAACTCTTGGGGTTTTGCCTATATGTAGGCACCACCATGGATTCTTGGATTGTTGATGTTTGTCTTGTTCTAATAGATGCCCATACTGCCCCTCACTGTGTCTTTGTCTCCTAGAGGTTCTTGTGGTTCGTTGCATTGTCGGGTTGGGAGAATTTTCTAGCTTGATTTCACTGCTCATGCCCCGGCCGCCTCTCTTAAGCGGGCCCTTTTGTAGCCTTGCCCTTGGTCATAGGCCAAGGACAATTTATGGCTAGGTTATTGCTCGGGCCATAGGCCAAGGAGATCGCAGCCGGTGCTTAGCGACTTAGCTTTGTAGAGGCTAGGTAGGCATGCAATCTATATGCATGTGTGCCATGTATGCCATGTATGCATGCGTATGGAGATGAAGGATGACATGTGATGTATGTGGACATGGATCTTGACTAGAGCATCCCGGCATAAGCCACGAATCGAAATGACTAGATCTTGTTGGAGCATCTCGGGCATAAGCCCTGATGCTGAAGTGCTTGATGATGTCATGTACATGGCCCATGGATGGCCTGCACATGACATGTATGCCATGTATGCATGTGTGCCATGTATGCATACGTATGGAGATGAAGGATGACATGTGATGTATGTGGACATGTGGCAGGTGATGTGTCATGGCGCATGCAATCTATATGCATGGTTATGCATGTAAGGCGCGGTGCTATGACGCATATATAGACAGCAGATTTATATTAGAAAATACATAAAAATCATAAATCAAGGAAAAGGGCGAATAGGCTGTTAAACACATAAAAATATTATTATTTCAAAGGCCAAGGAAAGTAGGATTATAAAGTGCCCACCATCGATACGGGTGGACACTTCATCGAGAACTCTTGGGGTTTTGCCTATATGTGGGCACCACCATGGATTCTTGGATTGTTGATGTTTGTCTTGTTCTAATAGACAGCCATACTTGTCCTGCGTGTCTTTGTCTCCTAGAGGTTCTTGTGGTTCGTTGCATTGTCGGGTTGGGAGAATTTTCTAGCTTGATTTCACTGCTCATGCCCCGGCCGCCTCTCTTAAGCGGACCACCTTTTGTAGCCTTGCCCTTGGTCATAGGCCAAGGACAATTTATGGCTAGGTTATTGCTCCGGCCATAGGCCAAGGAGATCGCAGTGCTTGGTGCTTAGCGACTTAGCTTTGTAGACAGTTAGGTAGGCATGCGGTATCACGGTGCTGTGACCTCCTATAAGAGGAGGAGGATTTCACAAAGTAAAGTATCATGTCTTGCGCTTCCATACTCCCGAGTCCTTTGCCTTGGTAAAGGAATTTCGTGCCGGCTGTGAGCCAACGCAGCGTCTGGTAGAGAGGAAGTCGCGGTGGTCGGAGTGCTTGGTGGAGGGCTTGCTTCCTGCAAGCGCCTAAACGAGTTGCTCCCCTTGTGAATGGTTGCTGTGAAATTGCTTTGCTTTGGGTGTGTGGCAATGCCCAGGGAACTCTCGGCTAGAGGTTGATCCACAGGGAAAGACTCCCTGAAGGTGCTCGCTGACTGGTGTCAAACTCATAGCAACCGGCCCAAGGAAGACATGGTCCTCTTTTAGTGGAGAAAAACCGCTAAACCTGGGATCATTTGCTTGGCCATTTCTAACCTGGTCCTCTTTAGTGGAGAAAAACCGCTAAACCAGGAGAGAGTGTTCCTTTTGGATGCTTGGTAAGGTATTCTTTCTTTCCGAGCTGCAATCAAGGTGTATGAAGGTCAGTTTCCTCCCATCTTTTGTTCGTTTGTGGCTCCGGCTCCTTTGTTACTCGGGCCAATAGACTTTGAGACTTTCTCGCTCTTCTCTCCTTGTTAGTGCTTGCCACTTGTTGGACGCGTTTCTCCGGACAAGGGATGCTGCAAAGAACCTCAACCTGAGAGAGTGGCCAAGCAGGGTCCGAATACCATGCAGGTTGGGAATCAAGCCATTGGAAATGACCAGGAATACGGTTTTGACAAGTGTCCTGTTGTGGTGGGTACGCCACATGGTGAGTGGATTTGCAAGAAAAAGGAGAAGCGCGGGCAAGGAGACGCGTCCAAGAAGATGGGAAGGCACCGCGAACGACCACGGATTGCCCTACGAAAATTAGAATTGAAGGGACATGCACCATGAATGCGCGTGGGCTCGAGTGGTGGGACCCAGGCGCATTCGTCGTGATGTCCTCAAAGCATTAAGCATTTGCAAGCTCAAAGGCTTGGCACCATACTTCGCAGTCAGTGCGGAAAAACAAGCCATGAGTGTGATGCGGCTTTCACATCGAAGCCGACAAGAGTGACTGCGCTGTTCGCAGTGACTTCCGAAAAGAACGCTAATACCTTATTTTAAGGTTTCTTTCTCCTGGCAATTCAGCTTCTCACTGCGCCTTCCGTAGTGTCGTATACCTGTAAATAGCCTCCACAATAAGGCGGGTGCAGGCGCTGGTTCCGTTACATATCCCCGGGATCTTAAACTCCATTACCTAAAACCCTAAACCATGATCGTGCACCGGGTGTGGATCTATGCAACACCAACGTGCAAGCGTCCTAGGCGTCCGTCACTCTTGGAATACTGCATCATGGAGGAAACCATTCGTGTCTACATGCGGTGGAGAAGAACGCTATGGCACAAGATACGTAACAACGGGAGTCGACGACGATGTTATGCTTGGAAGTGCCAAAGATTTCCTCAAAGCTGTAGGCAAACGACCCGAATCCATTGCATGGAGTGAAGAGGCCACAACAACACTCATTGAAGCTTACTTGGAGATGCAGATTGTGCACCTCAAGCACAGGAATTTGGGGACGAAGCACTGGACACGAATTGCCCAAGAAATCAGCAGCACCTGCAACATGGACAACCTCACAGCTAGGAAATGCAAACAAAAGTTGGAAAACTTGAAGAAGCGCTACAGGAAGGAGAAGGACATGAAGGCAAGCTCTTGCCAAACAAACTCCTCTTGGCCACACTTTGCTGCAATGGCAACACTTTGTGACAACAACCCCAAGTTCGCGGGAATCCCCAACGGCATAGACCCAGGTAAATCCATTTCCACTTTGTCTTCGCAGACTGCTCCAAAATTGGAGGGTGCCACAAAACCTAGTGCTCCTACTGCTGAAGTTGAGGAGACAGATGTTGCTAACATCGGGACGCCTCCACCTATGCCTGCAAGAGCCAACACAAGGTACCTGCCTATGCCAAATCTATGAGTGATCAAAGGAACCTACCAAGCTAGACTACAGTGGTGCTTTGTCCCGCTTCAAGTTGTGCATGGCATCTATTCTTTGCTTGCCATCTAACTGTCGTAGATTCTGCATGAGTAGGTTGCAGATTTTGTTGCATTCTGTGTGTAAGCCTGCATGCTAATCTAGTCTGGTGTATGTCTCTGCATGCTAATCTAGTCTGATGTATGTCTCTGCATGCTCATCTACTCTGCTGTACGTCTCTGCATGCTAATCTAGTCTGGTGTATGTCTCTGCCCTCTGGTTGGTCATTTTGCAGTGAAGGCGGGGTTTCACACGTTCCTGAAACACCATGTGACAGCAACCATTCACCTTCCGAAACAGATAATGAGAGGCACACTCCAGGTGGAGTGCAATCCAAAAAAATAAAGCGACGTAGGTCATCAGGTGGTTTAGGCAAGGACCTCAAGTCTGGCTTGGCAGCTTTTGCTGAATGCCTCGCTCAGATTGAGTCGGCCAAGATGGCCAATTCCTTGCAGATGCAAAAGCTCTTTCTCGCGAATGGAGATGGCGAAAGTCTTGGCAGGGCGGTCATTGAAGAAAAGCAAGCCCAGTGTGCCAAATGAGTAGAAGTCCTTTTCATTAAGGAATATTATTGGCTTCTTAAAAGCAATTTTCTATTTGCAAATGTCTTCTTTGAAGATGAACCACATCTTCACGTTTTAAGTTTTTTCTTTGACACTTTCCACCATTCCATACTCTATGTTTCAGCAACTAGGGGACCTTGTGCAGAAATTCTCCAAGCATCAAACAAAGCCTGTCTCCTCTTTTTCGCTTCGTTATACAAATGTCTATATGACATATCCTCCCACATATTCATTTCTTGGCCATCATGTAAAGGATATGGATCCACATCCACATCACGGGGATGTGCCTCGCCAGACATGATACAATAATTATGTAACACACAACAAGCAATTATAACTTGAGAGGCATATTTCAACCTTACATTGAAGCTTTTCAATATGCGCCACCTGTTCTTCAAGAGTGCAAAAGCATTTTCTATCTTCACCCGCCCACGCCGCATGCTCCTATTGAACATAGCCTTTTCTCTATCATTTCCCACGCATGAAAAGCTTTTCAAAGAAAAGGCATCAAAGGGTACGGAATCACCCACAATAAATGGAGTAATAGTTGTCCCACAAATTTCCATGGAAGGTGATGTCAATATTTGTCCCTGTCATTTTCGCCATACGCTTTCGTAAAATTGTAGCATCATGGACACCACCGGATGAGTGCAAGACACATCAAGGAATAATTGGTCGAATCACATATTCCTTGCAAAACAACAGTGAATGTCATGCCGACACCAATAGGCCACTGGGTTGTCTTTCGTATCGGTTGTCTAGCCAACTTGATATGAGATCCATCTCGCTCCAACCATATTTGGTAATCTGTGAGAACCAAAACTTTGCGAGATATATTCCGTTCTTGAGTTGTGGAGGGCCAAGAAATAAATCTTGAGAACAACTTGTCAGGATTGCTTAAAACTTCAGTAACCAACAAAGTGTCTTGAACCACGTGGATGCCCCAACTCCATACATGTCCGCAACAATATGTGGTGGAAGCCCTCTAGCGAGTCGATGCAACACCATGGCAACAGCATGGTGCAACTCCACTGGTTCTCTTAACCCAGCACGCACAATATAAGGCTTGAAAAGGTCAACCAAGGCCATGAAATTAGGGTATGACATCCTATAAGCAAAACGGCATTGCGCATCTCTCACCGCTTCTCCATTGATTTGCCAAGCTCTCATGTGAACATCTCGCCACAGCGTTACTTGACGAGGGAATTTCCACCATATTCTAGATTGCTTCCGTTCAATCTCCTCTCCGCTAGCTGCCACAATAATTGTGATTAAAACAGCTATAATCATAGAATAAAGCAATAAACTATCTTCTTGAAGAAGAGCATTAGGAACAGATTGATGAACTTGGAGAACTAAGTTAAGACACAAGATTTGCATGCAAACCTATTCATCATTTTAGGGCATAAAATAACATACAACACTATAATGAAGAAACTATGCACTTCAAAACTTCAAGATACCAAGACCTTGGTAGAGGATTGTCTCTACCAAGAAAAGTAAATAACAAAAAAAACAACTCTAACATAACACATGAAAAAAACCAGCAAGACTCTTCTCCACAAACGAAATGGGACAGGACACCCAAGAAATGAAAACCCTAACATGAGAATACCACACACCGCCTTCTTATGTAGGTCTAGGGCTAGACCTATCTCTTATGATCTCATGCTCTCTTAGAATGACATTATAAATAAAACTTATTATTTAACTCACCGGAACCCGGCCCTGGGATACCGCTGACCGATTCCGTACTTTTCGGGCACTCATTATGAAAGCTTATTCCCAAGCACTACACTGTTCACGGCGCCGTTCATTACGAACGGCGCCGTGAGCCTAAAAACCGCGCAGTATTTCTATTCTAGGTTTCCGATGCAGTTCATTAAAGTGCACTGCGCAGTGAAGAGGAAACTTGTCTTCTTCGATGTGAAAGCCACATGAGTGTGGATTACTGTGAAAGTTTTGGAAGGGGCCTGGCTGCTTTTGAAGGTTTTGAAAGTCAGGCGGCTTTTCAAGCTTTTGGAAGGCAGTCGGCTTTTCAAGCTTCTGGAAGGCAGGCGGCATTCGGAATGCAGGTGGCTTGTGAAGGTTTTGAAGGGCCTGGCTGCTTTTGAAGGTTTTGAAAGTCAGGCGGCTTTTCAAGCTTTTGGAAGGCAGTCGGCTTTTCAAGCTTCTGGAAGGCAGGCGGCATTCGGAATGCAGGTGGCTTGTGAAGGTTTTGGAAGGCAGGCGGCTCACGAGGCTCTGGGCCAGCTTGTTGCATCCAGTCGCAGCTTACGAGAACTTTCAGCACGTAGGGTTGGGCTAGATGCCGCGGGACCGGGTGCCCTTGCCAAAGGCTTCAACAAGGATTCTGTCCTGGAGAGTTTGGACCTAGGCAAGAACAGTGTGGGAGATGCTGAAGGGGCACAGCACCTGGCCCGCATTCTGGCCACGGCTCCCCGTATCAAGGTTTTGGTACTGGATGGCATCGGCATGGATGTGGCGGGAGCCCAGTGTATTGCAAATGCTCTTCCGCTCTGTGCCACGCTCCGGTATCTGGCGTTGGATGATGGCGTTGCATTGCGGGTCCCATTCCCGGCGGCCTCGGGCCCATGGGCACTGTGCTCAAACTTGCTTTCACCCGCGCGGATGAGGATGAGAATGCCTCCATCTCTGGCGTCACAGCTTATTTGGATATCTCGAAGGATGGGGAGGCAGGCCTGGCAGACGCCCTGGCCGGAATGCTGCGCACCAACGATCGTATCGAGATGCTTGTCACCACTCCATATGCTCTCATCCACGGCCTGGACGGGTTACGCCACAACTCCACCATATCTGAACTTCGTCTCCTCTCAGTACGCCATCAGCTGCGACGGATGTGTGGATGCGCCTTGTCCAGTTGCTCCCGGAATGCAAAGCACTGCGTGTCCTGGACTTGCATCTCAAGGGCCACGCCTCGTTCAAGAAAGAGTTGCTGAGATCCTTGGAGGGCAACGCATCTCTGAAAAGCTCGACATTTCTGGGACGCCCTGGATCATGACATGTTTAGAGACTTGATGAACTGTATTCAAGTCAACAAGACGTTACGGAGATCAACATCGGGGACAACATGGGAAGCGGAAGGAAAGGACGCAATCATCAATGCAGCCTTGGCAGGCAATGCCACTCAAGAGGCTTACTGGCCTTTGCTCGTGGGCAGGCAAGGGCCTGTGATGCCCAAGGCTGGGCGCCTCTTCCTGTGCGGTGCCCTTTGGCAGGAAGACCACTCTCCGCACCACCATGATTCGCGCATGGAGACGACAGACAGCCGCATCACCGAGTTCCAGCTCAGCCAAGTTCTAGCTCGACTGAAGGGAAAATATTTCGTGCTTGGCGACGGATGGCTTCCGTCCCCGGTACCAGAACGGAAGGCATAGAAATCGAGGTGTTGCGCAACGACCATGATATGCAAGTTACCATGTGGGATCTGGCTGGACAAGCTCACTACCGAGCTCTGCAAGACTACCTTTTCCGACCTTCAACCAAGCATGTGTCTTCCTGTTTGCGTTCAGCCCATTTGATGATCGGAAACCTCCCCAACTGCATCCGTCTAATGTCCTGCAGGACAGGTTCAGAAGGAGCTTGGCGTACTGGCTTAGGTTCATCAACTCCAATTGTCGCAACGTGGGCTCTACTTTGCCTCAAATATTTGTGGTGGCAACTCATGTGGATAAGATGAAGCGTTCTGATGCTGAAGCATTACCGGATCTCCTTCAACCCGTTCTGACACAGTTGGCCACAGAGTTTCAGCAGGTTGTTCACGTGCAAACACCACTCTTCTCCATGGACGCTCGATCTGCCAAGAGTGTGAAGCCCTTGCTGGACGCACTCATGGAATCGTTTCGAGCTCTATTTGCAACTAAACTGTTTTGGGTACCCGAGGTATGCAATCGATTGAGTGCTGTTTTGACTGCTTGGGTATCTCAAAATCCAGCTCAACACGTTGTGAGGAAACAGCAATTTCAAGCTTTGTTTGAAAACGAGCTACGGAATTTCCACAAAGGTGGGGTTCAAGATGAGGGGAACGATTGGGAGCCATTCTTGCCTATTTGCATGATGTGGGTAGTATCATCTGTTTTCAAGATACAGATGTTGTGGTGATAAATCCACACTGGATCAGTCACAATTTTTAGGGCGACTCATTCACCTTCTAACCAGCATGTCTCCGTCTAGAGGTTTGTCGCATTCCTCAGATGGATTTGTTGCTCAAAGTCTGCTTCATTCCACCTTGGATGAGATTCTCAGAGGCACACAAGCGGAGGGATTGAAAGGCAACATCTGGTATCGTTGATGACCACTCTCAACTTATGCTATGAAGAGGATGGGACTCGACGTGTCGGATTCTTTGTTCCCTTCACCATGGCCGCCGGTAATGGTGACGCTCTTCCTGGGAGACGACAGTTGAACTGGGAAACTGCTGATACAGCAAGCAATTACAACTACCTCGGAAGGAGCTTACAGTGCCTTGACAGGACGAAGACGTTTCTTGATCCAGGCTTTTTTCCAAGATTCCAAGTACGATAACTACCAACATGTCTTTGTTTTGATGGTATGTGTGTCTTCAACTTGTTTACTGACATTGTGGAGGTTTGCGTATTGCAGGTCTGCCTTCGAAAGGATTTGTTTACCGGATTCCATGGCATGCAACCTCATCAATATTGTATTGAACGCAACCTCATCAACTTTTTGTGTGATGGTATGGTTGTGTTTTTGGAAAGCAGTGGGGATATCGGAGAGGACACCGGAGACATCGGTGACCATATCGATATACGGTGAGGTCATCCAAGAGCAAAGTTGGAACTATTGAGTTCCTCAAGGAACATGTGGTTGCAAAGCTGAAATCTTTTTGTGCTTCCCCTGAAGGCAGTCCGGGAGTCGAGCTTGTGGAAGGAATTATCAGGACAGAGTGTGTCGAAAACCTCACACTCTGTATCTACCGCCATAACCAGTCAGTGCTAACGCAGGATTTGCTCAAGTGTGTTTTGCAGACCAACAAGACTGTACAGGGAGATTTTCTCCTCAATGGATCTGGCCGACTTCAAATGGTCGTGGCCAGAATGTCCTGAAGCCTCTTTGAGAGTGCCTTTGAGGGAGCTGATGAGCTCTTAAGTACTGGTGAAGTCTTGGATGTCTTGCAAAGGCGACGAACAGGTCTCCGTCAAACCATATCCAGCATAGATGCAGCTGTAGAGGAAGTCCTGCCTACAGAGGAAGGGTGCTCGCACAACAAGACGCACCACTTCAAACGTCTCGGTTTGCCATCC
The DNA here is from genome assembly GCA_010909165.1 of Anthoceros angustus. NCBI lineage: Eukaryota > Viridiplantae > Streptophyta > Anthocerotopsida > Anthocerotales > Anthocerotaceae > Anthoceros > Anthoceros angustus. The sequence goes on from VJWM01000003.1 coordinate 35,920, forward strand.
GACGTACTATATCCCTCCCTGGAACTAGTCACTCGGAGATGGGGGAGCAACTGTTGCAAACCTTCATGGGATGAGAGATTTGAAGCACGACGTGAAAATCGTGGATACACGGTTGAAAATGGTGGAGACAGAGGTGAAAGCAGTGGAGTCAAAGTGGATAGAGTTGGCGAGACTTTGCAACGTGAGATAAGCGATATGAAGACCTGGCAGGAAGATACTCTACAACTCTTGCTTTCGAAGATGGATGAGATTATGAATTTCTCTGTAGAATTAGAAACCAGTCAGATACCCAGACGTCCCTACATCACCACTGCAGACGTGGGTCTGGCACAGAGATTGATTGCAGGGGTGCGTGTGGGCAAAGCGGCTAAGCTGCACTTCATGTGCGAAAACATCTTTGGGAATCACATCGTGCTGGGCCAAACTGGATTTGACTTGACATTGGAGGATGCGAAGTGGAGGTGGATCAGGCCCTTAGCAATCAACGGTGCAAAGCTTTTGCTCTTCCTGGCCAAGGCTGGCCTACACGTGGCTGCCGGCATTGGGGTGCGGTTCCCGACCCTGCTACCAGCTTGGATGGAGCGGTTTCTGTGGCTGCGGCCTTTGGGAATCAGCCCTGTCCCATTTAAATCTGGACCTGACAGGACCAGCTGCGAGCCAGAACACTCCCGTGCAAGAGGCATGGATTGCTCTGAAGAATCTGTTGCAGCCGTTGCTGAGGGATCAAATGGCCGACAAATTCCAACTGCACAAGGTGCAATATCGGAAACGGCAGGATGGAGGACGAGGAGTGGCATGGGTTTGCGAACGGTGTATGCGGAGTGGAATTAAGAGACAAGTCTATCAGCCGCTCTGACGGGAGCAACTAAAACGTCATGTGTTGCAGCCTAACTGCGGCATTTGCAGGATTTGGAGAGGACACAGGGGACGTCGGTGATCGTGTTGATATTTTGATGAGGTCTGGTAAGGGTAATCGAGTAAGACCAAACAGTCGAGTTTCTCCTGAGAGCGTTGCAGAACTGAGAGCGCATTGTGCTTCTTCTGAAGGTGGTGCGGAAGTTGAACTTATCGAAGGGATCATCAGGATTGAGTGTGTAGAGAACCTCACACCCAGTATCAATCAGTTCTAACACAGTTTGATGAAGTGCCTTCTTGAGAATCAGAAAAGCTTTCCAGGGTGAAACTCTGGACAGTGTCATCGGAGTGACACCTGAAAAAGAGACACTGTCATCGGAGTGACACCTTCAATGCCGCGTCATAGTGACAGTCCAGAGTTTCAGTGTCCGATGACACCTGAAAAACTCCGATGACAGTGTCTCTTTCAGGCAATGCGTCAAACACCTGCTGTGCATCAACCGTGCTGCTGGACTTCCCATACATGTGAATCAAACTGCCAGCTACAAACACATGAGCTTGGAGCCGCTGTCCTACAATCTGCCTGCGTGGCTGTCTTCCCACACCCAAGGATGCCACATTTTCACATGCCAGCAAGAGGCACACAAAAGTCACGGAATCGGGTACAACCATGCCTTCCTGACATCTCTTCGGTTGGAGAGCCCTCAACGATGGCTTCCACCAACGCGAGGATAAATTTTGTGCCTTTCTCCCATGACTGGTTGAGAAAACGACGAGACAGTCACTCACAGAAAGCAGGGGTCGAACCTTCCCAGCTCTCTTGCTGACGAGATTGCTTCTCTTCGACGTCTTAGGCCTTGACGGTTGTCCGTGCCTCGACAAGCATTAATGATAAAACATAAGGTGCAAAGCTATTGCTCTTCCTGGCCAAGGCTGGACTACATGCGATTGCCGGCATTGGGGGTTTGGTTCCCGACCCTGCTACCAGCTTGGATGGACCGGTTTCTCTCGCTGCGGCCTTTGGGGAATCAGCCCTGTCCCAATTAAATCTGGACCTGACAGGACCAGCTGCGAGCCAGAACACTCCCGTGCAAGAGGCATGGATTGCTCTGAAGAATCTGTTGGAGCCGTTGCTGAGGGATCAAATGGCCGACAAATTCCAACTGCACAAGGTGCAATTTCGGAAAAGGCCTGAGGGAGGACAAGGAGTGGCATGGGTTTGCGAACGGTGTATGTGGAGGGGAAATGAGAAAAAAGTCTATCAGCCGCTCTGACGGGAGCAACTAAAACGTCGTGTTGTTGCAGCCTAACTTCGGCATTTGCAGGATTTGGAGAGGACACAGGGGACGTCGGTGATTGTGTTGATATTTTGATGAGGTCTGGTACGGGTAATCGAGTAAGACCAAACAATCGAGTTCCTCCTGAGAGCGTTGCAGAACTGAGAGCGCATTGTGCTTCTCCTGAAGGTGGTGCGGGAGTTGAACTTATCGAAGGGATCATCAGGAAACCTTCCAGGGTTTGGCAGGAAGTACAATACAGATTTCCAGAACTCAGCGTCTAGTACAGTCCTCCGCTCGGCCAACTGAGCTAAAGTCGGATGTGTGTATCAGCCTGCGGACGTGCGAGTCCTTTGCAGTTATTCAATTCGCATTCGAACATCCTGCAACATTGCAACACCGACAATGTTGCAGCAACGAGAATCCATTCATGAGAAAGAATGCAGTAATGCCCTTACCTTGCAACCACCAGAATACGTGCAAGCCTGCTGTACTTCAGTCACGAATTCTTGCCAAACGTCTCATATCCAGGCAAAGATAGTCCCATGTGCTAGAAATCCTGAAAAAGAACGGTAGTAGAGTGTCGGTTGCTGGATCAGCAGCCTACAAAGCTCAAAGCTGAAACCAGGTTGAGGACTGTAGATGAGCGGTAGAACACTTGACTTGATGACTCTATCCATGTCCATGTCTAATCTTTCGGATGTTGACTTGCCTGACAAGCAGAGTGGAGTTGGGTGTGAGGCGGCGGACTCAGATGACACCGAGCCTTCGTTGCACAAAAACTCTGCACCCGAAGGGCGTGGGAACTCCGAGACTCTGCACTCACAGCTCACAAGTCACTGAATGACGAAGAGGTATGATTCCCTGCTGGGGCAGAGCTGGGAGGGATCTTCCAGTCTCATCAGCATGCATGAATGGCCAGAAACGACATCGCGCCCTGCTCCCTGCATTGTTGCCTGCTTGCAAGCTGCAGGGAATGGTGGATTCTGCATGAGATGGTGAGGCATATGCCAGTGTGGATTAGGGCGTTGCAGGTGGTTGCAGCCAGGTTGTCAAGGTTCCGATTCGGATCAGCATATGCTACCTTGGCGTGCACGTCTTGTGAGCAACTGCACCGCATCGGCTTGCTCCTTAGCTGGCTGCGACAGGCTTCTTAGGGTAAAGTATGTACAGTACATTGTCCAGGGCATAGCATCACCTAGCACCTTAATTCACTGCCTTGAGTCGAGGAGACGACTCTCCCTTTCCTGACTTGGTCCATCCCTTTGCCTGCAAGGATTTCAGGAACAGAACAGAGATGGATGGAGGAAGTCCGGCGTGAAGCCAGTCTTATCCCGTTTGGAGCGGGACGTTTCCCACGCGTTTGCCACAGAGAGGAAGTGTTGGTTGTGTTCCGGGGCCTGGCACTCGACCCTGTCCTGAACTATTTGCATGTGGATGGGGGTGAAGGTTTTGGAAGGCCGGCGGCTTGCGTGGCCCTGGGCCAGCTTGTTGCATCCGGTCGCTGTTCAGTGGCCCTTGGGCTGCGAGGGGTTGGGCTTGATGCCGCGGGGCTGGGTGGCCTTGCGGAAGCCAAGAGCATCTCCCTTGAAACTTGAGCCGCGTGTGCTATTGTGCAGCTGAAGGGTTTTCTCACCTGGTCGACACATCCATGGCCTCCTGTAGCCGTCCCATAAACCGCTCCTGCAAGCGGCTAACTTGGCTACCGTCTGCAAATGCAAAGAAACGAGAGGTGCTCACACGAGCCATGAGAAGGTTGATTACTTAGCTTCACCCAACCTCAACCGCAAACTCAGCACAAAATACAATGTTCAGGCAGTGTGGCCGCCCTAGGAGTCGCGCCAAGGTGGCAGACCCTCGAGTATCCCAAACGGATATGGTATCTATGATCGGCAATCTAGAGGAAAGGGATCCCACTTGTTGCTCTTTCTCATGGAGTCAGATTCATATCTCGTGTGATGCCCAAAGCGTACCTCTGGAATATGAAAAGGGAGGTGGTAAGCGGCCTGGAAAGATCCGAGGGGCATTAAAAGCCCACGGGAAAAGGGGAAAAGCTTGTGCTGAATGCCGAGAGCACGGCCTCAGTGCACATGGGGCAGCGAAACAATGCAAAGTCGGACTTCCCAGTGATGGGTGATTGTATGGTGGAAACAAGATGGGTTGGTAGCAGTCAGTCACTGTCTTGTTCCTGAACGCGTTGGGATTCCTGTTACACACACGGATGGTTTAATGGAAGTGTTATCCGAACCAAACCAGTTGTTTTCGGACCAGGACTAAGGACTAAGGACTTGGACTTGGGGCATGGACGCACTCCGGATGCGATGCGGCTGTGGGACGTTGGAAGCTGGAATTCGGTTGGCTCGCGCCGGGACACAGTGGACAGGCCACGCCGAGTGGCTCTTTGCAGGGATTCGACCTCCGGTGTGAAAACGATGGAAGCGAAAACGAGGCGGGGCCCGCGGCGGCGGGCACTGGACTAGAGATTCTGGCAGTTGGCTGGCAGCAGGCTCTTGGCGGCAATTCCCCGAGGAGAGGGGACGGATACATGTAGGCATGGATCCACGGTGAGAGGGCGCGTCCATCGTCCTGCCCTCGAGCCATGGCAGCGCTGGCCCAGTGCGCGGGCGGGCAGCAGGTGGTGCAAATGGGGCCGGGCGAGGGGGACGACAGCTACGTGAAGAACTCGTGGGTGCAGTCCCACGTCCTGGGCGTGGCGGAAGCGCCGCTGTGGCACGGGATTCGATCCGCCTCCCGCGTTCCGGAGATGGGCGATGGCGGGAAGGCCCTGCGCGTGGCCGACCTCGGCTGCGCCACGGGCGACAACACGGTGCGGGCCGTGGACAAGCTGCTGGCGAGCCTGGCGGTGCTGTGGGAGGCCAAGTCCCGACCCGAGCGCCACGCCTTCCCCGGGGCCGTCCAGGTCTTCTTCGCCGACCTCGCCTCCAACGACTTCAACACGCTCTTCCGGAGCCTGCAGGCCCAGGCCGAGGCCGGGGCCAGGCCCAGAAGCTACTTCGCGGCGGGCGTGCCGGGCTCCTTCTTCGGCCCGCTCTTCCCCGCCGGCAGCATCCACGCCATCACCTGCTTCACGGCGCTGCACTGGCTGTCCCGGGTCCCGCCCGAGGTCCTGGACCCGCGCTCGCCCGCCTTCAACTCCGACAGGGTGCACGTCCGGGGCGCGGCCCCCGCCGTGGACCGGGCCTTCGCCGCCCAGAGCTCCAGGGACCTGGCGGCCTTCCTCGCCCACCGCGCGGCCGAGCTGGTGCCCGGGGGCTTCCTCGCGCTCGCCATGCTCGCCAAGCCCGACGAGCGGGGGCATCGCGCCGAGCTGCAGGACCTGTTTCACGACACGTTCCACCACCTGGCCGTGCAGGGCGTCATTCCGCCCTGCCTCATCCAGACCTTCAACATCCCCATGTACTTCCCGAGCGTCGCTCAGGTGAGGCGGGCTGTGGAGGAAGTGGGTCTCTTCGACATCCACCTCCTCCAGTCGTGCGGTGACGTCCCGAGCTACCCTGCACGCACATGCGAGGAATACCGAGCCGACCTCCGCAGGTTTGCCACCGAGAGTGCGTTCTTGTGGAAGAGCCTCTTCCGCACGTCCATGGAGGACCACTTCGGTGTGGAGCTCAGCGACCTCGTGTTCCAGCACTACGAACACCATCTGCTTCAGCGTGGTCGTGGCAGAAATGTGAACGACCTCTTCACCGTCAATTATGCCGTCGCCCTTCTCACCAGGAAGTAGGCCATGGCCAGCTCAAGTTTAGTTTGTTTCCTCGCAAAACCCTCGCACCCTCCGCTTCGTATGTCACGGTGGGATTTCTGGGGCACTTCGTGGCTGTGCCATGAAGAGGATCTGGGCTCAATGCTGTCTCGATAAAGATGTACTTGATGAATGTGAACACGTGAAAATTGGCATTGGCCTCAAGAGCTCGTGTGTACATACATGCATATTAACGATGCCTACCAAGCTCTCATTCCTGGAGCATGTCCGTCTCCATGGCACGCCGTCATGTTCATCGATCAAGCCCTCCGTCAAGCCCTGAACAAAACGCACGTATCCAGGACCCAGGACTGCCATCTATCATTCATCTGCTTGCAATTGTCCTCTACCAGCAGGCCTTTGAGTGGAGCAAGCTTGTGGTAGGCCCACATAGGTGCATAGCTCCCACAGTTGGCATCCATGTTCACAAACTGCATGCTACGTGCACATGTCTGCAGACCGCACATACATGTGACCGACTCGGGTAAAGCCATGCCTTCTGCTCCCATGGCACGGTAGAGAAGAAGAGGGGATTCCTGCCCCATCCCCTGCTGGCCAGGAATACCCAGCCCACCCCTCCTACAGATCATGGCATCCCACATCTTTTATGACAAGTCTATCGAATCTGTGCACCCTCCAAGCTGAGGCAAGTCGCATACATGTTCACCAAAACTGTTGGCTAGCGCAAAACTGTAGTGCAAGCACGTCAGATAAATCAGATTCATGTCCCCGTTCGCATGAAGCAGCTTTCCCTTCTCCAATGCCCTGCAGCGCCCACACTTTCACGTGCCTTCCTGACAGTACCCTGCAGCCTCCTGCAAGTTACCCCCGGCTTTTGATCCAGTCCAGTTCTTTGACGAAGGGCTCATGGGGGCACCAACACGATGCCACACAGCGGCGATGCTCAAAGTTGCTGCCAGTGTGTTGCTGCTGCCGTTCAGTTCATTGGTGATATGAAATACCGGTGGTACCTATTATCTGCTTCCGTGCGATGATGCCATTAACGAGACTCTCGACAAAGCAACGGATCCTCACAAAATATTTGTGGAGCAGACAACAACCTGTGCGGGAAGACAAGGGGTTTGAGCTTCTGCCCATGGAATGGTTCCATCTTCTATACATTTGGCGATGGAAGCAAGAACGGCAGCAACAAATCGCAAGCAGACTCACTATTTTAGTCCACATGGATGGATTTTTTCTCTTTGGCCGGGTCGGTGAAGGAAGGAGGTATTTTTAGGGCACCAATTTCGGGCTAGCCGTAAAAATCAGGTGGCCAGGTGCGGGGCCCGCTGACTCCCTCGTGCAGAGCAGGCATGACCATGTAGTCCATACCCTCTCAATCCTCTCAATCTGCCATATGAATATGTATATACCTCTGTATGCCACCGGCAACCCGGGTCACGCCAGACCCAACAAGGGCAACGCCAAACCCAACAAGGGCAACCCGGGTGACGCCAAACCCAACGAGGGCAACAACCAACAAGGGACCCAACAAGGGCAACCCGGGTGACGCCAAACCCAGGGTCACGCCAGACCCAACAAGGGCAACGCCAAACCCAACAAGGGACCCAACCCGGGTGACGCCAAACCCAACGAGGGCAACAACCAACAAGGGACCCAACAAGGGCAACCCGGGTGACACCAAACCCAACAAAGGGTTATCGCTTCCAGACATAGGTATCCGACACGCAAAATGCAAATTAGGAGGATCGAGACCGAAACCGCTCCAATGTGGGGGGCTGATCCGACCACCAAACCACAGCACCTGCGACAATTTCGAACAAGACAGGTATAATCATATACAAACCAAAAGACAAAAATGCCCCCGAACGACGCACCCCCGGCCGGTGGCCGGTGAATTGCTGGACCGTATAGACGATCTCTACGTCATGGATGTTAATGGCAATGTGCGGGACATGACCATGAAGTACACCAATGTCAGCGGGCCCCGCACCTGGCCACCTGATTTCTACGGCTAAGCCCAATTTCGACCATATTTTAGGGCTTCGCACCGCGTCTACATAAAGCCAGTCAGCCTATGGAGCTGTGTAAGGCTTAGGGTTTTGAGGGAGCCAGTGGAGCTGTAAGCTCTCTCTATGGAGGCGCCCGCGCTTGTATTGTGTCCCTGTGTTCACCATGGCTCTGTTGACGCATGCGAAGGTCTCCGTGATTGTACAGGATCATTTAATCTACTTTTGTAGCTGGATTTCTGTCCTTCCGTGTAATCTGAAGCTGCGGTCTGTCGCCAAAGTCTGCTATGATGACTCTAATAATCCCAGCTCGCTTCGAGGTCTTTCGAGATTTATGAAGAGAAACAGATCTGAGCAGGCCTGACTCCTGGTTTCTTTCGTGCTGTTTTATCGTATGTCCACCACATCTGCTTTGCTACGAAGGTCGGTGCGGTCTGTCGTCCAGACTCCTGTGCTTGCCTTGTGCCCCTGTGTCCACTACTGCTCTATTGACGCATGTAAAGGTTTAATCAACATCTGTAGCAGGTTTTCTGTCCTTCCCCGTAATCTGTACCTGCTGTCTGGCACCGAAGTCTGCGATGATGACTCTAATAATCCCAGCTCGCTTCGAGGTCTTTCGAGATTTATGAAGAGAACCAGATCTGAGTAGACCTGACTTTCTTTCGTGCTGTTTTTTCGTATGTCCTCCACGTCTGCTGTCCTGCGAAGGTTGTTGTGGTGAAATCTTGCTGTGCCTGCGGTAGGTTGTTAGGGCAAGCTTCCCATGATTACATCTACCATGCTAATGCTGAACTTGTGATGACACTCGTCTACGGCTATGAGGAAGCTATGCACTTGTTGGGCATTAGGGTTTTTTACAGTCTTAGAGATCTGTTGTTCGTCCATGCCTCCGCGTGGTTCAAAGCCCTTTGTATTCCGATGGCTGTCTGGTCAGTCTCGGGCAATGACAACCCGTAAGTGGAGGCAGTCGGAAAGGAGATGGAGGTTCCCTGCTTCCCAACCTGCCTCTGTTTGCTGCGTCTGCGTTATACTGTTGGAATGTGGTGTGTGGTGTGAGTTTCTCTCGCTTCTTGGCGGTTTCACTTCGGCAGCGGGGAAGGACTTTGTTTGTGACAGCATTGTTCAAGGCAAGAATCATCTTGCAACAACGGAGAAAGAAAGCGCCGAATCTTCTTACTGATCTGAGCCACCTGGTGTGCACATTTCCAAGGGTGATGGTGGCACCGAAACATGTGCCAGTCTTTACACCCTTGGTGGCACCGAAACATGTGCCAGTCTTTAGGAACCCTCAGTATGGCTTCGCTTTTCCATAATCTTCTTTGTACAGATTTGACCGTAGCAACATGACTATACCGCAGTTGTACAGGCCGAGGCTGTAGAAGTCATCCCAGAAAGCAGGATTCGCGTGCCAAATTGCAGCATTGGGCTGTAAAGTCACTACCCCAAAAGATGCACCGTGCATGCGTAGTGTTTTTCCGAGGCAACTACAACGCGGATTCTGCTTATTGCCTTACATTGATACCGCCCCTCGGTTCACCAGACCTGTACGCCTGCACAAATTCAGTACACCAAATATTACGATACCATCCAGTTGGGTGCTATCCTGTTTCACTGTCTGGCCCCAACTCAAAAAAATCTTTACTGTGTCCTTCACAAATGTAGCCTGCAATCAGTGCTTCGAGATGACAATTCCTCTTTCAGGCAATGCATCGAACACATGCTGTGCATCAACTGTGTTCCTGGACTTCCCATGCGTGTTAATCAAACTGCCCGCAACAAACACATCAGCATGGAGGCCCTGTCCCATGAGCTGTGCGCATAAATGTCTTCCCACAAACAAGGCTGCCACATTTTCACAAGTCTGCAAGAGGCACACAAATGGCACGGAATCGGGTACAACCGTGCCTTGCTAACATCTTCTGTTTGAGAGCCCTAAACGAAGTCTTCCACCAACGCTGTATAGCTCGTTTTCACCAAGAAAACGACAAGACAATCACTACAGAATGCAGGGATCAAACCTCCCAACCTCTCTTGCCTCTTGTGACAAGGTCGTTGGTACCTCGACAAGCATTAATTAATGACAAGACACCTTTGGCCTGTTTGCAGATTACTGTATTCAGAGTGATACCCTCATCAGTGAATGCAGTTACATATCTGGCAAACAAGCCAAAGGTGTTTGTCATCAATGTTTTCGAGATCACTTTCTTCAACCGTGCAGCGGCTCGAAACCTGCCATCTCATGACACAAACAGCTGCTGACCCTAACTAATTAACGCTGCAGTCAAAAGGAAGCTCTCTACATCTCTGGAACTATCACAACCCATAATCTATCCTACCCGGCCAGAAGAGGATACTCAGGGATGAGTTTCAGGGCTGGAACCTGCAGACTGGAGTAGCCAGGGTCCCCAAGGTCAAGACAGGTTCCTGGGGTCCCAGCAGGACTCCAGACTTGGCAGAGAAATCGTCCTTCCTTGAACAGAAATCCGGCCCTGCACCTGCCGCCATCCTAGCTCCTGCTGCAGGGAAGGGCACAAGACGCGAGTGCCGGGCTGACCGAACTGGGAAGCCGACCAGAGGAGCAAGTAAACGTTAGGAGCTCCTCCTCAAAGCCCAACTGGGATGGAAACCTTGCCTGGACAGTACTGCCCATTTCACGACTTGTTAAGGCACGACTACTGTCAAGACGAAATATAGGTTAGGGTTTAGGATTTGGCGTGCAGGCCAACCCGCTCAAAGAGGTCCGCCACCTGCTACTGTGAGGCAACAAGGTCGGCGGCGGCGAGGAAGGTGGAGGCGCCGCGCATGTGGCGGCTCTGCCCCAAGCACGCAGTCTGCCCCAAGCACGCAGTCTGCCCCAAGCGCGCAGTCTGCCCCAAGCACGCAGTCTGTACCTGATATCTCTGAGGGTGGATTACTGTGAAGGTTTTGGAAGGCAGGCGGCTTGCGAGGCTCTGGGCCAGCTTGTTGCATCCAGTCGCAGCTTACGAGAACTTCCAGCACCTAGGGTTGGGCTTGATGCCGCGGGACTGGGTGCCCTGGCCAAAGGCTTCAACAAGGATTCTGTCCTGGAGAGTTTGGACCTAGGCACCTGGAGAGTTTGGACCTAGGCAAGAACAGTGTGGGAGATGCTGAAGGGGCACAGCACCTGGCCCGCATTGTGGCCACTGCTCCCCGTCTCAAGGTTCTGCCACTGGATGCCATGGGCATGGATGTGGCTGGAGCCCAGTGTATTGCAAAGGCTCTTCCGCTCTGTGCCATGCTCCGGGTACTGGCGTTGGATCATGGCGTTGCATTGTAGGGTCCCATTCCCGGCGGCCTCGGACCCATGGGCACTGTGCTCGGCCCATGAGCCATCAGCTGCGACGGAAGAGTGGATGCTCCTTGTCCAGTTGCTCCCGGAATGCAAAGCACTGCGTGTCCTGGACTTGCAGTTTCTCCAGGGCCACGCCTCGTTCAAGAAAGAGTTGCTGAGATCCTTGGAGAGCAACGCATCTCTGGAAAATCTCGACATTTCTTACTGCGACGCCCTGATCTATGACATGTTCACAGACTTGATGAACTCTCTTCAAAGTACGGGATCAAAGTACGGGGAACAACATGGGAAGAAGAAGGAAAGGACGCAACCATCAATATAGCCTTGGCACGCAATGCCACTCAAGAGGCTTACTGGCCTTTGCTCGTGAACGGGCAAGGGCATGTGATGCCCTAGGCTGGGCGCCTCTTCCTGTGCGGTGTCCCTTTGGCAGGGAAGACCACTCTCCGCACCACCATGATTCGCCCATGGAAACGACAGACTGACGCATCACCCGAGTTCCAGCTCGTCGAAGTTCCAGCTCGACTGAAGGAAACAATGTCTTATGCTCGGCGACGGATGTTTACCGTCACCGGTACCAGAACGGAAGGCATAGAAATCGATGTGTTGCGCAACGACCATGATATGCAAGTTACCATATGGGATCTGGCTGGACAAGCTCAGTACCGAGCTCTGCAAGACTACCTCTTTCCGACCTTCAACCAAGCATGTGTCTTCCTGTTTGCGTTCAGCGCATTTGATGTCCGGAAACCTCACCAACTGCATCCGCCTAACATCCTGCAGGACAGGTTCAGAAGGAGCTTGGCGTACTGGCTTAGGTTCATCAACTCAAATTGTCGCAACGTGGGCTCTACTTTGCCTCAAATATTTGTGGTGGCAACTCATGTGGATCAGATGGAGGCTTCTGATGCTCTAGCATTACCGGATCTCCTACAACCCGTTCTGACACAGTTGGCCACCGAGTTTGATCAGGTTGTTCACGTGCAAACAACACCACTCTTCTCCATGGACGCTCGATCTGCCAAGAGTGTGAAACCCTTGCTGGACGCACTCATGGGATCGTTTCGAGCTCTATTTGCAACTAGACTGTTTTGGGTACCCGAGGTATGCAATCGATTGAGTGCTGTTTTGACTGCCTGGGTATCTCAAAATCCAGCTCAACACGTTGTGAGAAAACAGCAATTTCAAGCTTTGGGAGAGGACACCGGAGACATCGGTGACCATATCGATATACTGGTGAGGTCATCCAAGAGCAAAGATGGAACTATCGAGTTTCTCAAGGAACATGTGATTGCAAAGTTGAAATCTTTTTATGCTTCCCCTGAAGGCAGTCCGGGAGTCGAGCTTGTGGAAGGAATTATCAGGACCGAGTGTGTCGAAAAGCTCACTCTCTGTATCTACCGGCATAACCAGTCAGTGCTAACGCATGATTTGCTCAAGCGTGTTTTTGCATACCAACAAGACTGTAAAGGGGAGATTTTCTCCTCAATGGATCTGGCCGACTTCAGCTGGTCCTGGCCAGAATGTCCTGAAGCCTTTTTGGAGAATGCCTTTGAGGGAGGTAAAGAGCTCTTAAGTGCTGGTGAAGTCTTGGATGTCTTGCAAAGGCGACGAACAGGTCTCCTTCAAACCATATCCAACATAGAACAAACCATATCCAACATAGATGCAGCTGTAGAGGAAGTCCTGCCTACAGAGAAAGTGGTGCTCGCACAACAAGACGCACCTTTTCAAACGTCTCGGTTTGTCAACATCCGACGTACTATATCCCTCCGTGGAACAACTCACCCGGAGATGGGGGAGCAACTGTTGCAAACCATCAATCAAGGGATAAAACATTTGAAGCACAATGTGAAAATTGTGGAGATAAAGTGAAAGCGGGGGGAGTTAAAGTGGATGAAATTGGCGAGACTTTGCACCGTATGCAACGTGAGATCAGCGACATCAAGACCTAAAAGATCCACCTCCACTTCGCATCCTCCAATGTCAAGTCAAATCCAGATTGGCCCTGCACGATGTGATTCCCAAAGATGTTTTCGCACATGAAGTGGAGCTTAGCCGCTTTGCCCACACGCACCCCTGCAATCAATCTGTGTGCCAGACCCACGTCTGCAGTGGTGATGTACGAACGTCTGGGTATCTGACTGCTTTCTAATTCTGCAGTGAAATTCATAATCTCATCCATCTTAGAAAGCAAGAATTGTAGAGTATCTTCCCCATTTAAATCTGGACCTGACGGGACCAGCTGCGAGCCAGAGCACTCCCGTGCAAGAGGCATGGATTGCTCTGAAGAGTCTGTTCCAGCCGTTTCTGAGGGATCAAATGGCCGACAAACTCCAACGGCATGAGGTGCAATTTCGGAAAAGGCCTGAGGGAGGACCAGGAGTCGCATGGGTTTGCGAACGGTGTATGCGGAGGGGAATTGACAAAGAAGTCTATCAGCCGCTCTGACGGGAGCAACTAAAACGTCGTGTGTTGCAGCCTAACTTCGGCATTTGCAGGATTTGGAGTGGCGTTTTGTTCTTCCCCTGAAGGTGGTGCAGGAGTTGAACTTATCGAAGGGATCATCAGGATTGAGTGTGAAGGGAACCTCGCACCCTGTCTTTACCGACAGTCTCAATCAGTTCTAACACAGTTTGATGAAGTGCCTTCTTGAATATCAGAAAAGCTTTCCAGGGCAGATTTCCTCCGGCTTGGATTTTCCCGATTATCAATGGTTCTGGCCAGCGAGGCCTGAAGCCCGTCTTTGAGGAAGCCAGGGACCTCTTAAGTACGTAGTCTCTTTCTGATGCGATGATACGATGTGTTACATAGGGGAATCAGAACCCTTGAGGAAAGGACGTCAACTTAGACAGGTCTACAACGAGAGGGAAATTTGAAGAGTCCATTTGAATTAAAACCTACAGAACCACTGTCTACTTCTTCTCTTAGACTCGTAGAGCAGGAACTACACCAATGCCCACATTCGCTGCTGTTCCAGCAACATTTCGCATTGACGTTGTGTCATTGAACAGTTCAACGAATGACATCGTGCCCTGCACCTTGGCAATTTACAAAACACAAACAATATGCACAGTTCCTCCGACGATCATAGCGTCTTGCAGAGAAGACATTGACTAATGACTAACACAAACTTGATCTGTGCATCTGTAGATTTTAGTGGTACGAACGTCTTGGGAAGAACAGCCAACCCGAGCTGGGACAAGCCGCCAAGACTTTGGAAGTGGTGGGTCTGACTGGCAGCAATTGTTCACTACTCATGGTAAGACTTGCCCTGCCAAGGTTTGCAAGTTACTGATGCCATCGTGTGTCCGGAACGCACTTGGTGAAAATACTGGTGTCACATGTACTGCCAGGATAGCAGGATATGCCCAGCAGGGGCATGGGTTCACGAAGCCTTTGTCTCTATGGTGCGATAAAGGTTAGGCATGGATGTGCGCGCCTCCTGCACAGGAGGGCACCAGAACGCTGGAGAAGGGGATGCAACTTCATGTGCAGACTAGAGAGCAATCAACGTGTTTGTGGCCAGCACTGGTAAAGGACATGGTATGGTAAAGACTATGCTATGTAGCACTGATTGCAGCAAACCTATGAGTTCGTTACACGGCATGTTCTCGATTGCGTTTCTCAGCCAGTTGTGGGATATGGAGCTATTGCAGTTAAAGATGGTTCCGGTACTGCTGACATGTTTCGTGCTTCAGGCCTCGTAGATCGTTTGAATTGATAAAATGTGCAGAGAAACGACAGACCTGCAAGTTCACAGGTTTGAAATTGGGGTGTTAGGAAGCTGGAGGTTATATTCATAGTGGATCTCCTGCTCCTGCAATTGGGATTTTGCAGCTGGACTCTGGAGGCCTTCTTTCCCAGGCTTTAGGAAATCCTGCTGTCAGGAGAGATCATGGTTCTCCACAATCTCTGGCAGGTCACTCAAGTTTGCTTTAGACATGTCCAAAGGGTAACCAATACGCATGGAGGCACGGACTTGTACAAGAAAGCAGTGCGTCCAAGGTGAGAAACCGATTGCAAATCACCTCTTAAATGTCTACCTGAAGAGACATCGTCATCTGGATGCACTGATGGCAGGCTACACCCGCCATGAAGGAGACAGTAAAGTGGACTTTGAGTTGGTCCAGAGAATGAAACAGGATGGCTTGCAACCAGACGGTATCACATTCCTTAGTGTACTGCCTGTCTGCTGGACTGTGAACGAGGGGCGGAAGCCTTTTGAGGCAATGAGCAGACTCCACGGCATAGTTCCCACAGAAAACCACCACACATGCGTGGTGGATCTCCTGGGCCGCGCATGACGAGTGGATGAGGCAATATGTTTAGTAAGGAGAAAGCCTTTTCTGTCCAATGCTGCAGTTTGGCACACACTGTTGGGTGCTTGTCGAAAACGGAGCAACGTCGAAGTAGGACTCCATGCTTTCAATGAAGCAATGAAGCTAGGCAAGAAAGACGCTGCAGCATACATATTGATGTCGAACATATACACCAGTACCCAGATGCAGGATCGGGTACAGACCACTAGAAAAAGGATTAAGGCATGGAAGCGGCCAGGTCAGAGCTGATGGACTGATGAGGAAGGACTGGTGCATAGTCGCTTGATTGGGGATGAGAAGCATCCACAACGTCAGGCAAGCCTAGATGAAGGGCTGTGTCAAGTGTTTTCCAAAACGAGCCACCGAGCAAGTAGAACCTAGAGACTAGGTGCTGGGAAGTGCAGGGAAGTGGACTAGGTGCTGGGAGGAGGAGCAGAAGGAATTCCTAAGACGTCCTACCAAGTCCGGCAAGCAATCCTGATCTAGTCTTGAAGACTTTACAAACGAGCTCAACGTGCGAAGTGAAGCCCAAAGCAGGATCCCCTCCAGATGGACCTTTCCCAGAGCAGGATCCCCGCCAGATGGTGCTTTCCCAGAGCAGGATCCTCTCCAGATGGACCTTTCCCAGAGCAGGATCCCCTCCAGGTGGTGCCTTCCAGAGCAGGATCCCCTCCCCCTGTCACAAGTTTAGGGCTTGGTTTACAACTTGGACGACCAGACGGCTTTTCTTTCTTGTTCGCGTTGCCATCAGTTTAGGGTTTATAATGTACCACAGTTGGACGACCACAAGGCTTACCCCCCTTTGTTGGCGCTGGCATCCTGAAGGTAGACTGCACTTAGGCTTCCACTCCAGTAGGATCTCCGCGGACGAGCCCCGAGCGCTTACTTGCAGCTGTGATGTGTTTCCAAGTCCAGTCATCCTCGGCACTCGCGCCTTGTGCCCTGCCCTGCAGCAGGAGCTAGGATGGCGGCAGGTGCACGGCAAACATGGGTTCATAGGAACTCCAAGTCCATTGTAACATGAGTCCATGACCGGGGCTATGCATTGGCATCATGTGGAAATGAAGAGACACAGAAGGAATTCCTAAGGCGTCCTACCATGTCCAGCAGGCAATCCCGTCTACGACAAGTTGAACGTGCCGAGGAAGAAATCTTATCCAGAGCAGGACCCTTTCCACATGGAGCCCTTAGCAGACGCCAGTCACAAATTTAGGGTTTATTTCACCACGAGTTGGACGACCAGACTGGCTTTCCTCTACTGCTTTGTTGGCATCCTGGATGCAGGCAGCACTTTCCATCCCCCTGAAACTTATGCCTGATATATCCTCTTCTGCCTGGATAGGATAGATTTGTGATTGGTGAAAGTTCCAGAGATGTAGAGAGCTTCCTCTTGACTGCAGCATTAGATTATCAGCCGTACTTGTCAAGAGAAGCAGGGTTCGAGCTGCCGCACCGGTATTGGATGGAGAAAGCAGCATTAGGGTTATGAGCCGTACTTGTCAAGAGATGCAGTCGCACCGGTATTGGATGGAGAAAGCGATCTCGAAAGCAATAATGACAAACACCTTTGGCTTGTTTGCCAGATCTGTAACTGTTTCCACTGATGGGTCCATCACTGGACATAGTGTTGCGGCAGATAAGCCAAAGGTGTTTTATCATTAATGCTTGTCAGAGGCACCGACAGCCGTCAAGGGCTAAGACGTCGAAGCGAAGCCATCTCGTCAGCAAGAGAGCTAGGAAGGTTCGACCCCTGCATTCTGTGAGTGACTGTCTCGTCGTTTTCTCAACCAGTTATGGAAGAATTATGCTTCAGAGATGCCGAGAAAGGCACAAAATTTATCCTCGCTTTGGTGGAAGCCATCGTTCAGGACTCTGAAACCGAAGAGATGTCAGGAAGGCATGGTTGTACCCGATTCCGTGACTTTTGTGTGCCTCTTGCACACATGTGAAAATGTGGCACCCTTGGGTATGGGAAGTCAGCAACACACGCAGATTGTAGGACAGGGGCTCCAAGATGATGGGTTTGTAGCTGGCAGTTTGATTAACATGTGCTGGGAAGTCCAGCAGCACGGTTGATGCACAGCAGGTGTTTGACGCATTCCTGAAAGAGACACTGTCATCGGAAAGCACTGATTGCAGGCTGCACCTGTGAAGCACATAATTGAGTGGTTTTTCGAGTTGTTCTAGAGAATGAAACAGGATGGCATGTAACCAGGTGGTGTCGCATTACTTGTTGTACTGACAGTGTGCAGTCAACTCAACTTCCAACTTCTTTAGCGTAGTGTTGCAGGCTAGAGCCAGCCCAATCATCTCCGCAAGACACAAGACCACAGTTTCTATTCCATCACTATTTCTGGTTCCAGTTCTCGCAGCCTCCGGATCAAGGATCAACCAAGGAGTGTAAGAACGCAATACAGCGAACAGCACAAATTAATCCGCTGAATCATTGTCAAAGCCATGTGCAAGAATGTCGGGCCATGTCACACCCGCTTTTTGTCACAATGTACTTCCTTCTTGGCAGGCCAATTCCACTATCCACAACCACTACGCACATGACGATTGATTCTTTTGTGGTGTGGAGTGAAGCCCAGCCTGTACATATGCAGTTTGGACTTGTCATTCCAACTGTTCAGCGGCAAAAGACACGACCAAAAACTATCAAAAAGAAGAGCTGCCCGCGACGGTTCCCTCATACGCTTCAGGAAGGCTGAAGTGGCTGTGCATCTTCTTTGGCCTGAAAGCTGAGCAATGTTTTTCTCCAGGCAGTTCACCGATGCCTGCAGAATCGTGCATGGGTGAAGGAAGGGTTGAACCAGTCTCTAATCGTATGTGGGTGAAGCAAGCGGCCCTTCCAGGAAAGGACGAATTCCGGCTAGATGTTGCCTGAATTCCGTACACATTTCCTCACCACCACGACTGATGTCCAGTTTAGATAGATTCCTATGCCATGCGAAAAGGAAGAGCATCCGTACAGAGAGCACAGTTCCTATTCGATCCCTGACATAGACTAGAGCAAAAATGCTGAAGCGTGCCAGTTCCCACTGCCTCCGGATCAAGGAAGCCCGACCCCTTGTTCACAAGCTCTCAATGCAGATCCCCACATGGACAACTGCCATCAATTGTGTAGCCTAAATATTTCTTGACGGTTCATGAATTTTCGTTACCGCCGAGGGGAGCATTGAGCATCCACTCACTCTGAAGTGAGATGGAAACCTTGTCAATGAAGGTAGCAAAGTAACAAGCCTGCAAAACCTTGCAGTCCAATAAACCTTCCAGCGCTTGGCAGGAAGTACAGTACACATTTCCAGAACTCAGCGTCTAGTACAGTCCTCCGCTCGGCCAACTGAGCTAAAGTCGGATGTGTGTATCAGCCTGTGGACGTGCGAGTCCTTTGCAGTTATTCAATTCGCATTCAAACATCCTGCAACATTGCAACACCGAGAATGTTGCAGCAACGAGAATCCATTCATGAGAAAGAATGCAGTAATGCCCTTACCTTGCAACCACCAGCAGACGTGCAAGCCTGCTGTACTTCAGTCACGAATTCTTGCCAAACGTCTCATATCCAGGCAAAGATAGTCCCACGTGCTAAAAATCCTGAAAAAGAGTGGAGTTCGGTGTAAAGCGGCGGACTCAGATGACACCGAGCCTTCGTTGCACAAAAACTCTGCACCTGTGAAGCAAGCGGCCCTTCCAGGAAAGGACGAATTCGGCTAGATGTTGCCTGAATTCCGTACACATTTCCAGAACTCAGCGTCTAGTACAGTCCTCCGCTCGGCCAACTGAGCTAAAGTCGGATGTGTATCAGCCTGTGGACGTGCGAGTCCTTTGCAGTTATTCAATTCGCATTCAAACATCCTGCAACATTGCAACACCGAGAATGTTGCAGCAACGAGAATCCATTCATGAGAAAGAATGCAGTAATGCCCTTACCTTGCAACCACCAGCAGACGTGCAAGCCTGCTGTACTTCAGTCACGAATTCTTGCCAAACGTCTCATATCCAGGCAAAGATAGTCCCACGTGCTAAAAATCCTGAAAAAGAGTGGAGTTCGGTGTAAAGCGGCGGACTCAGATGACACCGAGCCTTCGTTGCACAAAAACTCTGCACCCGAAGGGCGTGTGAACTCCGAGACTCTGTATTCACAGCTCATAAGTCACTGAATGACGAAGAGGTATGATTCCCAGCTGGGGCAGCTCTGCTGGGAGGGATCTTCCAGTCTCATCAGCATGTATGAATGGCCAGTAACAACATCGTGCCCTGCTCCCTGCATTGTGCCTGCTTGCAAGCTGCAGGGAACGGTGGTTTCTGCATGAGGTGGTGAGGCATATGCCAGTGTGGATTAGGGTGTTGCAGGTGGTTGCAGCCAGGTTGTCAAGGTTCCGATTCGGATTAGCATATGCTACCTTGTTGTGCAAGTCTTGTGAAAACCAAACTTCTTAGGGTAAAGTATGTACTTCAGTAGATAGTTCAGGGCAAGGCATCACCTGGCAGCTTAATTCACTGCCTTGAGTCGACGAGACGCCTATCCCTTTCCTGACTTGGTCCATCCCTTTGCCTGCAAGGATTTCAGGAACAGAACAGAGATGGATGGAGGAAGTCCGGTGTGAAGCCAGTCTTATCCCGTTTGGAGCGTGGACGTTTCCCACGCCTTCGCCAAAGAGACCTTTTGTGCTGGACTGCCTGGCCCGGAATGATTTGGGCAGTCCAGCCCGTCTTGAAGATGATGAACGGTATGGCAGCTACTTCAGCCGCCAAGGAGTTGGTCCGCGTGATGGTGATGAGGGGAGGTACTGGCGAGTGCGCATGCGGGTGTTGACAGCCATTGACAACTGCCGCAGTCGCTACGACATACACATGTCCCCCGAGTGGAAAACCGGCGTGGAGAGGGAAGAGGAAGTGCTGGTTCTGTTGCGGGGCATGGCACTCAACCCTGTCCTGAACTATTTGCATGTGGATGGATGTGAAGGTTTTGGAAGGCCGGCGGCTTGCGTGGCCTGGGCCAGCTTGTTGCATCCGGTCGCTGTTTAGTGGCCCTTGGGCTGCGAGGGGTTGGGCTTGATGCCGCTGGGCTGGGTGCCCTTGCGGAAGGCTTCAACGGGAAAGTCTGTCTTGCAGGACTGAAACTTGAGCTGGAATGAGGTGGAAGACGCTGGAGGGGCACAGCATCTGGCCCGCATTCTGGCCACTGCTCCCCACCTCCGCCGTCTGGTGCTGAAGGGTATCGATATTGGCACGGATGCGGCGGGAGCCCAGGTGGTTGCAGATGCTCTTCAATAATGCAAAGCATTGGGTGAGCTGAGCTTGGCGCATATCACTGGCCACGCCTCTTTCAAGAAAGCGGTGCTGAGATCCTTGGCGTACAATGCATCTCTGACTGAGCTCGACAATACGGCCTGGGATGACCTGAACGATGAGATGTTCCCAGACTTGATGCATTCTCTTCCAGTCAACAAAACACTGCGGGTCATCTGGATGCGTGGGACATCATGGGAATTGGAGGGAAATGACGCAACCATCTCCCGAGCCTTGGCACGCAATGCTACACAAGAGGCTTACTGGCCTCTGCTCTCGGACGAGCCAGAGCCTTGGATGCCCACGGCTTGGCGCCTTGTCCTATGCGGTGCTCCTTCGGCAGGGAAGACCACTCTCCGCATGAATCTCATGGCGAGATTCATGCTTCGAGGTCGGGCAAGTTGGATTGAAAGAGAAAATGTCGCAAGCATGGGACAGTTTTCGCCGAACATGTGTTCAGCGATGGGTGTGTTCCTGCACTGAAACCAGAAAAGAAGACGTAGAAATGGAGGCGTTGCGCAGCGACACCGGTACCGGAACGGAGGGAGTAGAAATCGAGGTGTTGTACAATGACCATGATATGCAAGTTACCATCTGGGATCTGGGTGGACAAGCTCAATACCGAGCTCTGCAAGACTACCTCTTTCCGACCTGTAACCAAGCATGTCTCTTCGTGTTGGTCTTCAGCCCATTTGAGGCTCAACGTCCTGAGGAACTCCACCCGCCTGAGATGCTGCAGGACAAGTTCAGAACGAGCTTGGCGTTCTGGCTTCGCTTCATACACTCCAACTGTCGCAATGTGGGCTCTACTTTGCCTCGAATATTTGTGGTCGTAACTCATGTGAATCACATGAAGGCTTTTGATGCGCTACTATTACCGGATCTGCTACAACCAATTCTGACCCAGTTGGCCACCGAGTGTGAGCAGGTTTTTGATGTTAGAACACCATCACTCTTCTGCATGGATTGACCTGGAAAAGTGGTGATACCGCTTGCAATTACAACTACTTCGGAAGGAGGTTGCAATGCCGAGACAAGTCTAAGACGTTCTTGGTCCAGGCTTCTTTTCAAGATGCCGAGTATGATCGTCAGCCTTTGATAATATCTTTGTTTTCCTAGTGAAAAGTCAAATCTGTTTTGTGACGTGGTGGACGTTTGTACATTGCAGGTGAGCCTTCGGAAAATCTTGTTTACTGAATACCACAAGTCTCATCTCTACAGCATTGAACGTAATTTGATCACCCTTCAATGTGATGGTATGGATGTATTCTAGAGAGTTATGGGGATATTGCACAGGACACCGGAGACGTTGGTGACTATATTGATATTTTGGTCAGATCGTCCAAGGGCAAAGACCAAACTATCGAGTTTCTCCAGAAGAATGTGATTATAC
This sequence comes from Anthoceros angustus, assembly GCA_010909165.1. Taxonomy (NCBI): domain Eukaryota; kingdom Viridiplantae; phylum Streptophyta; class Anthocerotopsida; order Anthocerotales; family Anthocerotaceae; genus Anthoceros; species Anthoceros angustus. The sequence continues at coordinate 58,108 of VJWM01000003.1, forward strand.
AATTGGAAACTTTTTGTGCTTCTCCTGAAGGCAGCCCAGGAGTTGAGCTTGTGGAAGGGATTATCAGGACCGAGTGTGTGAAGAACCTCATGCTTTGTGTTTACCGACAATCAGTTTTTAAGAAACGAGTTGGCGAAGTGTCTTCTTGAGAATCAAAAAGACTCGGTAGGGGAGATTGTTTCCTCGTTGGATTTGACCGACTACATATGGTCCTGGCCAGCAGTACCTGAAGCCCTTCTAGTGAGTGTTAGGATCTGCATGGAGGCCAGCGCGTGAACCACAATATCCTAACAAAAGTGTGGAAAAAGGTTGAAAGGGAGGTGTGGCAGTGATAATCAGCATGGAAGAGGTTAGACCTGGAGCCGTGGTGGACAGAGGGCGACTAAGAGAGGCTATATGGTGTAGTTGATTTTTTGAATGTATCATCTTTGGCTTGTTTGCCAGATAACGGTGTCCACTGATGGGGGCATTACTGAATACTATTATCTCGCAAACAAGCCAGAGATGTTTATCATTAATTGTCACATGTAGGAAAGCAAGGGCTCAAACGATGAGGAAAGCCACAAGAGAGTTACGACCCCTGCCTTCTCGGAGCCATTGTCGCGTGGTTTTCTCGACCAGTCATGGAGACACTATCTTTCAGAGATGCCGAGAAAGGCACAAACTTTATCAAAGCTTTGTTGGAGTTCTCCAAACAGAAGTTGTGTTGAGCATTCTAACAATCGTGATTGGTAAGGTTACAGGGATGAAGGTCGGGCACCAAAGCGAAGGAGAGAAGCGCTATGAGAAATTCTGGTGTCCCGAGTTGTACAGCACTAAAGCTATCCTGGTGTGAACCATTCCATGCTCTTCACATGCCTGGCCGGTGTGGCCATTTTCCACCATAAGTAACCAACCTGTATGATGCCTTCAATCAACTGCCAGGTATCGTTTCCAGCAAGACACTATTGGTGCAGCAATCTGCTTTTGGTAGGGTCTTTGCATTTCTTCGTTTCTGTTCATTCCTGAAGTTTAGTCTTGCATGCATATTGGCAAGAGCAACGTCTCACAGCCTTCTTTGGTGGATGAACAGGTGTTAGCTCGTGGAGGGTAGGAAGGAAAGAACGTTTGAGTTGCAGGGCTGTAGGTGCTTGAGCTTTCGGTTTCAAGTCCAGATTTTCCGTCCTCTGTTTGAATGATTTCTAGATCTTTTGCACACTGTCTAGATGTATTGTGTTCCATCTTCCCGACCGGCCAAAGTTGGGAAAGGATGTAGTCACTGGAATGGCGGCTGAGGCCCCTTGCCTTCATGTCTCTATGACACTAGACAACGCGGAAAATCGCTCACAGCCATCTCCGATATCCAACTAACTGGAGATTCTGCTTTCTTTGAAGGTGAGGAAGGGAAGGTGTGTTTCTATCCTTTCTATCCAGGGTGATTTGGTTGTGGAGAGCGGCAGCGGAAAGCGTGGCTTTTGCGAAAAATAAACCGTGAGAGCAACAGCAGCACCAACTTGCTCAATAGATTGCCGAACCCGACTGTGTAGAAACCATTAACCTGGTCAAACACCACCAGTTCAACAGTGATGAAGGCCACAAGGAACTACATTGAGTGCAGCAAATGCATAAAATTGTCAAGCTTGAAGGGGCTGCTACACAGACAAGAGCGTCTCCCTTGACACTTCAGCCTGTGCTGCTGAAGGATTTTCTCACCTGTTCGACACAACCATGGCCTCCTGTAGCCGTCCCACGAACCTGCAAGCGCGAAAGGTGCAGATTATCCGCAGATATTAACTTGACTATCGTCTGCAAATGCAAAGAAACGAGAGGTGCTCACACAAGCCATCGCAAGGTTGACTACTTAGCTTCATCCAACCTCAACCGCAAACTCAGCATAAAATACAATGATCGAGCACGGCAGCTCGAGGCTCAGCTCCGAGGACGACAACAGACGGAGCTCAATGCAGGGCTTCCTGCGGGAAGCCTGCAGCGGCGATCTCGCTCACATCTGACATCTCACCGGCATGGGCTGGGGGCCGGTCACCGTAGGCGGGCGCGAGTCTGGCCTGGGTCAGTACAGTCGTAGACGACCAAGTTAGAGGCATGGTGAAGGTGTGTAAAATACTCTCTGCCCACATACACAATGACAGCGACTAATTTCAAGTCTTGTTACATCTTGAAAAGGAGAATGGTAATGGAAAGTATCCTAGTTTTCTTTAACCGTCATTCAAGGCTTGGTAATAGTTTGCATGGACGATTTGTTAAGATATTGGATTGAAATAGATTTGAATAGAAATTGTAGATGTAGATTAGGATATGAGTTATTGGCATTTGGAGTGTGAAATATTAGCCATTGGAATGTGTGGAGTATTTGTCTGTCGTTCAAGGCTTGGTAATAGTTTGCATGGACGATTTGTTAAGATATTGGATAGAAATAGATTTGAATAGAAATTGTAGATGTAGATTGGGATATGAGTTATTGGTATTTGGAGTGTGAAATATTAGCAATTGGAATGTGTGGAGTATTTGTCTGCCACTTGATGATTGTCGACAGTTTGTACCCCAATTGTTAATAGTTTATATCCAAATCTATGTCGATAGTTCACACCCACATCTATCTCTAATCGATATCCTAACACTTTACCTCTGCAAACCATTGCCAAGCTTTTAGTAAAAGTTAGAGGGAAGCTGGGTATTTTCCATCCCATTCTGTTTTTCAAGATGTAACAAGGCTTAAAATTGGTCATTCGTCGTGTATATGAGCAGAGAATATCTTTTATATTTCTACTATGTCTCTAACTTGGTTGTCAATGGAATGCCAATTTGTCAAAGTCTTCAATCATTGAGTCAACTTAGCGTCACTCTTAAAAAATGCCCCCAACAATTAGGTCTACTTCCCTTATTGATACTTAATTTTTAGCTTTTACTCGAAGAGCTTAAAAACTTCTCTCATGTTGTTCGCAATTCTTGCCGTCAGAAGGTCGAATTCGAAATCCCGAATTTCCTCTTCACAATAGAATATAACTTGTCGCTTGGTTAGGTCACTTCATTCTCGGCCCATTCCACCATGTCAGACAAATTTATTGACAGCCTTGTTAGTTTTGCTTAACCTGTATCCGATATCGAAAGGCACGGTATATGTCCATTGCAGGAGAAGGAAAGGCAGGAGGGGATTCAAGTGCTGGAAGGGGCCATAAAAGAGATCCAAATGGCGCAACTATTACCACAAGTGTGAAGGCAAAGTTGACAATGCCATATGAGTGTTACTTGTAGTTTGGTGGTTGGTAGCATGATGATTTTGTTCGCAACTTTACATTCTCAAATGCAACATGTTGTGTCAAGCGTGACACCTTCTTTTAGCTTGAACTGTGCAACAGTGTCAACAAAGGGTGCTCATTCTTCGCTTCAAGTTTCTCCCAATTTCGGTCTCGCCTTGTTCCCTTCCGGTGTTGGTCCCGCCTCGATTGTGCCCAGTTATGACTATTGTTTTCCTCCTAGTCTGGTACCTATTCCATGTTCCACGTTCCCTTATCCCAGATATTATTCCCACCATAAGCTGACTAGCCAATCCTTGACTACCAAGCTAATGGCTTCCTTCGTCAGTCCTGGCCCCTTAGACACGTCTATTTTCAAATACAACCATACGTCCCATTCTTCCAAATCAAGGATTGTGCTATGTGAACGGGGGCAAGAACGAGCCAATAGGATGCTCCCTCACCTAAATTCAAACATATGCTGGTTATAGCCAAGGTCCGTGGGAATAAGAGATTGATAGATGTGATTGGGAATTGTGCGGAGGACCTTGCCCTCATCAAAATGTAGTGGATGGCCCTAAGGGGCACGACAGATGTATAAATTAGGTTGTTAAGGCAAAGCTATGCAGAAGGCCGTTAGTGGTCCATCTCTACTTCTCTAAGCATCTCTTATGTGTTGAGGCTAGCCCTTCCAAGCTATTCCCTCACATTATAATTCAAAGTCTCGTGCTAATCATCACTTTGTATGTGCATCAGTTAGTAAAGTCTTAATTTCTAGTTTGCTTGTGCAAGACATTGTGCACATTGAGTTGTCCCGTGAGTATGCAAGTCTCACTACTCGAGGTCAAGCAGTAGAGCATCAAAACTCTGTCTTTCCTTATCCTACACAACAATATTGTAGACAGCATCGGCAACATTGTGCACCATTTGTATGTTCATATAAGTGTAGGTGTAGAAGGTATAACAATACATCATTAGTCTCACGGAAGAACATGAGGCCTAACCCTTGCATTACATTGTGGTTCAAACTTCATATTTTAGATCATAATTCCTCATTCCTCTAACTTTCCTTTTTATTTTCATATCATACTATCGTACTAGATGTAGCGAGACGCCTAACGAGTTAATGTTTTTCAAGCAAACCATTATAAAAAAATTAATCTATTTTAGTTTATTTTTTGGAAGTAACATATTATAGTTAGGTATCATTTGTTAATCTAGATATGCCTAGTTGCGTACACATAGGGTTTGGCCTATAATTTAAGTATGTAGATTTTTGTACACAAATTTTATTTTTTCTATGTCCTCTAGTTACAAGATTGTGTTTACAACCAATGTGGAATTTATATCCATGGAAATGTTGATGATGTTGAATCTACCCAGAATTAAAGTCCTATAGTTTAACTGCAAAAGGAAAAGAAGACTTTATTATAGAAAAGAGATGGGAAAAACCCAACGAAGAGCACCATGGCAGGGGTACTAGCCCCCACGATCACACATTTCAAAACTATCAACCGCTCGAAGAACTTCGTGGTCAGGGATGTGAAAAGGCCTATTTACCACCGGTGTCGAAGAAGTTGCATCTCCCACGCTTGCTGTCGTTCTGTACATTGCGTTGGCCAACGCCCTCAGCAGAGGGATGAAAACCCTATGCCGGAAAAAAGCAATAATACAAGAAAGGGGGAGGCCAACCCCATTCTTGCGGCTATGATAAGCCTAGAGAAATCCTTGCCCATGGCTCCGTGACTCTCAATGGCAGGACGAAGGCATGGCCATCCTGCATAGGAGAGTACTTGTGGACCTTAGCTGTCGCGCATCCCTCTACCGCCCCGGGTCAAAAATAGATCATCCCTAAGAGAAACCCGTTGAGCAGGGTGCAAGGGCGCTCCCTACATGGAAGGAACCCGCCTTCCCTAACAATAGAGAACATGACATCTCGGACGGCGTCATGCGTAGTGATCCGCAGCCAACCTGTGGGACAGCGAGTTAAGTGCGTCCCAAAGTCATCGAGAGGGGCTCCATAGCTGCAAGTTGAAAGAGAGCAAGCCAAAAGATGGACCAAGCCTAGGCGAAAACGCATCGCGATGGAAAAAGTTGCTGGTGCGATGCGGAACGCCTAAATACTGGGTCGAGCCAAAAGCCAGGAACCTACCCCCTCCCCCGAGCAAGAGCGGAGATGAGCCTGAGTGGGCTTAGGAATGGAGGAATCCCGGAGGAGGGCCAACTACACCTGCCCGTATTGTTTCTTCAGGAGGGACGCCTAAAGCCCGCAGAGCCCAAACTCGGGAAGCGAGGAAAAAGACGGCATGACAACCCTCGCCTCGGATCCTGGTTAATCTTAGTGAGGCCTGCATGGGAAAAAGTCCCCTCCTCAACGCCCGCGACAAGAGCCTCCAGGATTTGTGAATGTCGAATTAAGAAACGGGAGGACAAGATGGGGGCAGAGAGAGCCCAGCTCCCTAAGAAAGCCGCTAGCGCCGAGGCCTCCGTAGCCAGCAAATCAATACCCCAAAAGCGACGGGAAGGAACACTTGCCACTTCGCAAGATTCCCGGCCGCACACTCGAAGATGCCTGGACCGATGATGTCGCCTAAAACTTGCATAAGCCGGTTGTCGAAATTCCTTAGGCTAGACAAGAAAACTGGGGAGGGGGCAACCGTTCGGAGAAGGTACCCTGGCCGGCGCACACAACAAGAGGAGAGGATCCCAAACGCCACTTGCGGATCTCCCAGTTAAAAAAGGTCGTCGATGTGCGCCAAATCCTCAGCCAAATCCGCGTCCACATAATCCTGGGTGAAGGCAGGAGGCCCAATCGGGACACCAAGAACTCGAAGCCTCGGCAGAGAAGGAATATCCCGCTCCAGACACCGAAGAAAAGGAACAACGCCAGAGGGAGACCAAACCTTGCATAGTTTAACTGCAAACTCATTCAAAGTTTGTATCATAAACTCTATATAGTTATCCTATTTCCGTCTCAAGAACATCATTAATCTTTGATCGCTTAATTTTTATTTTTTTATACATCCATACTGATTCGCAAAAATAGCTACCTATATAGCAAAGTTGTTTCATGAAATGAAGTTCCTCATACTACCTATCATATTTGGGGTGCAGTAGGTGCAGTAGGTGACTTTAGGTAGGGAGCTTATTTGCTCCTCTTCACCTTGACCCCTGGTCCTCTTTGGTTGTCCCCTCCTAGATGGGCTTTTCCCATCGTTTTTCACCTCAATAAAATCTACCCTATCATATTTGATGGAGTTACGTAATCCTTTTCAATCTAGAAACAAACCCTTATCTTGTCTAGTTTCGAGCAATCCCTTTCTTGGGTTTAATTTCTAATTAATTACCTAGCTTGTGTAAAATATGAAGTTTTGATGTATTTAGAGCCCTTTACAAACAACTAAAATGCACATAAGCTGTAAAGGGGTTTTTTAGATTTAAAATCTGTTGCGGGAAGAGACCTAGAGGCTTGAGTTGAGCTGCCCCGAGTCTACAATTACAACGAGTGAGGTGGCCTTCGCTTCCTACACGCCTGGCAGCCCAAACACGGTTTGGCAGCTGTGTTGGGAGACTCGGCTCGCATCGTCGCGATCGGATCGAAGGAGTCTGGGAAGGGCTGGGCAAGGTTGGGGAAGGCAAGGCAAGGTAGCAGGGACGGGTGCGAGGCGGGCTGCCAGGGTTTCGCAGGTTGCTGCTTTCAGCAGCAGCGGGGGGGCTGAATGGAAAGCCTGATTGGCCTCGTCAATAGGATACAGAGAGCATGCACGGCTCTTGGTGACCATGGAGGAGACAACGCGCTGCCCACGCTATGGGAGGCGCTGCCCTCGGTTGTGGTGGTGGGAGGCCAGGTCAGTGGACTGACTCCCTCATTGGGGCAGCTTGACCTCACGTGATGCCTCTTTGTTTGCTTGTTTCCAGCTTCGTGCGCGTCTGGAAATCTGGTTCCTCTGACTGTTTAACCTCGCAACAGAGTTCTGGAAAGTCGTCTGTGTTGGAGAGCATCGTGGGAAGGGATTTCTTGCCTCGAGGCTCAGGTGTGCATCTTCTCTTACAGTGGACCACGGACGTGGACAGATCGGATTAGATGTAGATTGGATCTGAAAATGCATCTTTTCATGCTGTCGTTTTTCTCGAAGCCCCAGCTGGATTCAGCATTAGGATGGGGATAGATCTTCAATTCATCTCGGTTTAGGATCGCGGTAAGAAGTGGGCCGGGTAAAGCAGATGTATTGCAAATGGCTTCCAACATGATCAGTGCGACGGTGATTTGTAGGGATTGTAACGAGGCGTCCCCTAGTTTTACAGCTGCACAAGACGGACGATGGTTCCGAGTATGGCGAATTTCTCCATGCGCCGAAGAGAAGGTTTACGGATTATGGTAATGTTGTGTACTTGCTTTTGATGTGGAGGTCCACAGGATCTTGCTTGTTGTGCTTAGTGAGGGGACGTATGTTTTACTCCTTCTTCTTAGGTTGACGGTCTTCTTGGTGAGAAGACGTTTTTTGCAAGTGTGGACGGTGAATGTTGAGAAACTTACAAATTCTGTTCAGGTCTTTCCATGGTTATAGACGACTTTTGCAAGCTTCGACCTGACGAGTGAGTATGTGGTCGCAGCTGCTATTAGGAAAGAGATATCTGATGAGACCGACAGAGTCACTGGGCGCAGCAAGCAGATCTCTCCCGTTCCGATTCAATTGAGCATATATTCTCCTCATGGTATGTCTACCCAGAAGATTTACATCTCAAATTTGAGGGATTTGCTTGTGGCCCTACAATCAAATGAACGATGGAATTAGATTGTGAAATAAGTCGACAGTATCTTTCACCCTTATGATCATATGCACGTGCTAATAGTCAAGACGATCTCTGTGCAAGGTTGGAAGTTTGTCAGAATGAGGCATAACAGGTTGCCACTCTATGATGTGATGCAGTGGTGAACTTGACTCTCATTGATCTTCCTGGTCTGACAAAAGTTGCTGTTGGTAAGTGCTCCTTATGCCTATGACCATGCCTATAGAGGCTAATTTTGGATGAGCCAGGAAAGTGCTAAATTAGAGCTAATTACTTTTTCTGTCACCTGCAGAGGGACAGCCTGACAGCATTGTGGCAGATATAGAAAATATGGTTCGGTCATACGTCGAGAAGGTACTTTCCCGATCCTTGATACCGGAATGCGATCATGCATTCTTGCGGATCCTCTTGCTCACCGTATTGCATTTGTTGTATGTGCAGCCGAATTCCTTGATCTTGGCCATCTCTCCTGCAAATCAAGATATTGCCACCTCAGATGCTATCAAGTTGGCCCGGGAGGTTGACCCTCAAGGTACCTGATAAGCCTGGGTGGTCTGCTGGTTGTTGTTGTGGCCTATGAGTGAAAACTGCAGGTGATAGGTTTTTGTGAAATCAGGGCAAGAGTGGCCTCTATTCTAGAGGGCAATTTGATTGTCATGGTCTTGGGGAAAGCAGGGCAAAATTGCCTCTAGTCTAGAATACCGTTTTACCGTCATTGTCATGGAAGCCTGTCATCGGATCAATGCTGGCAGTTGAGCACTTCTGTCGAAGTAGCCTCAAATCCGCCTCCTGCTGTTATAATTAAGGTGCTGTCCAGGGGTAGAGGTTGTAGCTGGCATTGAAGATAGCTGTAATAACTTTTGGCAGGGTTGGTCGGCTGACAGAGAGTAATGTTCGTTATTTTGGTGGTTGCAAACATCAAACATGCGCTAACACTGGGGGCCTGGCTGCTAACTCTTGGATTTGATCGACACACTTGATTTCTGTAGGAGAGCGAACGTTTGGTGTGTTGACAAAGCTAGACCTTATGGACAAGGGTACCAATGCTCTTGATGTAAGTCTTCCTTTCTTTGCAGAACGTTGCAACTGATCTGGAGGAGAACTGACATTTGGCAAGATTCTTACTTTTTCTTATGTGAGATCTACAGGTTCTTGAGGGCAATGCATACAGATTGAAAATGCCATGGGTTGGAGTTGTAAATCGTTCACAGCAAGACATCAACAAGAATGTGGATATGATAGCGGCTAGACGACGAGAGCGAGAGTATTTCCAAAGCAGTCAAGATTACTCTCACTTAGCTAGCAGGATGGGCTCAGAGTATCTTGGCAGAGTGTTGTCAAAGGTAGCACATCGCTTTGTCTTTCATGGGTTCCTGCCCAATGCCGTTCTCCAGCAGATTCCTGCTTTTTGTTGCTCTGACAGCTGTGGGGTTTCAAGGTTTCGAATGTTGGTCTAACTGCTTCCTACTCCACAGCATTTGGAAGCTGTGATCAAGGCTCGGATCCCTAGTATCCAAGCGCTTATCAACAAGACTATTGATGAGCTTGAGGCAGAGATGAATCAGCTGGGCAGGCCTATAGCTGTGGATGCAGGGGTAATGTGTGGTGCCTTTACTGGTGGTCTGTGTGATTGTGGAAGAAGTCTCTCTGTCTGATAGTTACGGAAAGACTTCTTCCATAATTATCTAGGGAAGAAGTCTTTCCGTAACTATGAAACGGAGAGACTTCTGTTTCATAGTTACGGAAGAAGTCTCTCCTTTATTTCTTTTCTCTGTTCTGAAAACACTGTGGCACAATTCAACAGAGTGTTCTCTACCTTCTTCCATATGCAGGCCCAACTATACACAGTCTTGGAGCTTTGCAGGGCATTTGACCATGTCTTCAAAGATCATTTAGATGGAGGGTGAGTTGATCAGCTGAGTTTGTGGAAAATGTTATTTGGGGTTGGTGCTCCGGTATGATGTAAACTGAATCCTCGAGATGTTCATTTTTTCTGTTGTATAATGTGGCATTCTTTGAAAGCTGCAAAGTGTGGTGTGAAGAGAAGGCAATCAGATTTGAGAAGGGGTATGATGTTGGTTTCTTGCTTGATATCGCAGGCGACCTGGGGGTGAGAGGATATATGGTGTGTTTGATAATCAGCTTCCTGCAGCGTTGAAAAAGCTGCCCTTTGACAAACATCTCTCCCTCCAAAGTGTGCGCAAGATTGTGACAGAGGCAGATGGTTATCAGCCGCATCTGATAGCCCCTGAGCATGGTTACCGCCGTCTGATTGAAGGGGCATTGAGTCTTTTCAGAGGCCCAGCAGAAGCTGTTGTTGATGCGGTACAACAGTGATTCTTAGCTTTTACTCGCAGTTTTTTAACTTATATGATAACATTTTCTTGGAGAATAAGGCAGCATCCCTCTTTGGTCTTTCCTTTTGCGTGTAAAGCAGTGTACTAGGAAACCAAAGTGAAGCAATCTACCAACTGGTTTTGCGCCCTGGGCTTTGGATTTTTTTCTTTGTGGCAGCGATGCATGCTATTTTTGGCTGGTCTTTTACAGAATTATTGGTGACATTGCAGGTGCACTTCATTCTCAGAGATCTTGTCCGAAAAGCAATAAATGAGACTCAGGTAAGCACTGTCTTTTAGATCCATCAAATGTTTGCTATGGCCTGCTTGGGTAATTATTCAATTTCTGGAAACTGATTATCTTAGTTGTTAATTGATGGCAGCATGGTCACTGCCACTTCAGTATAATATTCACCACCTTGCAAGAAGGCAACTCACGCTAATTGATTTTACAGGAATTGAAGCGATTCCCAACTTTGCAAGCAGAGCTAGCTGCTGCTGCCACGGAGGCCCTGGAAAAGTTCCGTGAGGAGAGCAGAAAAACTTCTTTGAGGCTTGTAGACATGGAAGCAAGCTATTTGACAGTGGATTTTTTTAGAAAACTCCCCCAAGAAATTGAAAAGGGTGGAAATCCGGTTGCATCAACATTGGAGCGTTATACTGAGGGTCACCTTCGGAGAATTGGTATGTGCCAGAGGCTAAGTTAGATGGGTCATATGTTCTTTTAAAGGTTCAGTATGACCAATCCGGTTTCAAGTAGTTAAGGCAATGACATTTTCAATGCGGCAAACGTTTTTGATGATTCCGAGCTGGTGCAATGTTTGCTTACAGGTGAAATTGCATAGTAGTTTGTGGTGGAGCTGACTTTGATTCTGCTGTCAATTGTCAGGATCCAATGTTTCTGCTTACGTTGGCATGGTTATGGACTTGCTACGGAACTCCATACCTAAAGCTGTTGTGTATTGCCAAGTGCGTGAGGCAAAGAGATCTCTGCTGGACACCTTTTATGCCCAAGTTGGAAAACGAGAGGTACAAAGGCACATGGTTCGGTGGTGCATCGTGGCAAGCTTGTGTCTGCAGGTTTTAACAATTGGCAATGGTTGTGGAGATTTCAGGGAAAGCAACTTGCGACAATGCTAGATGAGGATCCAGCCTTGATGGAACGTCGGGAGAATCTTGCAAAGAGGCTGGAGGTTTACAAAATTGCCCGTGACGAGATCGATGCAGTTGCATGGGCAAAGTGAGTCAAGATGGGAATTTCCGATTCTTGTGTCTACACACACACTCTTAGCTTCTTCCTCTTACTTGCACAGGTGGGGGTAGGGGGTTAGGCACCTGCTGCTGTTGGGAAGATTACTACAGTATTTGAGGTGGGGGGAGCGGTAGTTGACCAAGTGCTATTTGCTTGATCACCGATTAGGTAGATGACCATTTTTTTTAGCTTGACAGCATTCTCTCGGGAGGGGCCTATGTTGTTGGCAGAGTCAATTGTTTACGGAACAGGTTGGCTTTGTGGGCGTGCGTGATTTTTTGCCAGTACAGTTCTTCCAGGCTGAGCCTGGTTTCCACAGGGCTTCTGTCCATACTTGTATTTTGAAGAAAACTGGGCCTTGGGGTATTAAAATTTTGATATTTTTCGGCTGTCATAACTATGTTCAATTTTTTGGGGTGGAATCGGATGAATCAAGTATCCACTGTGCTTAAACGTGACCTCACTTAACCTAAGCTAAACAATGTAGGTGGTAGTAGGGTTTCCAGAAGAATAGCCTAGGGCAGAGAGACGCAGGTGGTAGTGGTAGTAGTAATAATAACAGTCCTAGCCAATGTTATTTGGTTGCAGGGAAACGCTGCCAGAGCCAGTGGTGGATGAGCGTCCGGCACTGTTCTCTGTGGGCAGCAGTTCGCCAGCAGAGTGAAAGCCACTCCACTACAGCACAGAACAGCACAGCACAGCACAGCCAGGTACCTATAACTAGCGCGGCCGTTTGTCAGTTGATAAGTTGCTGAGTTGCTGATCACTTAGTCACTGGATCACTCAACCCCTGAAACCAACACGATCTGCTGCTTTAATGAGAGGCAGCCCACGGATTAATGAAAACTGCAGTTTCTGGGGAGGAGGTCACCTAACTCACTACTGTACCTCCTCACCTGCATCTCACAGGGACATAGAGACAGCCAGAGCCAGGCAGCCAGACAGCTTGATTGCACCAACCAAAGGAACCATCTGCATACATACATATGCACAAGGCCTAACATGCATACATGCGCACACACAGGCAATGAAGAAGAAGCAAGAATTGTTTTTGTAAAAGCAGGGCATCTAGATACATACAGACATACAGTATATCTAATGTAGAGAAAAATTGCAGTTGGTTGCAGCTGAAGCTGGTCCCAGGCGGAGGGAGAGCAAAGCATCGCCATCGGGGTGTAAGCAGGTGCGGGCAGGGTGATTAGCAGGCCCAGGGACTGGAACTGGACCCAAAACACGTGACAGGAGCTGCCGCTTCACGTGATGTTGAAGGCGTGTGAGAAGGTATGCAAATCAGCTCAAGTGCACGCTGTCAGGCTGTGGAAATGGCTACAAAACATACATTTGTAGAGCTGGATAGTAGTATCCCTTTGTGTAGTCTGTGACATGCAGTTGGTAGCGACGCAGATGATATGACCCAAGGACTCCCTCTGGTTTGAGCAGAAGAATTAAGGACCCAAGGACAAGTGTGTGTGGCCTCAGCAGAATTAAAGACCCCGAGGACAAGTCTGTGTGGTTTCAGCAGAATTAAGGACCCCACCAAGGACAAGCTGTGTGTGGTTTTTAGGACATCTATACCTACATGTAGGCCAGCCAGCAGTTTCAGGTTCCAGGTTCACAGGTTCAGAGGCAGGGACGGTCAGGCGACGGGTACTGTGCCCACGGCCTGAATGCGAAGGAATGCATTGGATAGAAAAGGGCATGGCAGTCGGGAGTCGGGAGCGGGAGTCGGAGAGCCCAGACTCCAGAGGCAGCCGCTTCCAATTTCCCGAGGAAATGAAGGTCAAAGTGGGCCAGGGCAGTCCAGTCCAGTCCACAGGGCTCAGAGGCCAGGCTGTTGGGGCTGCGAGCCCCTGGTGCCTGCAGTCTCGAGGCGCAGCAGTCGAGGTTCTCTCGGCAAGCAGCAGTCGATGCAGGCTTCTTGATGAGGGGGAAAAATGCTAGGGCAGGGCAATGGGCAATGGGCAATGGGACAGGCATCAAGTCAAAAGTGGGTCCGGCGTTCCAGACCTTCCAGCCCTGCCTGCCAGCCCCAACCCCGTCAGAGCGGGACGGGACGGGACGGAAGGGCCCCGATCCCGTGACCCGGCTTTGAATGCAGCATGCAACCCAGCCCAGAGGCCAGCCCGTCTTTTGATACCGGGCCCGGCCGCGCATCCCGACCCGGCCCCGGTTCCCCACTTCCCCGCTTCTTCCTTCCCCCCTCTTCTTCCCCCAGCGGCTACTGTCGAGGGGATATGGGGATCATTTTCCTCCCCCTTGCATCCCGCGGCCCGTGTGAGCCCCGGGGGCCCTGCAACATCCTGCCCTGCATCCTGCTGCCTGCACGCAAGGACCAGAGTGCACAGCAGAGCCCGGCCCGAAACGGCCCCTGACCGCCAGCATGAGCTGTCCGTGACCGCCTAGACTACATAGCACCAGGGCCGGGACTGGGACCCGGGACCCGGGACCCGGGACCCGGGACCCGGGACCCGGGACACGGCCCTATTCAACTCTGCGTCGCACATGTATGCGATCCAACTAGAATGTTGTGCTTCCAATGGCGCTGCGCTTGCCTTAAATGCACCCGCACCGCATGGTCCGTGTTGCCCTTGCTTTTTCCCACCCTTTTCTATTTTTATTTTCCATCTCCAGCTGCATACCTGCATACCTGGTGCACCGTGCCACTACATACATATGTGATAAGCAGGCACCTTGTTTTGTAGCAGCGGGGATCGTGCACACAATCTACGTAACGTCCATGCATGTTGCTGCCAAGTGTTTGCAAGTGCAACTTTGCCTGTCGTACATGTGAATGCATATATTCTCCGATTCTTCCAAAGGAATCCACAATTCTCAAGCCTTTTTTTATCATTGAATTCTTATTTTTATCATAAGAAAATAATAATTATCGTCTAAGAAACCAAGTGCTGAAGGCGATGAGGGTGACTTACTTGTAGACATACTTTTGTTTTGTGTGCCATTGTATGAGGCAATTCCCATGTGGCAATCATTGCCCAATCAATATGTGGTTCGTAGATTGGCTCATGATGTGATCCTTAATCGACACTTACTCTTGACCTAGTCCGGGAATATTGAGAGCTTATGGTTTATGGTTCATCTACCGTATAATAAATAATGAATAAAACAAGGCCATAGACCATAAGCTCTTACTAATAGATTGTCCTTCCTTGATGAGCGACATTTAGAGAAGAGTTTGTCTATATATCTCTACAATTAAGCAACCTATACATACTTGACATCTAGAGAAGAGTTTGTCAATATATCTCCACAATTAAACGACCTATCTATACTTAACACTATGGAGATGACGTGTTGTAAAGCCCAAAGTGATTTACAGTGTTACCCATCCCCTATGGGGTCCCTATTCCAACTTGTAATGCCCTAGGGGGCCCTTGCACCTCTAGAAGACCGCTTGTTGTAAGACCCGAAGTGAAATGAGATGCTATCCATCCCCTATTTTAAGGCCCTTCGTTTTCTCTAAAGCCCTCCGGCCCCCTATTGGATGGCCTTCTAGCACCCTTGAAGCCCTAAGATGTTTTGGACTATATAAGGACTATGTTCAAGTACAATCAAAAGGATGATATAAACTATCCAGCAAAACCCTTACCCGAGATCCAATTATCACTAAGATCAGAATGTAACCACATTCAACTAAGTTCTCTTTTTAGTTATAATCATATCATAAACTATTTATCTAATTATTAACATTATAGTTTTATTTTCAAATTTTAGAAGCGAAGTTAGAAGAGCTCTTTACCCTTCTGATTGAAGCTTCGAAACATCAAGATAACATGAACAAATTAACGTAAAAGTTCATCAAGATAACATGAACAAATTAACGTAAAAATTCATCAAGATAACATGAACAAATTAACGTAAAAGTTGTGGTTTGTTGTCTGCTCACATCCACAATGCCTTTTAAGTGCGATTCTTTAAGACCTCCAACGCCTCTTGCTTGCTTTTTGTTCCTTGCGTATTGTGGGTTCGTTGTTACGAGCAATGCTGACATTATCTACCACACTATCTACTTGACTATTTAAGACCTCCTACATCTCTTGCTTGCTTTTTGTTCCTCTCGTCGACTATGGGTTGGCCATTACCAACAATGCTGACACTTTTTTTATAATAGAATTTAGAGACTATATAAATATTTCAAAGTATACATCGAAGTCTCGCAATGTGAGTGTTAATCTGGAGTAACCCCGAAGGGCAATAACAACTGAGTTTTATGGGCACCCCTACACACTTGTGGGGCTGCCCACCGCCGAGATGAGGGCCTAATTTTTAGCTAAGAATGGGTGGCACTAGGATGTGCAGAGATGAGGGCAGGGTTTTAGCTAAGAATGGGTGGCACTCGAATGTGCAAAGATGAGGGCATGATTTTTAACTAAGAATGGGTGGCACTCGGATGTGCAAAGATGAGGGCATGATTTTTAGCTAAGAATGGGTGGCACTTGGATGTGCAAAGATGGAGGGCATGATTTTTAGCTGAGAATGGGTAGTACACTATCGGAGTCCCAAGGACGCTTGACTGAGTTCTTGTCAACCCAAGAGAATGGGTAGCACACCAAGCGAGTATTGATCCGTCCTAAGGACACTAGACTTGTGGAGTTCCAACGAACCCATGTTTGGATATCACCCTTGAAGGGAGAATATTGTTTTATCCACTTGTTGTATCTTCATGGTATGTATATATCATTATTAAAGTCAAGTCAATCATATTCTCAAGTTCCTAATATGACACAAGTTATATTGTGTCAATTATACTCTCACATTCTCAATAATATTTTAAATAGAGTACTTATTGAATAATCAGAAATTAATTTATATAAATTAAAATCAAAAGCGATGTTATATTATTTATATAATAGTATCATAATTTTATAAAATAAATAAAATTATCATTTATAAATAAGAGGTAAAAAATAAGGAAAGAGACCATGTCAAGGAGTATAAATGATGTACGAAAAAAAGTGAAAGAACAGCAATGGCACATATTACGATGATCGAGATTCGGAGCAGAAGGTATAAAATAGTATGTACCTGGACGCGTTGGTTGAGGGCTGAGGCCTGGCCGGGCGCCCGGCCCCGTGCCACTGTGGGCTGCAAGCGGGGAGTCAATAATTACAAGTCACGGTGGGGCTCGCGGTTTGATGGGAACAGCGCGGAGTCGTGATTGGCCAGCAAGCCCGGGAATCCTCTAAAAGGGAAGGCCAATGGGACCTGGGCGAGGGCAGCGTGGCCCCCAATGGGCGCCCGCCATATCCCATGCATAACGGAAAGAATCAGGAAAGATAAACCCTAAACGGAAATCCGGCCCACAGGCAGTCCGACACCACGTGGTGTGGGACCCGGCCCCCTTCCTTCCACACTCATGGTCTCCCAAATTCCGAATTCCGTCTGCGCGTTGCCGAGTTGCCGAGGTGCCCTGGCCTGCGCCTGGCCTGCGCCTGGCCTCCGCCTGGCCTGCGCCGGCTACCGGCTAACTAACCGACCGTCGCCCAATTTTAGGGCCGGCCGCCGCTCCCCGTTACTTGTCCTATTAATACCGCCCACTAAGCGGGCCAGGCTTTTAACGTACCGTTACCATGCTCCCTGTCGCCCGCTTTGCCGACAACCCTTCCATTAAAATAGGCTTTTTGCACCATGATCACGCCTGCACCCACGAAAAGCACTCATTACCGGATCATCCTCCCATCAAATTCGGAACCCACCACGTGATTCCTCGTTTACCCCTTCCTTCCTCCTCCCTTCAACCTTCCTTCCTTCCTTCCTTCCTTCCTTCCATCATCCTTCCTTCCTGACTTAGACTACGTATTTCTACATATTTCCCATGCCACGTCGGGTCATCGCCGGCAACTACACGTAGGAGTCTCGACTTGGGCTCTTGCTTCTCCAAACATGGAACGGTAGACAATTCTATCATGTAAGGTTGGATGATAGATAGTTTACTTCAAGTCTATGAGATAGGTTAGTTTTTTTACATACAGGAGGTTGAAAATTATTTTGTGTATTAGGTCCGACGATGGAAGGATACAGATGAAATCGGGGAAATCGGTTCGGGAATCATGAACTTCAAATCAGGGAATGGGCTAAGAGGACAAACTCATCTCATCGCTGTCAATAAGGAGGATGAGTGGCATTGTTGTTCCTGTGGATGGATGGGCTACATAGTGTCACCTTTCCTAAGAGTGGACTTATTGTAGTCACTGGGCCCGGGATGGGCTGATCACTGTCATCACTCTTCCCGTTGGTGGACTGATAAATGTTATTTTCTCGAGAAGGGTTCCCGAGAGACTCGACTTATCACTGTCACTGGACGACACTGGATAGGCTCATCACTATCATCGTTGTTCTTCTCCTTGGTTGGCTATTTATTGTCATTGTTTTCGAGGAAGGGTTGATCAATGCAGCCAATTTCAAGGTCGGGCTAGTCATGCTAGCCCATTCTAGCTGAGCGGTTATGTGCGAGGCCACACCTACCAACCATGGGGGCATGAGACTACTATATAAATTGTCCACTCATGTAGTCAAATCCATCTCATAATCTAGCCCATTCAAGTCTATTTTATAATCTCGAAACGTGATGGTATCATGTTGGAATCTTGGTTTGTAAGGTTAGTCTATCCATTATCATAGAACCTTAAAACAACCTTTAACCTCCGGGTGATGACATCATGGATGCGGTAAGTGACTTGAGTCATATAAGTGACTTGACTGTAGATACCTTGGAAGCAGTACTACTTGCTTTGATGTGTGTGTGGATTCAATTCTATCACAAAGTGTTAATTAATAAAAGATCAGTTTTGGGAATTGTACAATATTCTTAGACATACAGTGATAAGGTCGAGACAGAGATCGTGCCCACATGAAAAGGGCTAAAAGAACTTGGTTTATGATAAAAATAGGGAAAAGGGCGACACGCCGAGGTACATAGAGGACGCGTGCATGTTGGAGATGGTGTTGCCGTCCAGGTCCGCGGAAGGGAGCGTGACGACACATAATGGAAGCATGGCCCAGTGGATAGTCGATTTTAACGGTTGGGCTGGCTCGGGCCGGGGCGGGCCGGGCGCCGGGCTGGGCACCAAATGCGCCTCACGTGCTCCGCGAACGCGCCAACGGGACCCAGCGACCCACCTGCAGTTGCATCTGCGTCTGCCGGTAAATGCTAAATCTAAAGGGAAGGCCTGTGACCATGGCAGCTGCAATTCTGGGCCTTGTCGCTCCTGCTAATGTAAAGCAGCTGCTGCTACTGCTGCAGATGGCGAATCGTGATTCGCGAATTTCTCGTCTCGTCGTCTCGTCGTCTCGTCGTCTCGTCGTCTCGTCGTCTCGTCGTCTCGTCGTCTCGTCGTCTCGTCTTCTCGTCTTCTCGTCTTCTCGTCGTCTCGTCGTCCCGTCGTCCCGTCGTCCCGTCGTCCCGTCGTCCCGTCGTCCCGTCGTCCCGTCGTCCCATCGTCCCGTCGTCCCATCGTCCCGTCGTCCCGTCGTCCCGTCGTTCCTTCTTCTTCTAATAGGGGGAGAGCCGAGAAAGACAAACAAAGGGCGAATGAATATGTAAAGGGCGGGTTAGTTAAACTGGGGCCCAGGGGACCAGGCCCCAGCCGGGATCCGGGACCCGGGAGCCGCTACAACATTCGCTGACCCTCTCCAAACTCGGGTCAGTCATCATCACCGCGTGTACTTGCGAAGGTGCGGCCCCCAGTTGACGGGGTTACCGTCATCATCATGGCCGCATGCATGCATGCATGCATGGCGAGGGGGGATGGCATGCCCATGGCCCCCTCGCCGTCACCCATGTGCATGCATGTCATCATGACCCGACGGGACGGAACGGAACGGAATCGGAATCGGTACCCCAGATCGCGATCGCTGCTAACTAACCCACTAAGCACGGGGGATTTGGATTTGGCATAATCGGCATTCCGTTCCGTTTCCTCCTGCTCCCGAATCTCTTTCGCCTTTTGCTCTCTTTACTGCCTTCCTTGCTTCCTCTTCAAGGAAGCAACATACCATAATCCTCTTCTCTTCTTTTCCCCCCAACCATCATGCTGCTTTTGCGTCCTTTTAAGGGGTGGTTGTGATGTCATCTCTCGCACATTCAGATCCATTAGGATGATAAGGTGGTTTGTCTTATCACATGTATTATTACCAAGATAGGAAACAAAAGGGGGTTGTCTTAAGGATAGCTCCTTGTTCCCCTCCAGAGAGTTTGATCTCAAACGTGTGTAAAGGTGAGAGGCTTATCTGCAAGGAAGAAGTAGGAAAGAAAAAGGTTTCATAGCTTTGTGTTACAAGTGCGTATTAGCTGAGGCTGAGGCTGAGGCTGAGGCTGGTGCGTTGATGTTTTACGGGTCGGGTGGGTACGTGTTTGGGTGGTGGGGGAAGACGTTTGGTGAGAGGACGGGATTACAAGGGACAGAGGCGCGGTGTGAAAGCGACGGAGCACGGGATGGGTTTAGAATATGAATATTGGAAGGAATGGATCTGGGGAAATGCGTTAATCCAGCCTTTAAATAGCGCACGCCTGCTTCCTCCTCTCTACTTCGCTTTTGTGTCTCTCCCTGCTCGGCTCGGCTCGGCTCGGCTCGCCTCGCCTGGCTTTGGCTTTGGCTTTAGCTGGGCGTGGCTCGGGCTCGCCTTTGGGCTAGCCTGGCCTGCTGGGTCTTGCCTTTGCCTTGGCCGAGGCAGGCTCCCCGGCGAGTGAGGCCAGGCTGGGCCCTGCCAGAGTCTTGCCCCGCTCCTTCTCCCGCCATGTCGCTCGCGTCTCAAGAATCGCGCCTCGCTCCCTGCTGCCGTCCGCCTGCCTCGCCTTCTCGCGACGCCGCGCCTGCGGCTCGCTCGCCAGGTCTTGCCTGTGTCGCGCGCCGCGGCCGCGCCATGCCTGTGTCGCACCGAGGGAAGGGAGGGAGGGAGGGAGGGAGGGAGGCAAGGGAGCTAGGGAGGAGGAGGGAAAGGGAAGGAACGGAGGGAAGCCAGGAAAGGAAGGGAAGGGATGTGAAGGGAAGAGGAGGGAAGGGAGGGAGCGGATCTGAGAGCGGAGCGGCAGAGCAAGCTCCAGGTGTGGGGAATGTAGCATGGCCCGAGTGTTTCTCCTGGAAAGAGCTTGCTTTGGTGCTTGCGAATGAGGGGAAATTCGGACCAGGCTTCATTCCCCTCAACATGGATCTTTGCATAAATGCCTGCTGTCGCTGAGGTTTGGAATCCGCGGAGGCGCTTGTGCGCGTGTGATGGAGTCCGTCTGTGCTGGTTCGCGCTCTGGTACCTCGCTCTTTTTGCTTTTCCTGCAGGCCAGGGCTTGGAAATTGGTTTTCGCTGCGCTGCGTTGCTTCGCGCTGTCTCATGTTGTGATTCTGCCTTGTGTGCCACTTTCTTCCTCTGGTTTGGAACCAGACTTGCTTGCGTGCGGTCTAGACTAGGCTTTTGTCTGCTTGCATGTAGTTTGTTTTGCTTTGATCTGCTTTCCATGTGTTTTGTTTTGTTTTGCTTGTGTTTAGCTCTCATTTGATTGTGTTTGTTCTGATCTGCTTGTGTTTTGTTTTGCGCTGGCATCTCATTCAGCGGTGGAGAGTCAGCTGTGCATGCCCTTGCTGTTGGCTAGAGGTCACTTTCTGCAGTGTGCTTCCTCAATAAGTTCGCGTGATCTCTCCGTCCAGCGTGATGTTTGCAGCTGGATTTTCGAGGCCTGCATGTTTGCGAATTGTATGTACCTTGCTTAGCATGGGTAGGCGGTGCCATGCGGCTCAGCTCGTGCTGACAAGGCTTGCGTTTCGCGGATGCCTACCTGCCTGTTGGAACTGACAAGTGTCTGGATTTGTTGTGGCATCTTGGAGGTGGGCTGTGGCCGCCTTGTACTCCAAGCACAGCAGCTAGCGTTCCGGGAAGGCAGCAAATGATTATTTATTTGTTTATTCAGAGGCTACATGCACGAGTTTGGCTGCATGCGAGGCCGCCTTACCTTACTCTTTGTTTGCTTGTTGCTCTAACGTAGAATGTGGTGTTCATGATGGGGGCGGAGTTGCGGGCGGGTGGGCGGGCCGGCGTCAGTGAAAGTGCAAGAGGCTCAAGTTGCTCTGCAGATTTGTGTGCTTGCCTGCAGAGCAGAGCAGAGGCGAGCAGAGCGGAGCGGAGCAGAGCAGAGGCTGAGCAGTGCACCAGAGCGGAAAGTAGCGCAAGGGAAATGGGGACTGTCATGATGACCCGAAAATCCATTTCTTGAGGGGATTTTCAGTTTCCTGAGACAACCAAGTACGGCATACACATCATGAATTACCTACCATTCAAATATCCCCACCACGTCAGTCAGTCAACACAGAAATGGCAGGCAGGGCAGAAAAAAAAGGTGAGATTCATGCCCACCTGAATTGTGTCACAGTTGGAACCCATGACAGCAGCCTCTCACCCCAGCTGGTTGCACTGGCCCAACGTGGCAGCCCAGCGGCAGTGGCAGTGGCAGCGGCATCGCGCATGTCAGCAGCACAAACAATGAATGACAACAGGAGCACATGAATGAATGCTAGCTTACACGAATGCACCGCTTCTGCAGGGTTGCGCACCAGTTGGTATGCAACAACTGATGCTCGCTGCCTGAAGGAAGCGTGTCTACCACCAATCATGCAACCGTTACGAAAGATTTTCTGTGTGCTTGTTTTCGTGTCTCAGTGGTACCTTCCTTCTCTTCTTGCCATCAAAGCTCTGCGTCTCTTGGTATCTATCTACCTTATGCATTAACATGGTGTAACAGTATCTACCCCTCCCCCGCCCGCCCGGTGTCCTATCGGAACGGTCTCCTTCTCCTCGCACACCAGACTTCTAACGTCACTCTCTGACGACAAGCTGAGAAACTGAAAGCTTACGTAGTCAGGTGATAAAATTCACAGCATCGCAAGAACCATGTCTTTGTTGCAACTGTCAACACGATTTCTCACCACAGTAAGTGTGTTGCAACTTGCTACAGACAAATTGTCACACTGGGTGTGAAAACTGCAGCATGGTGGCAGCCACATTCCCCCCTCACCTAACTCAGTGGAGCAATGAGTCTCTAGTGCCTACCTCCGTTCACAGAATGTTACAGGAACTATCCACCGTTAGGTGTTGGTTGAGAGATGTTGCGTGATATTCCTTGTGTTGGTGTAAGAGCCTTCATCAAGGGCCTGCATAGGTTGTGGAGACATAAGAGCACAGCGCAATACGTGCGCGACTTGGAGGATCCGTGTCCGAGATATGGAAGACGTCGGGACTAGCAAAAGCAGACAAGACAGCATACATCGTTGACCAGCTAGCAAGCTTACATACGAGGGCGTGCCATATCCTCTCAGGTTCAAGGTGCACTGCATTTCCAAATCTTGACATTACCTCGTCGACGCAACCAACACACATCTCGAGTCCAGACGCTCTTGAAGCTGTTAGCATCGCCTATCGGTACGGCTGCATTTCCCAAGAAATGTTGTCCGGCCGTGCCTTGGCGCAAAACCACGTGCTTCTCTTGCCCTGCTGCATTCTTGATACACGGGAACCGATTGATTGTTGAGGAAACACTGTAGTTGCCGGAGAGCAGAGCTTTTAGCCGTAGCTAGCTAGCTAGCGACGCTGCTGAGGAATCTGGGACCAGGACCACGAGGCCTCGCCTGCCAAGGAGTAAAATGAGCCAACACACGCCGCAAACGTCCTGCTGTTTCTGTGAACACAAATTTGACCTAACGGCCTCTCTGCTTCTCTGCGCTTACTGCGGTGTAGCTGCAGTCGGCAGTGTGCTGAGCTCGCGAAAGTCGCAATTCCATGTCACATTGCAACAACAACCCTGTGCAACTCATTCATCAGCTGTTCGCTTACTGCTGCTGTGTGGCCTGTACGAGGTAGGCGTCAATGCCGCGCCATTAAGAAACAGGGCAGAGGCTGTGCGCTAAATGCGTCTGCGATGCTCGTCAACTGCGAAGCTGGTTTCATGAATGTTCGCCTGCCTTATGTAGAGATTTGTACGAAGGGATGAGGTAAGGAAATGGTCATGCCACCTTTGTTTCATCCTCGTGTAAGGGAGGCTTAATCGAGCGTAAGGAATCAATGCGTTGCGCCGTCAGAGTTCTGAGAGCAGCAGCTACAACTCTACCTATTCCGGGTCTCATTGCTGCGGTTCCTACAATGAATCTCCAAAGCCAGAATTTCCCGCTGAAGCTACTGCACCTCTCAGACCTGGGCGGTGCCAGCAGTGAATCCAGGCTCTTCACATCTGTACCTACCGTCAGGACCAATGCCAAATCCCTTCGGATCCGCGAACACATTCTCTAGAAGCTGACTCCTGACAGGCAAAGGACTCCCGTCTGCAAATTCAACCGCATCCTCAACGAGTTCTTCAATTTTCTTGTCAATGGCTTTCAGGTCTTGGTCAGAAGCAAGTTTGTTTTGAAGAAGGTACTCACGAAGAGCAACAATAGGATCCCTAGCAGCATAATGGGCCTTCTCAGCTGCATACAGCAATTATAAGCGTAAGGCTGTGGACGGAAGCAAACAAAGTTGTGACAAAGGTGAGAAGAAGTAACATTTACCAGGGGCACGGAGCTCATCCGGGTCAGCCAAGGAGTGTCCTCGGAACCTGTAGGTTTCGCACTCAATCAGGGTAGGACCATCTCCCCTCCGGGCTCGCTCAACAGCCTCCTTAGCAACCTCCCTCACCTTCAGTACATCCATGCCGTCCACATGGTAACCAGGCATGCCGAATGCGGGTCCCTTTTTCCAGATCTCCGGATCTGAGGTTGCTCGTATGTGGGACATCCCAATGGCCCATAGATTGTTCTCCACAACGAAGATGATAGGCAGCTTCCATAAGGCAGCCATGTTCAGGCACTCAAAAAACTGACCGTTGTTGCAAGTGCCGTCCCCGAAGAAAGCCATCGTCACGGCATCCGCTTTGCTGTCCTTCAGAACTTCACGCTTGTAGACAGTGGTAAAGGCAGCGCCAGTGGCAACCGGGATACCCTCTCCGATGAAAGCAAATCCTCCGAGTAGGCCATGCGCAGACGAGAACATGTGCATAGAGCCTCCTTGACCGCGGCAGCAGCCTGTGCTCTTTCCATACAGCTCAGCCATTACCAAACGTGGTGGAACCCCCTTACTCAGAGCATGCACGTGGTCTCTGTAGGTGCTGCAAACGAAGTCAGTCTTCTTCAGCAGACTGATACAACCAGTGGACACAGCCTCTTGCCCATTGTAAAGGTGCACAAAACCGAACATCTTCCCTCGGTAGTACATTTGGGCACACATATCTTCGAATGTTCTCCCTAGAACCATATCCTCGTACAGAAGAAGACCTTCCTCCTTCGTCACGAGCTGCCAACAAACACAAACGACACAAACTCGTTAGCCGGCAAACCTGCTTCGTAGAATATGCCTCAACCTCCCAAGTACAGCCTTCAGGAGCAAAAACTTCACTCCGCACACAGATACCAACGCAATCACAATGCTATTGCCATGGAGATGAGCCCGCCAATGGCCATACTTTGTCATCACCATGGATCTCTCTTGTCCCGAGCAAGAATCTAGTTAGCGGCAGCTGTTCTGTGATTCTTTTCACGTAATCAACAATCCTAGAAAGAAAACTCTCCTGCATGCAGCAACATTTCAGCTCACACTGTGCACATTCTCACCGAAGACGCTGCAATGTTCAAGAAATTGACTTGCTCCTCAATCACACGGACTCCAGCATGGCGCTACAATTAAGGCTTCCGGTAACCATTCCAAACAACAACCTGCCACACGGTTGCAGCACCAACATGAACTCACCAGATCCGACTTGGTTGCAGGCTTCTCCAGAATGAGCTCCGAGGCGGATGCAGTTGCCTTGTGAAAACGGCCACTCCTCCGCCTGGAGTTGGGCACAGCAGCTGCCTGTCCTTCGGCAACACGGACATCGCAGCCGAGAAAACAAGATTTCAGACTTATCTTGACCACAGGATGCGCCTTGTAATTCTCCTGGCAGCTGGAAGAGCTTGAAGAAGAAGACACAAATGGAGGCGCCAGCGCAGCACGGGCAGCCATGGTTGTCGCCATGGCGCACGCAAATCACTCAGGTCTGTTTCCTTGTTCAAAATTCGCGCTCTGAGCTTCAAAATTCGCTCAGCAGAATTTGCAAATTCGCGAAAGATGCGCGAGTGGAAGAGACTCGAGCAGGCCTGTGCAGGACGGGATGGCGGTCAATGCTTTTACGGGAAGACAGTCCTCAAGAATGTCGCAAGGATGCCGCATCAGGGCCTGCGAGTTCGAGGCATCAGCGATCGCTCCAAAGCAGACTGCTGGGCCCTCCTTCACCAATTCAAGCGGAGGCAGCTGCGCCAAGCGGAAAGGAGCAGCGCGGCCGCATGCGATTTGCATGCAAGAACATTCCATGCGAGGCGGACGCTCTGCACCAGTCGATCCGTCTGGGAAACGCCGCCCCCGGTCGCCCTAACCCGGCACTAACACTATCGCCGAGGAGGAAGCAGGTACAGCTACCCCCGACCTGCCACCTTCACCCATCTGCGTCCACGTTTTGAGCCAACACTAAAAAGCTGAGACATCGGATTCTACCAAGAAGACAAGAACTCTGCCACAACATTCTACTGCTCTCTTTACGTCCCCGGAAAGTGATGTTCAGGTTTTCAGTACTACACGCAACGACCATGTTGCTTGCACCAGTGGAAATTCCACAGGGAACAGGAAACAAGGCTGGGCAATGCAACAAAAGTTGACGCAATCTGCCCTGCCCAGTCTGACAATGCCCCAACGGATCAACCTAAATCTGTATTCACAAAACAGCTTCTGTTATCTAGAATTCGACCTACCATGAATGCTTTCAAAAATTGGCCACCATGCACAATCTTTAATTAATAAGAAACACCTCCTCCCACGTTGGATGGCTGTGACTTATCCAAGCTCTTCTTATATACATGAAGGAGGCAACACGCCGTTGCATCTGATTGCTGGGTCTTCTGTCACCTTTACGATAGGAGAAACAGCATCTGCCTTCGCGGACTACTGCATGGTACAAATGGTGGGTTAGCTATGCTGCTGCTTCATATAGCACTGTTTGTTCCTGGCTCAGGTGCACTAGTTTCCGACTCCACCCGGTTATCCTTCTGTTTTTTCGAACCCATAGCAAGTATGCGTTCTCTTGTAGCCTCAATTGTCTCATATGCTTTCCTCAAATCGTTCTCCACATGGGCAACTACTTCCTCCTGACTGACAAAAAATCTTCTCTCCTCAGAGGTGTTGGCGCCTTCCACAGGATCAGCATGAACCTGGACATCCTGGTTAAGATCAACTCTTCCCCTATGTTCCACATCCACCTGGACCTCCTGCTCTGCATGCTGTCCAAGGCCACCATCATTCCTTGCCCCTTGATCAGCTTGAGCGCTTTCCTCCTCATCAGTATTAACATTTCCTGCCAGATCCATATGACCGATTCCTCCCGTATCAGTATGACCATGTTCACCCACATCAGTTTGGCCGTTCTCAACGACAGCAAGGACACCATTGTCCCCAAGGTCATGATGACCGTGTGCTCCCGGATCAGTGTTGCCATTCTCCGCCACATCAGTATCAGCTCTAGGCTGTTGATCAGCATCAACCATTTCCTCCTGATCCAGCTCAGTTGGCTTGCTGGATTGTTCTACCTCCGATGCCGTGCTGAGCTCTGGAGTGCCGTCATTTGAATCACTGGCAGGTGGGAACAGAGCCTTTGAAGGTTGGTCTTGTGATTCTGTATCTGCTCTGACCCTAGCAGCACACCCTGTATCTGCAGCATCATGCGCAGATGGCCCAGTTGACACATCCCCTTCAGATGTCACCCCTTTAGCAGAACTATTGGCACTATTGGTCTTCTCCTTGCCAACATCAGCATCACTCTCCATTTTCTGCAAGTTCCGCTTGTGCCTCTTGCCCTGTCTATGCTGCTGGAGCATCTCCGCTGTACTACACTCAAGCTCACAAAGTGTGCACCAGCCTGGTCCTCCAGGTCCCGGTGCATTCGGAAACTTCCGTTTCTTGTCATTACCATTTGGAACAGATTGCTTGGTAGGTGGGGAGGATTGCTCATTTCGCTTGTTACCACGTCCCTTTTTGATGAAAGGTCTCTGCACAATAACAACCAATCGCAATGACAGCAGCCATGAGCACACGTTATAGCTAACCCTTGTACAAGCAAAAAATACACAAATCAAGTGGATTAAAATCACATTGAGCAAAAATAGGGTGAGCATGCTAAGCAGGAGATAAAAAAAGTGAAAGCACAAGGAATAATGCAAGATTGCAGTACGATGCGCAAAGTATGGAAAAGTTCATGAAGCCATCTCTACTGATATGGACCTAGGGCAACCGGACAACACTCTTCTTTGCTCCCATCGATTGAAAACTTAGCTATCATTTCCCAAACTCCCCAAGATTGACACTAAACAGAAACCAAAATGACAGACTAAAATCAACTGACCTCAACCTGCCGAGATTCACGGTGCCCATCCCAATGTCTATGATTCCAATCACCTTTTAAGTCACGACCCCCACCTCTATCCCTTCCCCATCCCTCTCCGTGATCGCGTCCCTGAGGCCAGCCATACATTGGGCCTGGACCAGAAGAGGATCGTGGGTGAAAGCCTACAGGCACATGAGGGAGGTGAGGGTGCTGGGGTGGACCATGTGCAAACATATGTCCCAAGAGGCCCTGCTCAGGTCTGGAGGTGATGGCAACCAGAGGTGACCCAGGATGAGGGTGTCCATTTGCCAACATTTCATGACCTAGGAGCGGATTCATCATCATGTGCATGTTACCCATGCCGGAGTCATATCCCTGCCGCACAGTTGGTGCACCGAAGCCCATCACTCTTGGTCCTTCTTGAGCAACAAGGGGTGAATGGGGAGGAAGAACCCCCTGAGGAACAGACGTTGCCCCCTGCAGAGACTCCACTGTGTAAAATCCCTGACCAGAGGACAGAAGCGGAATGGGTTGGGGGAAAGCTGGACCCAGAGCAGGCATATGCGTCCCTCTCATTGCCGGTCCCTGCAAGATGCCCTGCCGAGCAAGCTCCATGTAAGCATTCAGTTGGTCCAAAGGCGGGGAAGCTAGGTGCGAGCGCATCATGGCCGGCTGGGTGTGGTTCAGAAACGTCCCTCGAGGCACCTGACCCACTCGATCAACCCCAGCTCGGCCCAGCTGCCGACGGCCCTGCTGCCGACGATCCATCCTCTTGTTCATACCCCAAACCCCTTTTCTTCACCTATTCTGTTCTTGACCCTACTTCTTCTGAGCACACAGCTCTGCTGACAAAGAAGTTCCCTCTGCCACAATTGCTCTGTGGCACTGACCCTCTATACTCTACCAGACCCTACCACTACCTAGTACTCAATTAGATAAGTCCCTTGTGCCCGTTACCGAGGCGCTAGTTCAGAACCACAGCAGGGAGCTTGTTCCTACACACTACATGGGTTTCCACAAGTGGACACGACACCGCAACTCCAAAACTACCTTCCCTCTCCTCCTCCTCCTCCTCCAAACCTACGCTTCACTCGTTGCTCAGGCTCCATCCCTGCTCATCGATGAGGAAGGAAACCCTTAACACCGAAGAATCTGCAGCACCACAACAAAGCCATGCCGCCATCCACACGTAAGCTCACACGGCAATCACAGCGGCGGCAGAATGCAAAATCTAGGCACATCGTGCCGAGTGGGCGACTTAGCTCCGTACCGTCCAGTTCGAGCTGCCCTTGTCCGCCTCAGACCGAGCTCCCTCGCACCGGATTGCGCTGGTCGCTTCCGATCAACCGCTGACACCTGATCTTCTGAGCTCCAGTAAAATAAGCACTAAAATCCTTCTTCCGGAGAGCCGCCGAAGTTGACAGAACTTGCCAGAGCTGAACCCTAAAACAACAGGACTCTTTGACAAGTTTGATACGCACAGCACGTTATATACAATGAAATGGAACGCTTGTATGGCATCTACCTAACGGAGGACGGATCACCATTCGCCAGTGTGGTTGGCCTACGTATGTATGCTGATGAGGTACGGTGCGGAGTGCGACCCGAGGATGCATAACCAGTGCGGTTGGCCCATGTGTGCTGATGAGGTATAGTGTGGTGTGCGGCTGACCTGGGTTATTGCTATAACCGCAGCTGCTCTGGACATTTGGAAAAACACGTACAATAGGCGCCCTGGTGGAAAACCACAGAACAGAGCTAATCCACAAGATCGTACGCAGCGTCGGCGGGATGAACACTCGTCCTTAGTCAAATCGACACACGGTTATCTGCATAGCAAGTGACTTGCTGCCTGTCCCCGGAGGTTACAACGCTCACAAGACTATGCCATCTACAAACAAACTTGCCTTAGCAGCCAAAAATCACACAAGGCAAGAAAGGTTCTGCAGAGAATCATCCAGGCCTACAATCCGGTAGCTCTGCGTGTCAAAACTGTGTGGTTCGCATCCAAAACTGTGATGGAATCCTTTCCAAGGCTTTCACATAGCTCAGACTGCAGCTGAAAGACAGCAACAAAGACATCCTGTCCACCAGCTCCGATCCAGCATGCTCATCCTACTCCAACCGGATCGAAAAGCCTCCGATTCCTCCAAAAAGACTAGAAGATAATGCGGAATTTCGGAGCCTCCGTTCCACCTGACGGCAGGATCTCCCAGCGGCACGGCTCCAGCTCGTCAGACACCGGACAGTAGCCTGCCAGAGTGATCCGGTCTTCGCTGCTGCTTGCGGATCCGAACTCGAAAACGCTCGTCTCGCCCGGCATGGCGGCGACAGGCTCCGGCTTGCCTGGCGCAGGCTCAGGCTGCTGCTGCTGCGGTGGTGGCGCCGCTGCCTTCGCCGCTACTTCCTTCTGCTTCCCCGCGGCCGCGCCATCCTTCTTCCCGCGCCCGAACAGGCCCATAGCGATGGCGCTCCCGCACGTTCCCCGCCGATCTTTCCCACTCGCCAATCTTCCGCAGGCCAGCAAACCAGAATAATTCGGGGAATCGGACCTAGATAGGTCTGTTTCGAGACGTAAAATTCGCTTCACGATCGGTGGGGAAAACAAGCCTGCTCTGACAAGCAAAGGTTGGCTTGCAACTCTGCGGGTGACACGTGCCCCTCTGGCCACGTAGCAAATACAGAGGCAATCAATCAATCGATCAAGTACGAAAATAAGCATTTAACAATTTAAATCTTAAATCCGTGAGGTTGCATAAGAGTTTGATAATTTAAACACCTAGTGCAGCAAAATCAAAGCAATGTGCGTCCTACTCACCACAGCACACACCAACCCGTTTCTGCCTTCTTCCTGTTTTGTGTGTCGCTCGCCTGCAGATCCAGGTTTGCAATCGGCGTGGCCTGAATTTGCGAGCTGCAGCTGCGGATCTGCCGCATTGCTTTAAAGCGCTGCTGCGGCGGTTTCGTGTGCTGTGTTCGTGCGGATCAGGTGTGGAGAATCGTGGTGTCAGATCTGCGGAGTGAGTTCGGGCGGGGAGAGCTATGGTGGCAAATGGGGATGTGGCTGCGGCCAAGGAGTACGAGTGCCAGCCTCTGCTAGGTGAGGATCTCGGGCTTCCAGCTGGAGTTTGTCGGGTTGTGCCAATGCTGCTTCTGGGTCCGTCAGATGCACCAGGATTTTTGTCAGGGTGCAGGTGTGGAGGTTGGGAGGTGGAAAGGTTGGATTTTGTAGGAAAACCTGTGACTTGTTGCGGTTGGAGTGTTGGTCTTGCTGTGAAGTGTTGGAAATTGAACAGGGATGTGAATGCGGTGGTGCTGGTTAGTGTGAGTGGGGGGAACCCTAAGTTGGAGCAGTTTGTGGGTTAGGAGTGGTGGGTTCTTCGTTGAAAAGAAGTTGGTTTTGTGGCTTTGTTTGTTCAGAGTACCGGACGGTGTCTGGAGTGGCGGGGCCACTTGTCATTCTTGAGAAAGTCAAGGTACCAATTCCCTCTTTGATTCGTTGGCGCTGTGGCATTCTATGGATTTGGATGTTTTAGATGACACTAGGTTGAGTTATGTGCAGAGCCCAAAGTACCAGGAGATTGTCAACTTGACTCTGGGAGATGGGACCCGTCGTCGTGGCCAAGTTTTGGAAGTGGATGGGGACAGAGCCGTTGTACAGGTGCTTTGGTGGATGCTTTTCATGCAGTATGTCGGTTTTGAATTCGTGATGGACTACGCACTCATCGTGTTCTTTTTTTTTGTTCCTGTAGGTATTCGAAGGTACATCAGGTATTGACAATAAGCACACAACCATCGAGTTTACTGGACAGGTTATTACCGTAAAACCATCGTACTTCAAACAGGCTGCTGCTCCGATCCAAGTGTGCTGTTTGGAAGGGTGCTTACGGTGTTGTATGCAGGTGCTTAAAACTCCTGTGTCACTTGACATGCTCGGCCGCATTTTTAATGGTTCTGGAAAGCCCATTGATAATGGGCCTCCAATTCTTCCGGAAGCTTACTTGGATATCTCTGGTCGGTGCCCGAAGTTTGTCCTGGAATGCAAGCTCCGCTAGTTCTGGCAATGCCCTTCAGCAGACCTCACAGTGTCTCACGCTGTGGTATGCAGGTGCCTCCATCAATCCAAGTGAGAGAACATACCCCGAGGAGATGATTCAAACTGGAATTTCCACTATTGATGTCATGACTTCTATTGCTCGAGGTCAGAAGATTCCTCTTTTCTCGTCTGCTGGTCTGCCCCACAATGAAATTGCTGCTCAAATCTGCCGGCAAGCTGGGCTTGTGAAGCAACCAGGGCAGAGGAAAGATTTACTGGTACTTTCTCCGCCTCATGGCTCAAGCTGGACTTCAAATAACCTGGAACATCACTACACTGACAATTACTCTCCTCTTTTTTTTCTTTTCAACAGAGTAATCACGGAGAAGAGAACTTTGCCATCGTGTTCGCTGCAATGGGGGTTAACATGGAAACCGCCCAATTTTTTAAACGTGATTTTGAAGAGAATGGCTCTATGGAAAGAGTCACTCTGTTTCTGAATCTGGTAATGGCAAAGGGTCCAAATTGATGACAGTTTTGATTTCTTACGAGTATACCACCATGTGCCGTCTGAATTGAACTGTAGCATGTTGCACTATTTATACTAACTTTTGGGATGTTTCTACATACTGCAGGCCAATGACCCCACCATTGAGCGCATTATCACTCCACGAATTGCCTTGACTACTGCGGAATACCTAGCCTATGAGTGTGGAAAACATGTGCTTGTTATTTTGACAGATATGAGCTCTTACGCGGATGCCCTACGTGAGGTATGACTGCTAAGAAGTTGAGCCTGTGGCTTTCGTGTAGCACTATGATGACTTGTCCTCACAAACCTGCACTTGAGTACAGGTCTCTGCAGCTCGTGAAGAAGTACCCGGTCGTCGTGGTTATCCTGGTTATATGTACACAGATTTGTCAACCATCTACGAGCGTGCTGGACGTATTGAGGGACGGACAGGCTCCATCACACAAATTCCTATCCTAACTATGCCGAACGATGGTATTTTCTGCATCACTTTGAATGCTATTTCTAATGGTTTCATACAAATGAGTTGATGAGTGTATTCTACATTGTATTGTGTATTACAGACATCACTCATCCTATTCCAGATTTGACTGGCTACATCACAGAAGGTCAGATCTACATTGACCGACAATTGCACAATCGACAGGTATGTGCTGCTGACACCTGGGTTCTTCTCTGTTGCTCTGGCTTGAAAGCGAAACTGGCTCGTCTAATAAACTGGGTATCCTTGTCTTGAGCAGATCTATCCTCCAATCAATGTTTTGCCCTCCTTGTCACGTTTGATGAAGGTGACAAATCCACTTCTCTCGTGCTCAGTTCTGATTGAAGTCAGCAATAACTCGGAAGGTGTAAAATTGTCGATACACACAACCTAACACAAATCTTTAATTGTGATGTGCAGAGTGCTGTTGGGGAAGGAATGACCCGGAAGGACCATTCTGATGTGACCAACCAGGTTCCCAGTCTCTCCTTATCATAGGATGGAAAGCCCCCTGTTTGAGTGACAGTCTGGTCATGTGGCATCGCTACTTACTTCTCTTCACCATGTGCAGCTGTATGCAAATTACGCCATCGCCAAGGATGTCCAGGCCATGAAGGCAGTTATAGGAGAGGAAGCCTTGTCGTCTGAGGACCTGGTATATTTTTTCTCTACCAAAACTGAGAAGATAATGTTACAGAGATAGGACTCTGTTGCTCTTGCTTTGGCCTTGGCATGCTCAGATGGTTTGACATAAAGCTTTGGTGGCGCAGTCGTACCTGGAGTTTTTGGGCAATTATGAGAGAAAATTTGTGACCCAAGGAGCGTATGATACCCGAGACATTTTCCAGTCTCTGGACATTGCCTGGTCTCTGCTGCGGCTTCTCCCAAGAGCGCTACTCCGGCGAATTCCTAAACAAGTCTTGGATGAATACTACGGAAGAGAATGAAAACTCGAATGTGGTGGTGTGTTGTATCATTAGTTGGTCCAATGGACAACAAGGTGGTTAAACCTTCCCGTCCAGGATTGGCATAGAAGTACTGTTGAAGTACAGGGCAGTCACCTCAGAGTCTCTCACCCGGAGTCTCTGAAAATGATCTGTATGTCTTTTTTGTTTTTGCCTATAACCTCACCTTTCACCTTTTGGGCAGGTCGGTTCAGTCTGTTGATCCTGAGAGCTGGGAGCATGGGATGTTTTGGCACAGATTTGAGCACTCCTAAAGTATTGTACAATCACTCCTCGGCAACGGAGCTTACTGGTCCACAAATACGTTTCACAGCCTGTATCCTCACGGGAAAAGCTCCACATAGCCAGTCGCAATGGCAAAACCTAGGATACAGAACGGAGGGAGTAGAAACAACAAGGCGACTCCAGCGAAGAAGGGGCCGTCGTTCCGTTTTGCAACCTCGTTGAGATAGCTCTGTCTCCTTATATTCCTCTTCTGATGAATTGTAAGTGGAGGTGGCTCCAGCTTCTCCGCATTGCTCAAGGGCACGGTCAGCTCCGCTTCGTCGTCCGAAGATTCAGACTCGTAGATGCTGGCAAGCTGCTCCGATATAGTTGCAGCTGAAAGACGCATCAAATACCAGTGCCCATGTTCCCGTCATGACCTAACTGTGCGATTGTTCGGATTCATCGATATCAAAGATCTTACCTTCATTGCTCTGGCCGGTGAATCGATTTAACATGTCCAGGTGGGACTTGGCATTCGGCCCTGCCAAACGGAATGCAACGAATTAGGAAGGTGGCGATTCTGATCGGCACGGCGGCAGAGGAAGCAGCTGCTTACACACCAATAACAGACGTTCTGTCATCCGCCGCTGTCGCAGGCTTGGAGCCGGATTTGCCCGCCTGTTCGCCTCCAGTTGCAGACCGGACTGGGAATGCAATTCCTCTCTTACTCCGCAGGCAATTCCTGAACTTGGTCGCCTTGAGGCAAGATAATCTCGAGCCGGCTAATCGTTCACGGGAAGCCGGAGCAAGAGGGTGGGCAGAGGACCAGCAAGCAGATGGGGCGCAAGATGCCGCTGCAATACAAGTAGCCACAGCCTGGCCTGCAACAGGACAGCCAGAGTTGTGCAGCAAGCCAGCCATGGAGGGCTGCTGCATTCGACGACGACAACGAGAACGATGAGGAAACTACCAATTCGAAACCTGGTGTTAAAACAGTGCGGACAGGAGGACGACATCTGTGGAGGTGGGAGGCGCCTTCCGATTGCAGCAAACTGGGCCCACTTGTTGTCAGGTGGCTCGTAATTCTGCGTTTGTTTGATTGGTCCTGGTGGGAACATTGACAAATTTCACATCGTAGGTGCTCACATTTCCCAGTTCAACTGTACCTACATGCCCTGCAGCCAATAGAAATACGAATAACTTCAACACTAATAATTCTTCTCTGCAAGTGACTAGGTGGAATAAACAGTTACCTGTCTTTTCTCTCGGCAAGCTACCGCCCAGTCGTTGAAAGTTCATGGCAGGCAGCAAAAACACACACTACCACTGATTTGCAAAGGCCTCTCTGTAGCTAGCTTCCTGATCTCTGATATTTTGCTCAACCGATGCATCTGTAACTCTGCCATTGAGTAACCTCTTTGCCAACCTATCCTTGACTGTCGGTTTTTTTCTCAACATGGATGACAATGATGCCTTTGATTTTTTCCTCGTTGGTTCCTGCATCTCAGGTCCCCTGTCTTGGGACAAATGCTCTTCAAAGCCTTGGGCTGACCGTGAAATTGCAGCAGTCCTCAATACCATGTCGTTGTGCTGTCGATCTTGCCTGGCTTGAGCACTTGCACGCTTCTTTTTCTTGAGCTCCTTGGCATCCTGTCCTCTCATATTGGCAACTGCTTGCCTTGCTAGCGATATGCTCGTAGCTGCAGCTTCCTCACATTGGGCACCAGCAGTTCCTTCGGTCATTCTGGTCTCAGACTTGCTTGGATCTTGGACTGGCCCTGGCATCACCTTCTTATCCACAATAGGCTCTCCACTGGCATCCCGTGGTACTATGCGACCATGGAAGGGGCAGGTATGAAGGTCTCGTCTTTGACATAAACCTCCTTTTTTCAGCGGAGCAAGGCATGGCATGATTTCTCTCTTCTCCGTTTCAAAAACCGACGCTCGGAGACTCAAGTCTGCTACTCTCTCAGCAGGAATACAGACATCGTAGTCAACCTTCCCCCAGTGGCTCTCAAGTAGGAGTCCCCTCGAGTTCGCAGGAATTGCACTCTGAGCACCCCAGCTGTCGAGATATGAACCCCAAGGTAGAACAGGGGCAGTGCTCAGGAGGTTGTCGTTCGGTCCTTTCCTTCGCTGCTGCTCCACTGCTTTGCTGCTGCATCCTGCGCTTGAGTGCGCTGACACTGGCACAGCATCTGTCCTTATTGCTCCGGCAGAAGCAGGCTTCTGCTGTTGGCCATCTCCAGCCTTAACATTATCTGTGACAGATTCCTCTGCTTCCCAGATTACATCACTGAGATAATCTTTTCCATCCTGAATGCCAAGTTTCTGACACTTATTCTGAACTGCCTGCACTTTGTTTCGAAGATCAATGACCTCCCTCAGCAAGGCATCGTGAGGTCGTCTGTCTGGAGGGTCCACTCGCATCAGGGTTGACAACCACTCCTGAATAGAGGCAACATGCCGGGTCACCATAACCCTGGACAAATCTCGTAGCGTGTCAAATACGGGCTCATTATCGGCAGTTTCTCGTGCTTCTTCGACTTCAGCCATAGCAAGCTCGTCCATCCCTGGCTCCACCCGCCTCAAACCCCTGACTCCATATGCCCCAGCCTCCTCGCCTTCTTCATCTAGATTTTCCAACGCCTTTGCATGCTCGTCCTCATGGACCTGAACCGAAGTCCCCCGCCCCTTGCTCCCAAGAATATCCACACAGTGCTGAATCTGGTCAAGTGTAGATTGAATCTCCACTCTGAACTCCGGAAAGCCCCTTCGCAGTGCTTCAAACTTGCCTCTCAACAGCTCTTGAGTCCGTTCCTCTCTCCCCTGCCGCTGTCTCTGGACCTGTGCACTCGGCCCAGCCACAGTGGGAAACTCAATCCTCAAAGTCACACTCAGATACTCATACGCCAACCTTAGCTGCCTGTAATGCTTCCCAAACATCTCATCCCATCTCTGCAGAAACTCCAAACTCTTGCTCCGCAATTTCGCTGCTTGCTCAGCTGGAGGCGGCAGAGGAAGCTCAGCTCGGTAGCCTACGGTTAGACGCATGAACTCCTCCAACTCCGGCACAAGCAGAGACCGAAAAAGCTTCGAACGACAAAACAGCTGATCCACAACGAGAACCGCAAGGTACCGAACCTGCATCACAAAATCTACACCACAGCTTACCGCTGATCCACAGCATCCAAATCCACCATCATCACATCTGCATCCACAACACTGCTCACCTGCGAATGTTTCTTTCTCAGACTGTGCAGCAGCAGATCGAGCGCAATCCGGACATTGGCATCAGACAACCGGACCACGTTCTTAATGGAGCATATCAGCACGGGGTTCAGCTCCGATTCCACAGACGTAGTAGCGTCGTCGATCAGGCGAGCCAGTCGGTCCCGATCGGAGCTGTCGATCACTCGCACCATCTCCGAACAGTTGTCTTCTGCGAAAATCGAGCCGCGCCAAACCCTATTTCACGTCGCGTCGCGGGTAATATAGGCGAAGGAGCTGGGTTTATCTAACCCTCCTGGTTAGGCCTCCCAACCAGAGGTTAAGTTATGGCAGATTTCAGAGGTTGGTTGCTGCAGCAGGATTCCTGTGCTTCTCCGGGGTGCTGTCTTGACGCGCCCACCCTGATCGGATGTGGTGGTGTCGGGCCAACCAGGGATGGAGCTGCTCAGTGCGGAGCAGATAATGCGCGAATTTTCGGCATGAGCCGCCCTGGGCTGGACCTGCGAATTCGCGAGCATGGCGGCCCTGGTGTGCTGCAAGCTCTGCCGGTGGGGCTACGGCGGGCCTGTGGTGCAGCTGCCTCGCTCGGGGGGCTCGTTTCTGGTGTCTGGATCCAAACCCAGCAGGCACAAGGATGCAGGCGCAGCTGGGAGGCTGCTGGGCAAGGTGGTGGGCTGCTTCCCGGAGTCCAAGCCGGAGAGGGTGTCGTCCTGGGGCTACCACCCGCTGGAGGAGCTGTCGGTGAGCGACGGCGCGGCGGAGTTGACAGAGAAGAGCTCGGAATTGAGCAATGCGGAGGTGGCAAGGACTGTGGCAGATGTGAACTGGAACGCCGTGGTGTTCGCGTCTGTCAGCTCTCAGGACAGTGCCATTCTCGGTACGGAGGTGCATTATTTGATAGACGAGCATGGGGACCTGTACTTTGAGATGGACGAGGACGATGATCTGCTGCACAACATCGGGGGTTTCGAGTCCCATACTGTGGTGATCGGGATCGGGAGCATGGAGGAGATGGAGATGATAGGCGTGGTAGGGGGGGAGGATGAGGATGAGGACGAGGAGGAGGAAGAGGAGAGCGAGCTGGAGGATGAGGAGGGGGAGGAATGGGAGCTGGTCGGGGCTTCGGACATCGAGGATCTGGTGAATGAGTGGGAAGGCTGGGGTTCGGACGATGGAGGGAGCTTGTGGCCTGCAGGGAGCTTGGAGACGCTGGACTCTGTGCATCCTCTGGAGTTTGGGACCAAGATTGCAGAGGTGGCATGCATGGATCAGAACGCGGCCATGGACAAGCCTTCCCGGCATCTCACCATCACCGGATCTGTGCGGAGAGTGACCAAGGATGAGGAAGCTTATGTGCAGAGGAAGTGGTTCGACCGGTTCTTTCCCGATCCCGAGGATTCGGAGAGGGATGAGGAGGAGAGTGCGGGTTCTGAGAGTGAAAGGGACGGGGCTGGAGCTGATGTTGCAGACAGGGTTCGGGAGTCGGAGGTGCAGAGATCGGGATCAGAGCATGGGGACGGTGAAGCTGAGGCTGTGGATAGGTTGGCTGGGTCAGGGACGGGTGTGGAGGAGGCTGCTCCGTCTGCTGCTGCTGGTTCTAGTGTGGAGGTGGATGCCAACAGGCTGCCTGACGCGTGGGAGGAAGGATCGCTGTGGCAGAAGTATGGGGACGGGAAGAGTGGCTTGAAGCCCCGAGGAAGGAGCCCGCAAGGGCCAGATAGCGGGGACAAGAAGAAGCTGCAATTGCTGGAAGGACCTTCCGCTGAGAAGCCAGGGGGACATCGGTCTCGTGTGTCAGGACAGATGTCGGACACAGAAACGTGCTTCTACAAATTGGAGATGATCCGCATTCACTTAGATTCCAGCTCCGGGGTGCAGCTGGCTGTGGATGTTGAAGACTTCCGGAGTGCGCAGCCTGATGTGCTTGCGCACGCAGCAGCCATGATCATCCAGCGGGTGAACGGTGGTGGGCAGAAGACACAGCGTGCTCTCAAGGCTTTGTGTAAGCGAGAGAAAGGGCTGAAAGTGGAAG
Source organism: Anthoceros angustus (assembly GCA_010909165.1). Lineage (NCBI taxonomy): Eukaryota > Viridiplantae > Streptophyta > Anthocerotopsida > Anthocerotales > Anthocerotaceae > Anthoceros > Anthoceros angustus. The sequence goes on from VJWM01000003.1 coordinate 97,642, forward strand.
AAGCCTCACTGGTGGGAGTTGATTGCCTGGGAGTGGATCTTCGAATCCAATCGGGCATTGAACTCAAAACCTTGCGGTTCCCCTTCCCAAAGCGTGCAACTTCTGAAGAAATGGCTGAAGTTCTCCTCAAGAAGATGCTATTTCCTTGACAGGAAAATCGCAGGCTGCTTCGTTTTATGCATTGCTTGAAGCTAGCTGCCCCTGAGGTAGCCAGTTATCCGTCTGGCATCATGGCATCTTGTCGGAGTAGCCATCTCCGCCTCTGTACAATTTCAGAATATTCCCGGTATTCTCACACACACTTCTCTCAGTTGTTTGCCCCTTTCCTTCCACGGAGTTGGCTACAACAAACGTCATCCTCAGGATCCGTCCAAAGCTTTCATATAGGAGGTACCTGACAGCTAGGCTTTTCCTAACGACCGACATTCAAGCAGCAGGGAATCTCCAGCAGCTTTCGACTTTCGCTAACGGCTGGCAGGCTCAGCTCGTAGACTAGACTCCCAAAATTGTGACAAAATGCTGTTATGGCAGTCACATTTGCCTTCAACTAGAAGGCAGGTCCAGATTTTTTAAGAGCTGTGCCCATCTGGGAGGTTCCTCGTCGAAAATGTAGATGAGAGGCGTGATAAGCACTCCACTACCACCAACCTGCCAATTGTAACCAAGGACATAAGACAAGCTTTCCTTTTTACTTATGGAAATGTCTGAATTGGCGTTTTGCAATGGAACAGACCTTCCGAAGTTGTTCCACAGCTCGATAGAGTTTAGGCTTCTGCACAATAATTGTGACCGCAAAGTACTCCACCTCAACAGATCCAGCCTTTGCAGTGAAAACTGGAGCAACCGTGGGACCCTGTGAAAAAGAGAGCAGGCCACAGGGAAGCGACAAAAACAAACGTGAGTTGCGTCGGGTGTCTGTGGCTCGTCTCTTTTTGATACAGCCCTGCGATCCGCTAGAGATCAGCAAAATCATGTTCCGTCGGTATACTTGTTTGAAATACCTGAAGCCCTGGAAAATCTGTGTTCAGTAGAATCATCCCCGCAACTTCTTCAGTAGAATTACCACGCATGTTAACTGTCACCTGTAGATGATATCGACACACAGTCTAAGCTTCAGTGACCTGTCTCATGTACATAGAGCTGGTGCGCAACCAACAGAAATCGTTTTTCAGAAAGCCGTAGACCGGGAATCAAGAAATCTAATAGCTTTGACATGATTTGACACAGTGCAACGCTTCGTTCTGTCAAGCATTCAAGGCGCTTCTCACCGCAAACTGATTTCGTGCCCTTAAATGTGCTTCCAAGCGCTCAAGCATTTCACGTGCAGCTTCCAGCACTCCCTTCCTTTCAAGCAAAGAGCGCCTACTAGCAACAAACACGCCCTACATGCACCAGAATCTGCTATCAGCGTCCAAGACTCATATCCATCAACCATTTCAACTGAACCACTGGGTTTGCATCCGGAATTGACCTCACTAGAACAAACTTGGCCGCCGGCAATCTCCTTCAAATTATTTTCCCGCAGTGTTGTTCCACTGCTGATGAGATCCAAAATTCCGTCGGCGGTGCCCATCTGGCGACGAGAAAGGAACTAGTCAGAGTCTCAAACCAAATTAGATCAAAACACTCAAAAACAGAAGCACAGTCAGGGAACAGCATCTTACAGCTGGAGCCGCTTCTAAAGCTCCATCTGCAGTGAGAAGCTGTACATGCTTGAGACCATTCTCCTCCACAAATCTGTTCCCCAACTGCATTCAAACCCAGAGACCTTAAGAAGACACATAACCAACATGCACAGGTCTGCATCAAAGGAAAACGCCACATACGTAAGTATAACCAGTCACGATTCTCAAAGGCCTTTCTGCACTCCACTGTGGCATTGCTGCAAGCTCTTCCAGAGAAGAAATGCCTTCAAAAATCCCATACGTCGGAATCTGGCACAAGCAGAGCAACATGAGCCAAAGACGTTGCCATACAACTTGATAGCCGGCTTGTCAGCAAACAAGACCTGCGAGATCCAGAAAAACGTACCCCTATTCCCAAGTGGCAATGCCCAAACCCGAGAGCCTCATGAATAATCACGAGATCGTCATCATCCTGCCAACACACGAACCTCGCCAATAAACCATCCACCAATCCACCTCCCCACAACGACTCTAATTCACAACATCCACATACCTCTCCAAATTCACGAACCATGTCATAGCCAACAATCCCTAAGTCCACATCCCCTGATCGCAGCTTCCGAACCACATCAGATGCACGTTGGAACCAGACCTCCACATTATCCAACTGCACACACACAGAACGAGCATGAGACAACTGAGACCAGGAACGCATCACACATCACACAAACGGAGAGAGTAACAGAACAACAGTCCAAGAAAACAAACCTCAGGGATGTCTGCAATGTACTGCCTTGGATTCTGCTTCCGAACTGACAACTGGCACTCCTGCTCCAAAATCCGGCACGCCTCAGAACCAGCCTCCAAACCGACACCAGAAGCAAATCACGAAACCAAACACAAACACAAACCTTGAGCAACGAGAGAGTGTCCTCCGCCATCCGGCCTTTACTCGGCAAGGCCAAGCGGATTGCGGTCCTCTCCGCATCGAAACTCACACGGCCGCCACCTGGTAGTACAGCCTCCGTCACAACCTAGTAAATCAGCTGCGATCTCAGTCACATCTGTGCCACCTCAAGCACGCACAATTGCCGAGACGCGTGAGCACACCAACCGGCGGGAGCGGCCCTGCGCTGCGGCAGGGCGACCGGCGAGGTGGCCTGGCACCGCAGCACCAATGCTGTGTGCCGCCATTTCTCCCTGCTCTGCGCGCATCCCTGCCTTGCCCGCACCCCGAACAAGGCCGAGGAAGAGGAAGCGAAGGAGCGCGGCAGGCCCGCTCCCTGCTGCCGCAACCCGTCCTGCACCTGCACCCCAGCCTGCACCCCAGCCTGCACTGCCATCGCCATGGCCAGCCACCCGCGCACTGCTTTCTCCCAGACACGGCAGTCTGGCTTGCAATTTCTGCTGCACTCAAATCTCCCCGATGCGGCAGAAGAATCGTTGTATATTCGCTCTCCTTCGCTCGCTGCCTTTACTACCTTGTTAACTGCAGTCTAAACTTGCCCTTGGACCTCGTTTGCACTTCGCAGTCTGCGCACCATCCGCTTGCGACAGGTCGAAGATCGCACACCGCAGCCTGTCACCAAGTGCTTTGCTCATGAAAGGAAGGTCAGAGAAACGAACAACAGCCAGGCAGGCTGTCTTTTGTTGGCTGTTATAGCGATGGTGTACAGCCGCTGTCTCCATCGCAGCCCCCCATATCGCTGTCCTTCCATGGTCGGAGTGATTTCCTTTCACTGATATAATATTTCATCATTTCACTTAATTTAAAGGTTATCTAAGAACTTTACAAACAGCGTGGATATATTAGGCCCCAAGAACCTTGTAATTGTTACAAAACTTGAGTGCACAAAACAAATCACAAATATAGAATTTATAATATATTATACAGTCTTCAGAATAAATATCTTAAATTTAATTTCTAGAGACTTGTGCATAGGGGAGTGGACTATTCTATGTAGAAACTTACAACATTAGAACCCAATCTGCACATGCTTTTATTTAAGGGAGTGACCTATCGGAGTCTTATCATAATAGTCTTCAAAATGAAGATATATATAACCCAATTTTGAAGGTTTTTATACAGCGCAATGAACTATTCTAAGTAGAAACCTATCACATTAGAACCCATGGGTGGGTTTAGAAGCCTTTATGTAAGGGAGTGACCTATCCAAGTCTTATCATAATATAGTGTGTATTGTGTATTGTATCATGTATCTTGAATAATATTATGTATCTAGAGTACAACTTACAAGAGTACTGACTTGCATCCCCAACCCCTATTAAACTAGCCCTAGCACAAGAACCTAAGCTCTCCCATGACGAAAGATGTGAAGAAGAGAGCATCTTGTTAGGGAAAACTTACCAAGGAGAGAAAAAACGATGCTTAGGAGTCTTCACATTTATGCCCATCCTTTTTGGAACTCTTCTTCTTCCCATACACCACGTAAAGACTTGAAAAGCTGTCAACGGAAGAACTTTTATAAAACCAAGCGGGCAAGCTTGGGCCAAGGACCCTTATAACTCCTTTGGCAATTAACTCCCCAAAAACCTATTTGGACAATCGTAACAAATGATTTGAGCTACAAGTTCTCCCTTGGTACAAACACCTAATTTATGTTGTTAGCACGTTTTGTGGTCATGCTTCTAGTTGTGGGCGTAAGACTTTATTTGTTTCTAGGATTGCGGGCAGCATATGCCTAATTAGGGCTTTATGTGCTTCAATAATAAAGTCCTTATATCGCTAAGCAAAAGTATAAGTTTATGAGTAAAAAATAAAAATATTATGTTAAACATGTAGAGCATACTAATAAATTATAAATACCATAAATCAGATGACTAATTTATTCTATTCTTTTTTAGAAGGATGAGCTTGTCTAGCCAAGGAATACGAAATGGAAACTCACAAACCCTCAATGGAAGGTTGGAGATATGTAAAAGTAGGTCCCATGATATCAAGAAGTGAACTCTCCAAAATAAGTTCAAAGAGGTATGAAATCAAATGAGAGGAATGATGCAAAACCTAGTAGATTTGAAGTTTAAAAGTCTTCGAATAGTTCATAGCATAAACAAACTGACACACAATGGAAACACATAAACCATGGAGCCAAGGTTAGAGACATTTAAAACCAAGTCCCTAGACATTAAAGACCTGAACGTTCTCATGGTTGGGGTGTGGTTCGCCTCAAGTTTTGGGCAAAACCAAAATTGAACCACACCAATTTTGCCCCAGACAAGTTCATGTACCGAACCATGATTGCTTACGCCATGCACAAACTACGATTCCAACCAACCATGGGCTCGAACCAAAACTTCACTTTTTTTTATCAATTTTGACATGAAAATTGATGTGAAGTTTAAACTTCATATATGGTAAAAAGTAAATCTATTAACCTGAGTAAAAAACTATTTTCATCTTCTTTTACCTTACCAAGGTTGGTTCGAAAAGTCCACACCCCCGACTTCTAAAGTCGACCATTCGTGCAAAGTCTATGACATTGAAAGAGAGGAGCTCAAGCTTCTAACTTGGCAAATTTAGACACAATGCAAGTTATGCCTCATGCACGGAGCTACCTGCTCAAGTCACACGACAATATGTATATGTGGAGGAGCAAGTTATGTAAGAGAGGAGCTCAAGCTTCTAACTTGGCAAATTTAGACACAATGCAAGTTATGCCTCATGCATGGAGTTACCTGCTCAAGTCACACAACAATATGTATATGTGGAGGAGCAGCAGGAAATGTCCTGCCACTCGGAGTCAGAACATAAAGAAACATATTTTTCACATACTTCTGTCTGCAAATGATATAGAGAACTCATATTTTTCACATACTTCTGTCTGCAAATGATATAGAGAACTCATAGCTTGGTGGATCATAAGTTGGGGATCTTCGTCTTCGTCATCATCTTCATCAACCTATGGGGAAGAGGCAAGTCTATTCTAGGGCTTATACCTACCTCTAGTCTTGGAGCAAACATGAGTTCATCTTCATCAACCTATGAGGAAGAGGCAAGTCTATTCTTGGGCTTCTACCTACCTCTAGTCTTGGAGCAAACATGAGCTCATTGCATACTATCGTAATGACTAGAATGCAAATATTAATGATAAATAAAATCAATAGCCTCTTATGCTCGAAAAAGTTATTCATGTGAATAGCCTCTGGTTCTGTTACGAACGAGGTAAAGTTTAGTGATCATAGTTCATTGTGCACATGCTGTGTCTGAATAGAATTTAGTATGTATGGTTGAGCATCCTTGTTTTCACGTATGAACCAAATTAAAATGACAGAACCGGGTGGTTCCCAACCATGATCGTTTCGGTTGGGAAGGCCAACCATGAGTTCGTTTAGGTCATAAGAAAAGAAGTCTCCCACGTAAAGGTCAAAGAGAAGTGGAATTGAGTGAGAGGACTAATGCATAACCAAGTTCATACATTTGAAGGCTAGAAGTCTTCAAATAGTTCATAATGTTTGTCTACTTACTAGATGCTGCCTTTGATAAACTCTGAATCTATTAGGAAGTAAGCAATAATGATTAACAAGATGCTTATAAATGTACTGCATATCTAATTTTTCATTCACCTAATCTGCTTCACAACAAGTGGACATCATTAACAATAACAATACTTACTAGATGCTGCCTTTGACAATCTTACATCTATAAGGAAGTAAGGAAGAATGATGAGCAATATGATTATAAATGTACTCATACTTATTCATTATTTGCCTTATCTTCTTTCCAACAATTGAATGAAGCATCATCAACAATATAACCATCACTTCAAATGCTTGCACCTCATTCTAAAGCATATTAGGCACACTCTAATCCCTTCCTATTTGTATCCTCCTTTTTGTTTTTTCATATTTTTAAATGATATAAAACATAAAAAAGAAGACAATATTTAAAAATAAGCATCTCAAGTTTAGATATAACAATAAAACTAGTTTTAGAATAGATACTAATATAAAGAATTAAAAATAAATAAGACTATAACCTAACATAGTACGCATCCTTAAATCATAGAAGTTTGTATGTCTAAAGCTTGTGTGGTGAAGCCGCTGGTTGCTGGTTGGAAGTAAAGCCCTAGAAATGGAGGTGGGGCGTGAATCTTCCAAACAGAGGCGTGAATAGGGAGGGAGGCCGCCGTGGTGGTATGTTCGTGTATGTATAGGGTTAGAGGTGGGGGGGGCTGAGGGTTAGGGCTAGCCTTGTATACGCTGATTGCTTGCGCGCTTGCTCTTTCCTTCCTTCCTTCCTTCCCTCCCCTTCCTGTGGCCATCACTTCTCTCTGTTCCAGCGCTCCCGCGAGGCCGGTCGCTCCTGCTGGCCGAAGGCGCCGCTGCTGCCGCCGCCGCTGCTGCTGCCGCCCTGCTCTGCTGCAGCTGCTGCTGCTGCCGCGAGTACCACTGGTTGCGGAGCCTGGGTCGTGAAGGCAGCGCGGAGCGCAGTGAAAGAGGCGCGCGGAGCTGAGCGGCGCGGGGAGTGGGAGGAGCGGCAGAGCAGAGAGGCGTGCGGCCTCGCTGCGGAAGGAAGCAGAGCAGGATGGCGGAGGAGCAGGCTTCGGCCAAGAAGACGGGCAAGGTGAAGTGGTTCAACAGCTCCAAAGGCTTCGGATTCATCACGCCCGACGATGGCGGGGAGGACCTGTTCGTGCACCAGACGAGCATCCACGCCGAGGGCTTCCGCTCGCTGCGGGAGGGAGAGCCCGTGGAGTTCGTGGTAGAGCAGGGGGATGACGGCCGGACCAAGGCCCTGGAGGTGACAGGTCCCAGCGGCGCCTTCGTGCAGGGAGCTCCCCGCCGGGACGGCTTTGGCGGCGGCGGCAGAGGAGGTGGCGTTGCCGGGAACTTTGCCGGCGCCGGCATCGGCGGCGGTGGAGGTAGAGGACGGGGCCGCGGAGGCCGCGGCGGCTCGTTCGGTACCGGCGGCGGCGGCGGTGGCGGCGGGGAACGCACCTGCTACAACTGCGGGGAGATCGGGCACATTGCGAGGGACTGCCCGAACGAGAGCTCCGGAAACGGAAGGGGTGGAGGCGGCGGCGGCGGTGGCGGCGGCGGCCCGAGGAACTGTTACACGTGCGGCGAGGCCGGGCACCTTGCTCGGGACTGCCCCGTCTCGGCGTCCGCGTAGGATTCCTGTGTTGTAGGAGGTTTCAGGGGAGATCTGAAGCTTCCGGTGTTTTGGTAGGGAAGGAAGAACCTGATCTGAGTGGCACGTCTTTGTTGTGGTTGGGAGCTCGAGGACGGGTGGCTGCTTTCCTACAGTCTCAGTATATGTTACTTTCGAATTCCTTCGGCTGTCCCCATGTTGTTGATGCGGGCTTGTGATGCTCCGGCTGTATCGGGAGCTGGCAAGCTTCCTTCGGTGTAGGTTTTTTTTTGTTTGGCAGGGTGGGAAACGTAGGGGAAGGTGAAGCTTTATCTTGGTTTGAAAACTTCTTGTCTGTGAGGAGTAGGTACGGAGCTGGAGGCGAGTTGAGGATCACCATGGTTTGTGGCGGTCTTACGGCTTCCTTGGGGGCAAGAAGAGTTAGTGGCAACTCTGGAGAGAAGGGGGTCAGGGGTGACCTGGCTTCGTCTTGAAGCGGCCCTGGGACGAGGGGGATGAAGGAGCGAGTGAGGTGGTAAGGATGTGGCGATAGCAGCAGCTGCTGCTGCCGCTTCCTTCCGTACTGCTGGCACGCGGCCTTTGCTGTGGATTTTTCCTTAGGTTTCTTTCTTTGTGTCTGTGGAGGGTTTGTTCCCCCTTGTCTAAAGACCTCCAAAGTCTCTATGGTTGTGACTCGTCTTAGAGAAGCTTCTCCCGCGTCTTGGATGTTTTCACTTGAGCCGGGGGGATTGGATCTTTGCAGAGATGGCTAATGTGCAGTCTATGCGGGTCTAGCAGGCACACATTCCTTCCGGAGAGACCATAACGCTGTGAGTCTGTCTGTGTCGAGATTGTGTGCTGCTCACCCGCCTTGTGTACTTGATGCCCTCTTCCAAGGAGTGGCACCGGGAGACTTGCGTTTTTGGCTGAGTTCCTAGGACTTTAGGCTTTATTCCATATTTTTGTTCCCGTGTAGTCTGTGACATTCTGGGCTCTGCTTGCCCTGTAAATTGTCATCAATTCAATCTTTGTAGGACCTATTCTTTTCCACGCAAACTACTTTAACATCATCCTTTTCTTCTCAAGCGTCCCCTTTTGGCCGTCGATTGTTACTGTCTTCCTATCTCTGTCCTGAAGTATCTCCGTTTCTTGCTGTCCCGGTTCTGCGTACCTTGTGAACTGCATGTGAGGCCGGCACATGCTGGCCCCTTTCCTCAACGTATGAACAGCATACACCAAGGCGGTACCCATATCGTGCATGGATTGTTCTCTACCGTTTGACCCTTTGTGGTGTCGTGGTGACGTATTCTGGATATGATGTGTAAGGCCTTAGAGACCCTTATCTTCGAACCTACTCATAAGGGGTCTGTGGTGTGCCTCTGCCTCTGCCTCTGCCCCTTCCTCCTCGGAGGATTAGATCGCAGAGCCAAGGCAAAGTTATGTCCACAAACGGCGGTGTCGGGCATCCTCCCATTCTCCCTATGCATGCTCGCCATCGCATCACTCTCTCTGTATGCTGCTGCCCATCTTGGCTTGCTAGGTATCAAAGCGACATATCCCCGCCTAATTCCTCAAGGATTAGGTGTGCCTTGAGATGTGGAATGAGGTGTAACTTGATGGACGGACAGACCTAGAAGTATGTGGTAATGCACATGATGTGAATGTCGTTGTGTTGGGCGGGCCCCCGAATGGTAGGACCGGCCTTGTTGTGTGACCCATTTACCGTGATCAGCGTAGCCCGGCCAGCTGCAGCGCCTCCGGGAATATATGTGGTGCAAATGGGCTGCTGGGAGAGCCTTGATTCAGGTGGATGCTACGCTCATGGCATGATGTAGCACTCGGGACTCGGAGCGGAAAGATTCTCTCCCTTGGCCACGAATCCGGAGACACGACAAAACCGGGCTCTCATACCATTTGCAGCTCGGCCGGCTGCCTCTTCTGCTGAAACCCTTCGCATACAGGGCTTCAGTAATACATATAAATGTCGAGTTATATCCGTGCCGAGCGTCACCTGTCAGCACACCGTCCAAACCTGGTTCAAGGAAACTGTGACAGAGCTTCACAAGTACATATGTATGTAGAAAGCATATGGTAGATGTGCATGTATGTACATATGTACACGGCAGGAGCTTGTAAAGTGTCTGAACAGTCACGGCGGCCACCAAGTCTGACATGCACAGGCTCCAGCAGCTCCCACAGCATGGAAGGGTCTTAATGACAGGACCAGCTGGGCCGCCGCGCATCAATTTCTCCCTCAAGAGAAAACAATAGACTCCCTGAAATAGGATGGATACGTGGAGAACAGGGATACCAGAACCGAGGTTGTGTCCTGCACCTCGGTTTCCGCATAGCTTGAGGCAGTCAGACATCCAAGGAGACTGAAGACCGATGAAGCAGCATTGGCTATTGATCTCAGATATCCTGTAACCTGCCAGAAAATGATCAGTGAGCACCAATGTTGATCATCATCGCTGTAAGTAAAACTACAGCAGTGTGTAAACATCTGGACACTGGAGCGACCACGCATCTATTCCGGCTACATAAAAAAAGAGGTGGACGCTTCTGTCGTGCTGCGAGTCCCAAGGATTACGTTCCTTCATCGGGATCCTGGAACATCCTCACCAGCAGGACACCTACGAGGTCCAAAAGCCACATCCAGGATTGCATAACCGTCAACCGTCATGATTGCCACAAAGGAGGCCGCGCCATCTGAATGTGACGGCCTGCTACCTGTGAAGGACATACATCATACACAGAAGAGTGCTCCAGCCTCTGAAACTGAATTCTCGGCCACCGCAACCCGGTGTCACCAGCAAACCATGGGATAATCGAACAATAAAGGAAACCAAGCGTACGAGAACGCGCATCACGCAAATCTCCAAGTGCAGGCAAGCATTCCTAAAGCGAGAACCGATCCGAACGAGGGAAACCAGGCAAGAGATCCGGCGATAATCGCTCCGGCAACGCGGAATAGCCACATATCTCATCAGGCCTCGGAGAGCGGAGGAGGCGGTGAGACGTCCCACTGGCAACAATTCGCGTCTCAATCTCCCAGTTTCCCCGCGCTGAGACTCCGATTGAGAGTGACAGCAGCCGTATTTAAGAGCCTGAATGTGGCCAAGGACAAGGCGTGAAACGCACAACCGCAAAATAACATCACTGCAACGGGCGGGAAGGTCGGCACCCTGGCTTAGGCTTCCGTGAAAACAGGTGCGATAGCATTCGGCCTGGGTGCACGGCTAAGCCTGCCGCTTGCCTCCGCTTAACGAGATGTCCTCGCATGCGGAGGGCCTGGCGGGAGGAGTTTTTCAGTTGTCCGCGTCATGTCTTGAGCTCGAGCGGCGCCATGGCCGGTGCCGCTTCCACGATCGGCAATTGCCCAGCGGTTTCCGTTGCTGTTGTTGCTGCGGTCCGGTGTCTTTGTTCACCATTGCTGGAGGTAGGCGGGGAGGCAGGGGATGCGCGTGGGGAGCTTGGCAAATTGGATCGCTGCCGTTGAAGTTTTCCTTCGTACAGCTCAAATTCCTTCTCAATTGCCCCTGGAGTCCGAGAAGCGGGGAATTGGGCCTTCTGGGTTGTGGTAGATTGATCTTTTGAGCGGTGTTTCTCTTTTTCCTTCAGGAATGTGCCGAGGGAGGATGACGGTGAGACATCAACCTGACTCCCTGTAGCGGCTTCGGGCTTGCTTGCCCTCCACCCGGCGTCTTCTGCAGCGGTAGCTCAGCTGCGGGCCCCTCGAGGCGGGAGGTAAGCCTGTGCAATTAGGTGGGTTCTAGCGACGCGTTTGCTTTTCTTTGCTTCTGGCAGTAAAGGTCGTGCGGTGGGATTGGAGGTTAAGATGACTGGAAATGGAAGTTCATTAAGAAGCGTGGCGAGGGACAGGTTCTGTGCACACTGGGATGTACCATGGAGGACGTGAGGTTGCCATGTTTCCTATGGTTTGAGGACCCCCACTAGCAGAGCCGGACTGCATGGAGGATGGAGTCGGCTCTGCGTTTCAGAGCGGTGGTATCTGCATCTACCATAGCGGTTGCAAATGCTTGCAACCGTGGGTAGTCGAACTGCTCCTCGGATTTAGCCACGCTGGATGAGATTTTACAGAGCCCTCAATACGTGCAAGGGTTTTGGGTTGTTCGCTAATGTCTTCGCAGCAAGGAACACTTCAATTCTGTTCTTGACTGCAAAGCCATGGCATGCTGGGGAGCGCTGATGCTTAGATAAATTTATCTGCAGCAGGTGTGACGAATGAGGCAGACGGTGTGACACTGGCTTGCAATGTATTTATCTCGGGCTTCATGGACTTTCTGATTCCAGCGTTCCTGGAATTCCGCAGCTGCTTCAGCTGGTGATATAATGCTGGGTCGCTGAGCACCCCCATCATGGCTGGAAGCCAGGTTACCTTTGCCAATTTTCCTGAGGATGTGTCTGCGTGGGAGCTGGCAGAGTTCCTGCAGGACAGAGTTGGGGTAGTGTGGAGGTGCAAAGTGAAAAGGACAAGCGTCCCAGCCCATGCTTTCATGCAGTTTGTTTCCAATGAGATCGCAAAGGAAGCTAACAGGGAGCGGTTGACCAGGTGCTGTCCCCATGCCTTTGTCCATTTTGCGTGCTCGGAGGTGGCCAAGGAGGCCTGTCATCTTGCAAAGAACAAGTACTTGGTGCTTCGAGAGAGGGCTCTCATTGCAAGGCCGTGGGGGTCGAACATTTGGTCAAAACCAAGGGTGAGAGCTCAAGCAGAGCGGGTTTTGCAAGTCCAAGGTGCCGTGGTGGAGCTTGGATTTTTGCAAAACAGCGCTCAAGTTTTCTCTGTAGCGTGGAGACTGCCCACAGACCAAGTCATTTTTGAGGTGGATCCGTTTGACAGGCATCTCAGGTTCTTCTGGACCCAGCTAGTTTCTGTTAACAATGGAACGAGATCCGTGAAGTGCAACTACAAGATGGAGTTTCGTTTGAAGGATGTGAAGGGGGCTAAGCACGTTGAATGCGGTCAGGAAGGAAGCTATTCAGGAGTAGCATTATCGTTGATGTTGCAGTTTTGTGTGCCCCCTTACATTTTCTATCGTACAGCGGATGATGACATTATCCAGAGGACGTCCTTTGAGCTAGGAGATGATGAAGATCCCTGGATCCGCATCCTCGACTGCAGTCCAAACAACAGCGTTGGGCGTTGTCTGGTCTACAGGGTTGGTGTCAATGCCAGACAGATCTCTGCCTTTTGGAGCATCTTCAATTACTTGAAAGTGCATGACACCGTCACAAAGGGATCACCACTCCAGCTGACGGTATCTGTATGCTCTGAGTACATGCCACCGTCGAAGAGCTTCTTCTACAGTGTGAGTCCACGGCCTGGTATCTCTTTTGACCACTTGTTTCTGGTGAATGCCCTCGTGCACCGAGGAGTTCTGCAGCCATTCAGTTTAGATCATTATTTCTTCTCCCTGTTAAATCCCAAGGTTACATCCGCGAATGTGGCTTCTCTGGCCCTGCGCCACATGCTGGCCTACAGGAAGCCTGTCCTTGATGCCTCCAACCAGCTTAAGCGGGTAATTAGCCGCATGTCCATTCATCAACGCCAGGGGAAGGCAGATAAGTTGCCACAGGGCAGCATGGTGGTAAGGCGTGTGGTGATCACCCCAACCAGAGCTTATTGTTTGGCACCAGAAATTGAGCTGTCAAACCGTGTTGTGAGGCATTACAGCCACTTGGCTGATCGGTTTCTGAGAGTGGCATTCCATGATGACAACATGCACCCGATGCTTGGAGCCCCAATGACAGCAACAGTTGCTCCAATTGTGAGGGATGTCATCAAAACGGTGACCATGAGGAGTCCTTTGTATTGGAGGATAAGGGATATCCTCCATTCCGGATTCGAGCTCTGTGGTCGGAAATATGGGTTCCTGGCATTTTCAGCAAGCCAGCTGAGGGACAGCTGTGCTTGGTTCTTTGCCTCAGACAAACAGATAAACCAGAAGACAATCCGTGAGTGGATGGGCAACTTTCCTTCCCAAAATGTTGCAAAAGTGGCAGCAAGGATGGGACAATGCTTTTCATCCACCTATCCTACTTTAGAGGTGATGGCCCAGGAAGTTGAAGAACTAGAGGATGTAGTTCGTAATGGATACACCTTCTCTGACGGTGTTGGTAAGATAAGCCCTTCTTTCGCGAAGGATATCTCAGAAATCATGCTCCTGCAAGGGAAGCCACCCTCTGCCTTCCAGATTCGGTATGCCGGCTACAAAGGTGTTGTAGTGCAGTGGCCCGGGGCAGGCCACAAATTGTCTTTGCGGCCCAGCATGAAGAAATTCAGCTCAGACCACAGAATCTTGGAGGTTGTGGGGTGGACTAGATTTCTGCCCTCCCATCTGAACCGGCAAATAATAACACTGTTATCAACTCTTCAAGTGAAGAACCAGATATTTATTGATCTGCAGGATATGATGGTGAACAGGCTTTGCAAGCTGTTGGATGATTCTGACCTGGCTCTCCAAGTCCTGCTCACAACATGTTCCGGCAATTCGCACAACACGGCTGTCACAATGTTGAGTGGAGGCTTTCATCCGAATTCAGAGCCGCATTTGAAGGAGATGCTGCTCTCTATTCGCTGCATGCAACTATCAGAGCTTCTAGGGAAGGCAAAGATCTTTGTGCCCCAGGGCAGGTGGCTTATGGGCTGCCTGGATGAAACCGGACTCCTACAATATGGCCAATGCTTCCTACAGGTGTCAGGCCCCAGCACTGGTGAGACTGTTGACGGCAATATGACCGAGGGGAGCCCTCGTGTCATAACAGGTAAGGTGATTATGACGAAGAATCCTTGTCTCCATCCCGGGGACATTAGGGTTTTACAGGCTGTGGATATGCCAGAACTGCGTCATCTTGTAGACTGCTTAGTGGTGCCACAAACAGGGCACCGGCCTCATCCGAACGAGGCATCTGGTTCAGACCTGGATGGAGACGTGTACTTCGTCGCTTGGGACCAAAATCTTGTACCCTCATCTGGAATGAGCTCAGAACCCATGGATTATGATGGGCAGGAGGCAGTGGATATAGGCAGGCAGGTGACACTGATAGATATTCAGGAGTTTTTCGCTAAACATGTGGTGAATGATCACCTTGGTGTCATCTGTAATGCTCATGTGGTGCACTCTGATCGTAATGAGAAGGGAGCCATGCATGAAAATGCCATTAAGCTGGCGAAGCTTGCTGCCACCGCCGTTGATTACCCAAAAACAGGGAAAGCAGCTATTATGCCTCAAGAATTGCGTCCACTGGAGTACCCTGACTTCATGGACAAGGAAGGAGAGAAATCCTACCAGTCGAATAAGATTCTTGGGATTCTTTACAGGCGGGTCAAGGGCTTTGTAGCCCAGGAACTCTCTAACCAGCAGAGATGGTGCACGGAAGCACGTGAGGACCACATTGCTACAACTACAATTTATGATCCCGATTTGGAGGTGCCTGGGTATGAGACGTATTTGGAAGATGCCTGGGCGCACAAGTGTGCTTATGAACAGCAGCTCCGGGCGTTGATGACCCGGTATGACGTGAAAGCGGAGGCGGAAGCTGTTACGGGGCACTTGGTATCCGCATCAAACATGAACAGTCGTCGTTTAGGCGATCTGAATGATCGTATGAGATATGCCTATGGAGGGCTCAGGAAAGAGTTTAGGAGCATCTTCGAGGGTACCTCAACTACTGATGTGCCTACGCATGACGAGGAGACCCTGAAGAACGAAGAGCCCTTGGAACAGGAGGAGCCTGTGAGGAAGGAAAGAGGCCCCGTAAGAGGGAGAGGGAGACGGTCCCGGTCAGGGCGGAGTAATCCCTTTCTGTCCCGGAAGGATGCATGGATTGTAAAGCTTCAAGAATACAGGAAAGAGAGTCTGTCGTTCTACGTACGACAACAACAAGTACTTCCATCGAGTGACACGATGGAGCAAAGTCCTGACCCCGTAAAGCTAAGTTACCAGACTATGGTGGATGTTTCACAAGCCAAAGGGGTAGACGGGAGTGTTGTGCCGGAGGACACAAGTATGTTGGAAGCCCGAGCTTCCGCGTGGTACCATGTGACGTATCACCAGGAATGGATTAAGAAGACAAAGGAGTCCGATGACTATGCTTTAACTGGACATTGCTATTTGCTGAGCTTTCCATGGATAGCTGCAGATGTCCTTGCTCAAGTGAAAGCTCGCAAAGTAAAGCCCAAGACCAAAGTCATCACAAAACCAGTCCTCATCGGGAAACGGGCAGCTGCATTCAGTGGTGCAAGCTTCCTTGACAACATCTGTGCGTAACGTAACATGGTCTTTTGCAGCCATCTACTAAGTTGGAATTTCAAATGGTGCTGGCGATCAACAGGTACTACTAACATCTAACAGGAGTAACAAGCGATGGGGACCACGTTCCTAGTGTAAGGACTTACCTCGACTGGCAAGTTGACATCATGTTGGGAGAGCGGGACTTACTCTGGTTTGAATGTGGCCATCTAAGTGTCTTATGTCGTTTCACATCGTGACCTGGGGACCCCTTCAAAGCGCCCTTTTTCAAGGGCAGAGGAGGTTCAGTTATCCAGCAGTCCTCTGTGAGTGTAGGTGTCTGCCCTTTGTGTCAGGCACCAGTGCTTGCACAGGCCTTCAGAAGGCAAGAGTAACATGGTTAGCCAAAATGAGGCTCTCTTTCTCCATTTGTCCATACAGAACAAGCGGCTCTTGGCCGAGCACTTGCTCCAAGCATGTGCCGCATCGCAGACAATGGTGCATAATGGGAAAGCAGCTTCATGTACAAATGTATGCACGATTGTTTGGTGAACCATGCAGGCTACATACTGAAGCATGGGGAGCATCAAACAGGAGTGCAAGTGACCCGCATTCCTAGTCTAGAGACTTTCCTCGACTGGCGAGTTGACATGAGGCCAATTGGGGAAGGGACTCAGTCTGGTTCGAAAGCTGCAGTGGTTGATCTGGCAGCAAAGCGTGTCATGTTGGGTGACACCTTTTTGGCCTTTTCTGACTAAGAAGGTGTTGCTTACGGAGAATTTATCGGCATCTGTCTGCTGTTGGGAATGAAGCAGTGAGCATCATCTGTTTGGTGCAAGAGGTGGGCAGTGACCTCATTCCTATCCAAGGACTTACCTCGACTGCCAGTTAACAAGCCATAAGTCGACGGGCAGGACTTTGTCTGGTTTGAAAGTTGTCGTAGTTATCTAGCAGCAAAGTCTGCTGCACTGCCCATGTAGTTAGAACCTTTTTGCCCTTGGAGTATGGAGGTTGGAGGAGGGAAAAAAGGCGCCACTGCTGGAGATGAACTTGGACTGCGCATGCACCTGGTTGAAGTTACATTAGGAGACGTAGAAGTGAGGAACAGGAACGGATGAACAGGAATGGTCTGGGTATGTTTCTGATTGCTCAAGAACAAGAACATTGTGGCCCCTACTCCGCATGAATAAGATTTGCACCTGTGAAGTTGTGATATTCTATACCGAGAACCATGCTAACTCGAAGACGTTGCTGAAGTAGCAATTATCTACAGATCAACTACTGGGGAACGTCGGGATAAACACAAATCTCCCATGCTGTGGAGCAGCCAAAACAACTAATCTGGTCTCTCAATGTGAGATGCCTAACCCAAGCCCGTTGCACAAAGTCTCCGGTACGGGCTCCTGGCTGCAAGAAGGCTTCCATTCCTATATCAAAACACACATACCTCGGCGGTTCTCATACCTGGGCGGTGCCTGCAGTGAAGCCAGGCTCCTCACACCTATATTTACCATCGGGACCAATGCCGAACCCCTTAGGATCGGCAAACACGTTCTCTAGCAGCTGGCTTCGCACTGGAAGAGGACTAGCATCAGCAAACTCTACCGCATCTTCCACGATTTCATCAATCTTCTTGTCGATGGCCTTGAGCTCCTGCTCAGAGGCTAGGCTATTGCTGAGAAGGTACTTCTTCAGCGCAACGATAGGATCCCGTGCAGAGTAATGTGCTTTCTCCGCTGCATGGACCACCACGACTCATGGTCAGGGACATGACAAACTGACAGGCAATGACAGGAACCAAAGTTGTTAGCACCAAAGAAATGGCAAGTGTGAGCAGGGACATGTACCAGGGGCACGAAGTTCATCAGGATCAGCCAGAGAGTGTCCTCTAAACCTATACGTCTCGCACTCGATGAGAGTAGGCCCGTCGCCTCGGCGAGCTCGGGCAACAGCCTCCTTCGCAACCTCCCGCACTTTCAACACGTCCATCCCATCCACATGATACCCAGGCATCCCAAAAGCAGGCCCCTTTTTCCATATCTCAGGATCAGACGTAGCCCGAACATGAGACATACCAATAGCCCACAGATTGTTCTCCACAACGAAGACGATGGGCAACTTCCAGAGCGCAGCCATATTCAGGCACTCAAAAAATTGCCCGTTGTTGCATGTCCCGTCTCCAAAAAACGCCATGGTCACGGCGTCCGCTTTATCATCCTTGAGCACCTCCCGCTTGTACACAGTGGTGAAGGCAGCACCGGTGGCCACTGGAATGCCCTCTCCGATAAAAGCAAACCCCCCCAGCAACCCGTGCTCCGCAGAAAACATATGCATGGACCCTCCCTGCCCCCGGCAGCAGCCCGTACTCTTCCCAAAAAGCTCCGCCATCACCAACCGGGACGGAACCCCCTTGCTCAGTGCATGCACGTGATCCCTATACGTGCTGCAAACAAAATCCGTCTTCTTCAGCAGCTTGATGCACCCGGTGGAGACCGCCTCCTGCCCGTTGTACAGATGCACGAAGCCAAACATTTTCCCTCGATAGTACATCTGAGCACACATATCCTCAAACGTCCTCCCCAGCACCATATCCTCGTACAGAACCAGCCCCTCCTCCTTGGTCACCAGCTACAAAACCACACCACACAGTCAGCCATCCATCGTCCCATCCTCACATCATCACAACACACCAATTCCAGTCCAGAAAACCTAAAGGAAACGCACAAGATCAGCCTCAGCAGCGGGCTTCTCCAGCACAAGCTCGGACGCCGTGGCCACAGCCTTCCCCGACACGCTCTTCTGCATGGCCACTACGCCGGCCACACGCGCCTCCGGGACTCTCAATTTGCAGCCGGCGAAGGCCGATTTCAGGCGCAGCGCATGCTTGGCAGGAGCCCGCTCCCCGGCCTGGGAGGCTCCCGAGCCGGAGCTCAGGAAGGAGGCCGCCAGACCAGCTCGGCACGCCATGGACGCGGCCATGGAAAATGAGACCCTTCTGCGGTGAGCAGGAGCAAGAGCGAGGGCAAGCGAGCGACTTCTCTGCCGGCAGCAGTGCGAAGATGGATCTCGCACCGGGCAGCTATCTCCCGCAGGCAGAGGAAGACAGGCGGGGGAAGCCAAGCCCAGCGAAGGCAAATCCGTCCCGGGCGGACCAGCCAACCCTACGGTCCTGCCACTCTGACATTCGTTAGTAGTTACCCGACCACCTCATTTTCATGCGTGGCAGATTCATTTCAGCCGCGAAAATTGATCGTGTCCGATCTTGGTTATTTTAGGAGCTGCAGCTCGTTGCTCGACCCTCCAGACGCTGAAGGCCTGCTCATCTTTGTGACCACGATGCACGTTGTTGGAAGCGCTTGATACAAGTATCTCATATGAAGCAGTACCTCTTCTTCATCACAGCTTCCTCTCTTCCAGCCATGTTCTTTTCTTGCAAACTCTTCCAATCTTAAGCCATGTTTGATCCTTGAAGCAAGATGCAGGAAGAAGAGGTACTGCCTGTATTCCTCATTTCTGTAAGGCATGTCGAAGGAGGTTTAGTGAAAAGATTGTGGTAAGTGTGCCAAGCTTGGTTCTTCCATGCGACCGAGAAATTGTGTAGGTATAGAGGTGGAGAGTGTGAGGATAGATGGTGACTTCTTCGATCTGATTGGAGTTGCGTCTCCGCTCTATTGACAGAAAAAGACTCTCCGCAGCGAGGCATGAACAAGGCTCCAGCGCTTGTCGCTTTGGAGAGCTCCTGTGCTTGTTTTCATACCGAGGTCATTCGCCACTGTTTGTTCATGTGCCGAGCTCCAGTGCTTGGCTCCTTGCGCTTATGATAGCACAACCATTCTTGGCTGATAGCAGCTTTATGTCGTGAAAGGGAATTAACAGAGTGTAACCGCGATGATCTGGTGGAAAACGGTATTTGCATCCCCTCCAGTTTGCATGCCATAGCTTCCAAATCGAGGACGATGACCTTGTGGCCGCCGGACACTTCAAAATTCCAAAAGTGGCCGGAGCTGAGGATCCGTGAAGACTCCTGCCCGGCCAGCAGGAATTTCCTCAAATCATGGGCAACGGAAACAGGACATGACGCAGGGCCGAGGTGCATTTGATGCGCCTTTTTCCTCATTTCATGTGAGCTTTCCTCCATTTTGATGCACGCGTATTTCTCCTAATATCGTCACTTACGCAATGGAGTTTTGAGTGTCTCCGTAGTGCTCGCCTTCCATGTGCGTATAAATGTACCTCGATTAGCAGACCTGGTAGCCGGGGGGAATTTTTGAGCGGAAGATGTTACCAATCGCTTTTGGGGTACTAATTACCCTTTTAATTTAAATATACCTTTTTGGGGTACCAATTAGCCTTTTAATTAAAATTTACAGATAACCTCAGCTCAATGGGATTAAAATATTATTTGTAAATAATTTTTTTATTTAAAAGTATTTTATTTCTTTAAAAGTATTCAAGGTGGGGTTCTCCACAGTGTCCTGTAGATGGACGTTATCAAGCACTTCATATTATAAAAATATTACTTTAGCCCAAATTATGCTTGATGCTATAAAAACTTCCAATGAGTTTTATGAGGCATCATACTCTTACTAGAGAGGGTCGTCTTAGTTGAAAGGATTAGAACTAATTCCCCGTACATAACTAGAGTTGAGAAAGATTTTAGGACGACCTCCATTCTCATCCAATCACGATCCTACAAGTGACTTTCAACTAAGAATTTTTGAATAAATTAAAAAGTACGAGTAACTTTTAGAAAATAGATTAAAATATATAATATCTTAAATCATATTATTCTAGAATAAATTAGAAAAAAAGAAAGGAATATAATAAGATATATTATAAATACTGAATGACTCTTGCATAATAGTTGTAGAATCATTACTGGAGCCACTTTGTGCAAACAATGTATACTGCTATGCATTAAGAATACAAACACATTCATTAGGCTAATTGGACATACATTTCTAAGAACCCCTTTATGGAGCATCCTCATCTTCGATAGGAAGCTTCCTGTTCTGTGATAGGTACTTAGATGGGGTGCCTAAAGAGAGTGTGGATGCCCGTGGTGCAAGTAGCTCAGGGCACACCATGCTACAAGTTGTTGTGAAGCACACAAGTGGACTAAAATATATGCTTCTTCTTCTCCCACAACGAGGAAACCCTCAGCCCATTCATCAGCAACAGAACAAGGAGCAGCCTTCGGTTCAATCCGTCTATACCAGCCCTTGCTCCCAGGTCCTACGGCACTGCAGCAAACACATACATGGTCTCATGTACATCACATCATCAGGAATCAAACACCAGCATCCCTGATACCGAGCCGCAGAGCATAGCACCTAAAAGAAGCACAAAGCATCGAGCACCCAGCTTCCAGAACCACGCCGTTACCTGGGAATGAACGGGTCTGGACAGCTCTCGATGAATTTCACCGACCTGCCTTCCAGCCCGCGGCTCTTCCTCGGAAACCTTTCTCCGCAACAAGCGTTCATGGATAAAACCAAAACCAGGCACAAGGCTTACTCTCTGCCGCCGTGCGATGCCGGAGGTACCCGCTCCAGCTCCCTCAGCTCCTCCTGCAGGGCAGACATGTTTCAGCAAACCCGCGGATTGTGTTGCAAAAATGCAGCTCCTCACTGTCCTGCGGCAGGCTCACCTGACGAGCCTGGTACGTGGGAGGCTGCTGCAGCACGCGGGCCCTGCACGGCGATTCGTTGCCAGAGATCTGGCCTCCCTGCTGCATTCTAGGCGCAGATACGAGCTCCAGCTTGCGCAACCCTGTTCAACAAACCACTCCAGATTCAGGAATGCGGCTCTGGAGACACCGGGAGCTCGGAGCAACCAGCTCGCTTGCAAGCTGTGATATCAGGGCTCCTTGCAAGCTGGCCCAGGCTCTCTTACGTCATCGCTTGGGGAGGTCGTGGTGTCGGGACTCTCAGAGGCAGGCATCACAAGAGGACTTGGTTGCTGAAAGTTGTCCCTGTTCTATACATGGCATCTTGGAAGTTGGACGCGCCCATGGGTTGATCGGGGGGGTCATGGATGGGACTTTATGCACTTTGCAGGGCTCTAGAGGCTTTGGGTCACGCATACAGGGAGAGGTGTCGTACAGGACAAGGAAAGCGTGCCTTGCCCACGGCAGTTTATGTTGTTTCTAGTGAAGCAGAGGGTGCACGAGGAGGAGCTCCAGTGCTATGTATTGATGATGCTGCCGATTGTTGCTGTGCTGAGCCTGGCACGGAGTGGGCTCCGCTCTTGGTGCGATCCTTGTCCTGGGGCTGGATAAAGTAAATCCCTTGTACCTGCCTTCCTTGCAGGCGACCTTTGGATTTCCCTAGAGCCTTGGAGTTCTGAGAGGCAAGCCAGGTGCTTCAACTTACATTGTTGGTGTTCAGGATGATCAGGTTTTGTATCTTGATCCCCACGAGATGCAGCTCACTGTTAAGATCGACCCCAGTGTGCCGGATGCAGACACTACTAGCTCTTACCACTGTGGTGTAGTGCGCCGGACGCATTTGGATGCGATTGACCCATCATTGGCGCTGGGGCTCTATTGTCGAAATAAGGAGGACCTCTGTAGCCGGGCCTCAGATCTCGCAGGTCACTCAAATGGTGCTCCCATGTTCACAGTAGCAAAAGAGAGAGGCAGTGGGAACCAGGTTATGAGCCTCTGTCTGGAGGAAGATAATTCTGCAATGAATGTACAGGACATCACAGCTGGGGACAAAAGTGTAGATAATGTTGCCGAAGAGGACTGGCAGATTCTTTGATGTATTAACATAGATAAGTGATTCTTCAGGCTCGTCTTCCAGCTTAGATGGGATTCTTTGAAGATCCTGCCTTCACTTGATAAGTGGCGGAGCCATATCAGCCAGGACTTTTAAGCTCTCTCGCCTGACTGGGGCCAAGGTCTGCAGATGGATTGCAGAGTCTGTGATATTTGTTTGTTGACAAAAGGCTGGAGAGTCTAGTCACCAGGAACCAGCATATACTTGGTAGCACTGATGGGAGCAGGAGCGGACATATTTTCAGAATCATGGTCACTTCCAATTGGTCCTGAAGATGGATGTTGCCTTAGGTTCAGGAACTAGGTATAGTATGAATTTTTGTTCATTTTGGCCTGCAAAGGACCTCTGTTTTGGAACATTGCGAAAGGAGCAGATTTACCTGTCAAACAGTGCTGTGATTTCCTGGACTGTCATACTTGTATTTTGCAATTTGTTCAGAGTTGTCTGCTCGGCTACTTCGGTTACAACTGTTCGTTTTTCTGAGCAACTCAAAAAGTGGGTTTTGTTTGTTTTCAACTCAGGATTCTGCAGCTCCAGGTTCCCCAAATTCTCCATGGAAGGGCAGAGCCCAAGGAAAGCCTCGAAGGGTCCCGGTGATCTGACGGTGTGTCGGGTCTATCACAAGAAGACCTGCTGCACAGCAGTACGGACTCGAGCTGCTCTCTTGTCATTAGCTGAGTTGGCCTCGAATGGGGAGGCGAGCAAGCAATGCCTAGCCTTGTGGGAAGTGTACTGGAGTGTTCAGTATGTGATCCTCAAGTGGGAGTCAATCCTGGTCCTCCATTGCTGTGGTCTCCATGTTGTAAGAGGGTGTACGAGGCTCGTGGCGATGCGTTCTTTTCAGCAGATCCTTCAACTCAGGTACTTGCTTTGCGCATATTATGGGCTTCGTAGTAAACGTTTGTTGTCTCTCTCTCCCCTCTGCATGCACCCTTTGACATTATTGGTTTCTCTCAAGCGTGTTGATCCCTTGTAAAGATACTGTTTGTGCGCGGGGAAGGGAATGGGCATCTAGCAGTACTGAATTTTGCAAGCTTGCTGGGTTCTCTGTTCCGAGTGCAGAAGAGGAACTGAAGAGTCTCCCTGCCTGTTATGATCGGAAAGTACCCCACATCGACACCGAACCTGTTTTTTAGGAGCGCCAATCCACTGCTAAAGGTCGGTACAGATATGGCTACCTTAGATATCTGAGGAAATTTTCAAAAGGATGACATCTGGTGAAAACGTTTCATGGGCCGTGGGTTGGGTTGACCAACTTTTGTTGGGTTCACCAACTCACAGGCGGACAGGTTTGAAACTTTGAAACCCAAGAGCAGGCAAGAACTGGCAGCAATCGGATGTCGTTTGTTGGCTGGGGTTGTTTGCAGGGATAGGGATTTTTTCAGGTTGGCTTCGTTGTTCTGTTGCTGATGGTACGAGTTGAGGGTTTCCTGGGTGTACCAGAGTTGTGTTTGTATTCTTAATGTACTAAGAGTTTTTATTGAGGTGAAAAAACGATGGGAAGAGTCCATCCAGGAGGGGACAACCAGAGAGGACCAGGGTGTTTGTATTCTTATAACGGGAGACATTGTTTGCATAAAGTGGCAAAACAGTTCGGCCAACAGCCGCTCTACAGACACTCTCATTATCCGAAAACAAAACAGATAATATTTGGCACAAAAAATAGGAAACAATTTTATGGTCTTATCATCTTATGTGGATTGTTCAATTAATGTATACTATTAAGACATAAACAGTCAGGCAAATATGAATACAAGTTGGTTAGAGAGGAAGATCATAATAACAAGTCTAATTTAACATTAGGCTTATATTTTAATAATATTATATTCTATATATTTTATATTCTATTATTTAAATACATGATCAACAAAAGATATGATACAATATGAATTTTAAATACTAGCTAATACTGACTCACACCGAACCTAAAAGAATAATATCTAACAATATGAAAATAATGTAATAAACCCTTTATAATAGTTAACATTT
This sequence comes from Anthoceros angustus, assembly GCA_010909165.1. Classification (NCBI taxonomy): domain Eukaryota; kingdom Viridiplantae; phylum Streptophyta; class Anthocerotopsida; order Anthocerotales; family Anthocerotaceae; genus Anthoceros; species Anthoceros angustus. The sequence goes on from VJWM01000003.1 coordinate 122,381, forward strand.
AGGCAAGTACAAATTAAATTCACTTGCAACTAAACAAGAGGGAGATAAAGAGAAGAAAAGTAGAGATCGTTAATATCTTTATTAAAACTCACTAAGAATGCATTTTCCACATCAAACTCATCATCAATCGATAGAAATAGGTTTAACCCTAGAATAAAATACCCAACCTATTCAAATCAAGTGTTTTGACCCATGTATATTAACGTTGTATACAATTTTGTATGACACTAGCTCATATTAAGGTTGTCCTTTGTAGCAAAATTTGCGTTGTGCATTACAAAAAATAATTGAAATTTTTTGACCAATTTATTGGTTAAAATATGAAAGAATATTTTGAAAAACACAGAGACCTCTCAAGAAACGGAAGCCATTCCTACCTAGGTACTTATCCGATGCTTCTAATTTTTAGTGCAAGAAAAGCTTCCATAGAAGCCAAACCAAGACAGCGAAAAAAAAGAGCCACCAAACTATGAATACTACGATAACCCTTCAAAAAGAGGAAAGCCAGAATAAAACGCATCTCATGTTCCAAACGAAGCTTCATAAAAACTGCCTCTTGGTAAAAACCCTAGTGATAAACAGCATGAAAGTACCAGCAACAATGTTAGAACCTACAAGAGCATCTTCCTAAGCACAAGTGAGTACGACTAAAGACACCTAAACAAATACTGCCATCGTAGAGCAGACCACGATTCAGCAGAAATTAATTATAAATCAATGAGAAAAATATTTTAGATACTATTTAATTAGCCTCGCTCCTTCGTTGTCCCTATTCTTCCACCACGTTATGTCTCAATCTCGAGCCAAGAATAAAAGGCAGTACATAGATTTTGCATTTTCCGTGAAGAATGAAGATGTTAGTTGGTGCGGCAAGATTTTGTTATGCAAGAAGCACAAAGCACGGCGAACGTTCGAGAGCATAGCACCGACCCCCGTAGATACACGTGCATGGTACCACCTCTTATGGGCCCGCGCGCATATGGCGCTGCTTGTTGTCGCCTCCCATAGGCACGTGTGTATGGAGCCACATGGTGCCCGCCCCCACAGGTGTCATGTGCAAAGCGCCATCAGTGTTCGCACATAAAGCACTGCCAGTGTTTACACATACATTTTAAGGTTGATATCAAGTTATAGTTTGAGATTTACAATGTGAATGAGTTCCCAAAAAATTACATTATACAAAGAGTGGTTTAGATCAAGGCAGACTCTTGGATTAAGTAATTCACCCCTCCGTTGCACACAAGTGCTAAAGCGCAGTGTAGTCTCCAATATTTCTTGGAGGCCATACATGTATACAAACATGTATCAGGGATCAGCAAATTTCTATTATGCCTTAACATACAATTCAGGATTTATAGGGCATGTTAAGAACAGGGGTGGTGATTTCAGAGTTTTGGTAGGTATTGAATTAATTTTAGGTCATATCCTGAATCAAATCGCCAAATAATAAATATTTAATATTAGGGTTAGGTTGAATACCAATTATCTTTTAATCAAGTTATATTCTTTAGCATTATTTTAAGTTAGGTTATAGAAGGTTACTTTTTCAGTACTTTGTTTATGTACTTTCATGAGACATGTAATGATCAACTTCTGCTTGCGATCTCATGTGTGTTGAGCACATTGTGTGTGCATGTCTGTCATTCAATCCATGCAAAATGTCTTTAGTAGGCTTTGCATGAAAGTGATATGATGTTGATGAAGAAAACAATGTTTAAGGGATCCTTTGTACAATCGATTGACTATGGGTCCCCAACTAAGTTATTCACCCTTCCGTTGCACACAAGTGCAATAGCGCTAAAAAGCGAAGTCAATTGCACATCAATCAGGTCACTCTATGGCAAATTCAAACATTGCTAGACATCATGTATCTAGTCTTTCCAGAAAGCGTCTTTTGGCTTCTGCAGTGTTTTGGCTCCTCTTTTTTATGAGATGCATAGCTCTCTATAACATCAAACATTCCTCAATAATTTTACAATCAGGTCACTCTACGGCAAATTCTAAACATTGCTAGACATCATGTATCTAGTCTTTCTAGAAAGCGTCTTGTGGCTTCTGCAGTGTTTTGGCTCCTCTTCCTTATGAGATGCATAGCTCTCTATAACATCAAACATTCCTCAATAATTTTACGTACTTTTTTAGGGTCAATTTTTTGTGCAATGAACTAGGTGTAGGGTGATGAGTGTCTATTACCAGAAATGAGTTGATTAAATCGTCCTCGAGCAGATTTGGCATGAATATTAAAATGGTGCAACCAATAGCCTTGACCTAAGAAATAGTGGAACTAAGATAAACAAAATGATACAATAGAGGATTTGTTTTCACACATATTGATATTTATAGAGATGGTTAAATCAGTCGGTGCTATTTGATAAATTGCACACCAGATGAAGATAGCAATGTGGATAACAATAGTTGATAAAAACTCAAAAAGCAAAAGAAAGGCTGGATAGACTTGCAATTAGCTACTTAAGTACTTAGATTTTGCTTTTTCCATGAAGAATAAAGGTGTCGTTGTGCGGCAAGATTTTATTTTACATAAAACGCAAGCGCCACACCCCACAGGCGCATGCGCTCGCAAGCAAGATTGTGGTAACAGAGTTGTTGAGAGATCAAAGGATTTAGGGATGAAACTTTGAGATGTGCTTAGCAACTTGACCTGTTCCTTTTAAAGAACTTGTGCAAAGGACACCCGGTAGGACGAAGCCTAACATCACTTAATGGATCCCTTTGCAGAGCATTTTGAGAGTTAAGCTAGGGAGAATGGGCTAGAAAGTTGAAGTAAGTGCTATATATTGCATGCATCAAGATAGTCCCTCCAAAAAGACACATGTACCCGAAAGGCTCTCACATCTTAACATGCATTGTAAATTTTGCTGGAATTGGAAGATAGCTTGTCACAGCCTACCTAATGGTCACGTCATGTAGAAATCAGTGAAAACGAGAAATCTCCAAGACAATCTACATATGGAGTTGGTTTGTCGGACAAGGCCATCATCCACTAGCTAACCTTCATTTAGAACCATCATTGTCGAGAAAGTCTAGCTTTTTTATTGTTGTGCCAACAAGCGGTAAGGTCGAGACACAACTCCTTATACCCTTAGCAAATCCGTATATCCAGCTGCAGGGGAAAGGTGGATCTCGTTTACAAGATTGGATGATTGTGGGAAGTGTCGTGCAACAACATCGCTCACCTATTGTTGTGAGCAGTGATTCTAAACCGTACGAGAGACATGTTAGGTGAGGGCGCCGACTTATGGGTGGAGCAAGTAGTTCCAACCACAACTATACTGCTTATGAGGAAGTTCAGGAGCAAACAATTTCAGATTCAGAAGTTTTCCTCCGTTTCACTACAACCATCACTATGATCATGATCATATGCGATGGATGACCACCGCACGTGGGGAAAGAGTGCGAAGGGCAAAATCAAAATTGTGGGATAGTTGCAGCACTTTAAGGCGAGCACATAAAACAGCAGAATGAGCCTCTTACCACTTCTTTGAACATGGAAGAGAAGGTGGTAACAGATGTTGTGGAACATGGACGATTTTCAAAACGAAAAGTGCAATTGGTGGATTTTTTGGAGGAAGCTGCAAAAGAGGCATGAAGTAACTACTTGCCAAGTGGCGTACTAGTTTCGCCCAAATGAAAAAAGGTCACAGAAAGTTTTTTCTTAAACTTCTTGGTGAAGAGATCAATAGGCCATAAACTAGTGGGTAAGTTAGACATTATATTGAGCCACATTTTGTTGCATTCTCAATTGTCTTTAGATAGGAAGCAAAATGAAATCAAACTAGAGAGTCCTTCTGAAAATTATTCACTTTTGTGTAAATCATCCACTCTTGTGTAAATTTTTCTTTATAAAGTTTTTTTTATTTTTCTAAACAAAAATGAAATCCCAACGAGAGAGATTGGGCATGCTAACGGCCCGAGGCTGTCGATGGGACACTTTAGTTTTCTAAAACGTCCCGACGGCAGCCTTAGGTTATTCGACATTGCGAGCCTTTACCCACTGGGCTGTGGAGAAAGGGAAAGAGCAGCTCGTGTATGGTAGTAGACTAGTCCACTTTCTTTCTGCTCCCATCGCCGAGCGAATGGTCTCACTCAAATCGGGAGCGAATCGGGTGGAACCATTTTGCCCCAGGGAGTCTGCAGCGATGGCGGCCGCTGTGGCGATCGGCCTCGGCCGTGGTCAGGAGCCTGACCTGGAGCCTTTAGTCGCCGATCTCTGCGTGAAGCTGCTTACCCCTTCCCAAAAAACCGGGGGTCTTCACGCTTGCACGGACCTTCAACAGGCGTGCAAATGTCAGAGTGTCAGGTGCAACGTTTTCTTCTTGGATAGCACTGTAAAAGCATGAATTGCTTCCTGACCTGTTCCCTGCTGGGAATATCCTGCCATCGTGGCATTTCAAGTGGCCGCATTTTTCTGACTAAGACTGTTCAACACACTCTGAGCATCCTGAAGAGTGCCACACTTCACATACCTACACGTTCAGCAGGGTGTAGCCGACAACCACATCCATTTGAACTTTGCGTGCCGCCATGTCTGCATGAAGCAGCATCCCCGTCTCCAAAGCCAAGGCCCCCAAAACTGGGACATGCCTGCAGAAGGCAAGCAAATGTCATGGAATTGGGTGCAATGATGCTTTGGTCTTGCATAACACTGTAAACGTGCAGGGCTTCTTAACCCATTCCCTGCTGAGAGTATCCTGCTATCATCGCATTCCACGTTACTACATCTTTGTGACCAAGTCTGCAAGTCTATAAGCATCTTCCGAGCTGCCACACTTGCATACATGTCCACCAAACCATTACAAACAAGAGCCGACAACACCAGTGGCAACCTCATAAGCATAAGCATGTACCTACTTCCCACTTGTCAAGCCTGCTCCCCTTGCAAATTCTTGCAGATCTGCTACAAAACCATTATCCAGCATGTATCCAAGCCTGTCTCAGGGTCAGCAGGTGTTCTACAAATTTTGCTTTCTCTCCAGGGTCCGATTTTCCTATTTGCTCTACGCAGCAAATACTTCATAACGTGCCTAAAGGGGCTTTGAGCGGGTCTCCATTGCATGCTCTGGAGTCAAAAAGTGTTAAACAGGCTTGTTCAGGAGGATGTTTTGACATGGACAGCTTTGATAACAGATTTTCCCAGCCAGGCATGGTCCAGAAAGCCCTTTGTCTTTACGGTGCTATGCAAGAAGAAGGCATGGCTGCACCCGTTTCTGTGACACTCGTGTGCCTCGTTCAGGCATGTGTAAGTGTGGGCGTGCTGGCTTTGGAAATTTAGGGGAAACAGTTTCATGCAAAAGTTAGGGAACCAGGACTTGAACCTGATGTATATGTGGCCCGCAACTTGGTAAACCTGTATGCGAAGTGTGGCAGCCTAGAGACTGCACGAAATGTGTTTGACAAACTTGGGGGAAAGCATGTAGTAGCCTGGACTACTCTAATTGCAGAATATTCTCAGCAGGGAGTGGGTCAGGAAGAACTTCATGTCTGCAGTGCGATGAGAGAAGCAGGGGTTGCTCCAGCCGATTTCGTGACATTTTTGTGCCCTCCTGTAGGCATGTCCTGTGGCAGCCTCGGAGCCTGGCATTGCAGCTCTTCCGACAAGGACATTCCCTAACCGACGTTGCATATGTGCAAATTGTTCTTGTTCTTGGGAGTATCTGGAAACTTGGTTGTGACCACCTTCTTCTCCCTGAAGAGGTAAGCCTGCAGCAAATTCATCAAGTTAGAGATGCAGGCATCTTGAGGAAGGAATGTCTTGTGGAACCTTGCTTTGGACCTGTATGAGCTGAAGTCAAGGAACGCTGTCTTGAGCAGCCTGTACTCACACTGTGAATGTAACGATGTTTGGCACTAAGTTTCTCGCACACCGGGTTCAGCAGGCTGAGGCTTAGGACTCATGCCCAGGTTCAGTGCACTAAATCGTGTGCCGTGGCTAGTCACGATGTGACTTTCTCTCGTGTGTCGTGGCCAGTCAAGATATGACAGTCTTTCACACACTTTGTTCGTGTTACAGTGGCCTGCCAAACACATACTTGGGCTTTTACAGCTAGGTCTTGTCTATAATTACAGTCACTGCCTACTGAGCAATCAGTCTGCTAACATTCAACAGAAATGAGGTAGCGTCTACCAAGTAAGCAAACATTCTGCTAACATTCAGCACAAATGAGGTAGATGCTGTTCTCTCCGCTGTCACTCTGGTGGGCAGACTTCTGCAATCCGAGGGGATATGCTAGCAAAGAATCATTTTTTGTATGGTGAACTGAACTGCTAGCAAAGAACCTTGGCAAGCACGTGCTTCTGGACATTCCCAGGAATTGTGTCTTTTCGAGATTCCACGGCCGATGATTTATGTTTTCCTATTGATTGACCCCATTCTTTAGGCAGGTCATGCCTGAAGAATGGGGAGTCAATCCACAGGTTGATGTGCTCAATTCTGGCTCCTTCCCTTGGAGTTTGGACATTGAAACTTGCAAGGGCTGAAGTCAAGGAACGCAGTCTTGGGCAGTCTGCAGTCACAATATGAATGATTTCTCAGGAATCTCCCTTCAATTGCACTCTTCGACCACTTGTGTAATTCCTGATATACGCGTGATACGGCACATCATTGCTGTAATCGGGTCCTCTTTTGCACGCACGGGATGATGATACCAACAATGCTGATCTTGATGACTCTCTCAAGGAACTTTTACCAGTCTATGGTATCGTGAGACATTCACATGTTGGTGGCCTTCAAATCTGGTATTGTGGAATATCCCTTGGCGATTTGAAAAACTGGGTTGTGGCAGTTCGGCGTGCAGGGCCGAAGTAATTGAGTGGGTCCATCAAGGCTTCAATTGCCGACCTGCCATGTTTCTCTGGGGCCGTGCCTCCCGCACTGGCCAAGGCATGGCGTTTGAAGCAAGTGAACTCGAGTTCCAACTTCTTGTCCGGCAGTATTCCTCCTCAGCTGGGAAGCCTGACTGAAGGTTGCAGTGTCTGCACCTGCAGAATTACCAACTAAGTGGATTCATCCCGCCTCAACTAGGCAACTGCACATCTCTTGCAGTGCTCGATGTTGGGGGGCAACAGGCACATTGGTCAGTTACCACTCTTTCATGTACCGAGCTCCAGTGCTTGGCTCCTTGCGCTTTATCAACATCCAATCCATTCCTGGCTAATAGCAGCCGCAACTTTATATCGTGAAAGGGAATTAACACAGTTTTACTGCGATGATGTGGTGGAAACCGGTATTTGCATCCCCTTCAGTTTGCATGCCATAGCTTCCAGATCGAGGACGATGACCTTGTGGCCGCAGGACACTTCAAAATTCCAAAAGTGGCCGGAGCTGAGGATCCGTGCAGACTCCTGCCCGGCCAGCGGGAATTTCCACAAATCATGTGCAACGAAAACAGGACATGACGCAGGGCCGAGGTGCATTTGATGCGCCTTTCTCCTCATTTCATGTGAGCTTTTCTCCATTTTGATGCACGCGTATTTCTCCTAATATTCCTCATTTATGGAGTTTGGAGTGACTCCCTACTGCTCGCCTTTCATGTACATATGTATGTACCTCGATTACCAGAACTTGTAGCAAATAGAGTTGAGCAGCTTAGAACCGATTCCCCTAAAACAACTAGAGTTGAGAAAGAGTTTAGGGTAATTTCAATTCTTATTCAAACAAGGATTTAGAGGTACGAATGTCTTTAAACCATAGAATTTTAGAATAAATTAAAAAATACTCAGTGATTTTAAACCAATAAATTTTAGAAAAAAGTGAAGTAAGGAATAAATTAGATTATAAATACGAAATGGTTCTTGGATAATGTGTGTGGAATGGCTCTTGGATAATGGTTGTAGAATCGTAGTAAGATAGACAGCGGACACTTTCCATGGCTTTAGATAGTAGTTTTATAATCAAAATAAGATAGACTATAAACATTGAACAAGATAGATAATAGACACCCAACGAATTTGGATAATGATTGTAGAGTTGTGATAAGGATATGCCATAGACACAAAATGGCTCATAGATTATGGTTTCAGAATAGTTTCCATGAACAGATTAACTTGAAGTCAAAATCAAGTCTCCAAGTGAGCTATCTAAACCATTTCAAGGTATAGTACACTTTATTCAATAAGAAGAAATGGGGTGAGCCCATCCACAATAAAACACCTCAAGAATGACATTCCAAGTTTTAAACTTTTGAAAAATAAGGATCAAATATTTTGCAAGCTTTTAAGAATTTTCATTCTTGGAATGGAAATGGCACATAAATGATTAATAAATACTTAAAAATATTTGATAAAAAATAATTTAAAAAACCATGTATATGAGTGTAATAGGTACATAAATTTATGGCTCCTAGTCTCATAGTTTTTAAATTTTCATTTTATTAAGTTTTATAATAAGTTTATTAGTTAAAATCTTAATATTCTGAAACAAACAAGAACTTCTTCACTTAAAATGGGTTAAAGACCATGAGATGGTTTCAAATTTTAAAACATTTATAATACAGATTAGCTCTACCTAAAACCTTACTTAAAATTCTAATTAACTTTTATATTTTATTTTATTATCTTTGAAATGAAGATTACTTGGAACTAAAACCTTTAGAAACGTCCCAACCTTGCCATTGGGCTGCTTAGCAAAGTATTCATTATAAATTCGTTGAGAACATTTTTTAAAAACTCTTTCTTGGAGCAAGAAACTTTTGTGACAGTAGTGGTTTTTAAAGAACATAATACAAAGAAAAAGAAAACATTCATTGAAAAAAATAATAAAATATATTTAAATATCTTTTAATTAAGAGAGAACGTGAAGACTTTACAAATATGTAGAGATGGGAAGTCCCATCTACATCGGGGGCAATGGGAACAATCCTCTCGAGGGGCATTCTTTTAATTATAATTTAAAACTCCATCAATACAAGCTCAATCAATTTAATTTACAGCCCCTGGAACTACAATGTACTTATGTACCTATCTATCAAACCAATCACTTCCCTTTTCTAAATTATAACTATATACCTACCTCATATACCTCCCATCTAGCTAACCGGGAGGTAAAGTACCTAGTGTCTTTCTTGGATATTATGCAATGATAATAATTTAGATTCAAACAAAGAAAGCTGAACTTAAAACAACGCCTCCTAGTAATATCACCCATGATACCGAGTATGTAATCCCACTGTTACCTGGGGGTTGGGCTACAGGGCCAGAGGGAGGTACAAAGCTGTCCAAAGATTTGTGGTCAGCTGAAGGATCGGTAGTGCTAGGAGATGTGAGGGAGGCAGGACCTGCAACAAGGCTGAGCTTCTGGCCCAAAGAACAATGGCCTGGTGTTCCACAAATGAAATAATAAGGCCCTGGCTCAGTTAGAGTAATGGCCGTCTTTCCACTACCATGTACTGCAATTGGGTTGTTGCTGTTGCAAGTGTCGTAGTCCTCTTGTGAGCTTACTTGCACCACATTATGTATGGCTACCGCATATGTGAATACTGCAGGCATATGAGATCGGGCAGTTTAATAATCAGAAGCAACAATAAGGAGGTGATGTGAAAAAGAGTTGGGAAAGTTGGAATACCGACATAGTGTATCTCCTACATGGTATTTATGCTCGGAGGCCCAAGAGGTGTAGTTCACATTAGCGAGACTCGGCAAGGTCCAACCAGCCTCATCACCCACTTCAAACTGTGTTTGTGCATATACACCATGCACAAGCACAATGTTGATTGCAAGCAAGAGGCCCAGTTCTACACAAAGCTGGCGCTTCATGTCCATGTCGCAGAGATCACAAGCTATTAGCTCGATAACACAAACTTTCTGGGTTTGCCGCTAGCTGGGAAGTGGAATCTCACGGAGATGAGCTCACAAAACTGTTGAAATGACCATCGACTTGCCACTTATGTCAAAAGAAAGGCAGCATGGCGGTTAGAGAAAGGCTCCTCAACTACCGTTTACAACGACCAGTTCATGGTGTGAGGACAGCACCCACATCTGTAACTCAGACCTAGTAGTCAATGTCTCAACCGTCGTCGAGGAAAGGTCGTGTAGGAAGCAGCGAAAGAAAAGACTATTTGCCTGCCTGAGGAAGCCACCAGATGAGTTCCGTTCAGAGTGCATGTAGGCATCGAGGTCCAAGACTTCTCGAGCAAAAGCGTGACTTTTCGGTGAAACTCGAACAGAAAAGAGCTTGACAGACAGAATTGAAATAGGTGCAAGCAACAATTTACAAGGTGCCTACGTCTAACTGTGCAAGCGCCTTACTACGGAAATGATTGAAATGTGTGCTGCACAGAAATCTTGTGTCAAAGAATGTGCTGTCTCTGCCTACTACAACACAGCTTAGTTCAATGGCTGTTAGATCTTAAATCGTTTCGACAGTGTGCACCATCTGCCTTGAGCTTAAGCCAAAAGAGGAGCCCCTCATCGGGCAGCGCCCTTATTTCTTTGCAAAGTAGTGCTGCGCCTGAACAAAAAGAAACAGATTCAGTCTCATTGGTCAGAGATGAAAGAGATTGGACATACACTTGTCAAAAAAACGATTTATCACTGGCATCACCTGCCTTTGGACGAGGAACAAGCACGTTACCTGTAGGAACATGGTGATATCCAGGGACACAGTCCCGAGGCTACCCAAAATCCAGGGCGCTTTGCCTACCATTTCATCCCTGCATTAGGACCAGAATGGCAACCAGATGAATAACATGTGAAGTGACGTCTTCTTGCAGTAATCGAATGCCCTTCAAGAGACATAGGAATGACAGAACAAGGTGCTTCATTACTAACCATCCATCCGTTCGCATTAGTACATGAGTTGGGCGACCCAAAATCCCAAATACAGAGCGGCCCAAGATGCCCATTTGGAAATACATGGAAAGGCTCGATATGAATGTGGTTCTGCTGTTTCCAAAATGCCAAACTTTGAGAAGAAGTCACCAAACAACACACACATTCTATTGCAATCACCAATCCTATAGCAAGTCGATGCGTCCACAGTGCATTGGTGCTGTAGCCATAGATAACGGAGTTCCCACCCCACAGAATACCCAGCTGAGATGCACCCAGGAGAAATTGGTAGGCAGCCTCTTCAGATGAGTGATTCCCTTGGATGTAAGGAATATTCATGATCCGACAACAAATATGCAGGCCAGTGCCTTCACAACCCATGGTCTGGTGCCTACAGGTCCATTTCATGGGGAACTGAGTGGGACTGCTCTGATCAGTTAAGCTCTTGCAGCCAGCCCTCTTGCTTCCCGGCTCGGCAGTTGTCAGAAGTTAGTGAAGCACAGATGAAGTTTGAAATAGCCATTACTCATGGAGCAGGGCAGGATGTCATTCCTGGCCATTCATGCATGCTCATACCAACCAGGGGCCTGCTGTTGTTAATGAATTCTGGGACATGTTCAAGAGTCAGAGTCTTGAACAACTAAAAAGAAGCATCCAGAGGTGGATGAAAAATGTTCATTACTGAAAGCTGCGACTGGATGCAACAAGCTGGCCCAGAGCCTCGCAAGCCGCCTGCCTTCCAAAACCTTCACAGGCATCCACATACAGACGTTCCAGGGAAGGGTTGGACGCCAGGCCCCCCAACAGAACCGACACTTCATCCTCCCGAACCAAGCCGATTTGCCACTTGTGGGAAATACACAAGCCGGGGCCGAGACTGTGGCAGTTGGCAATGGCTGTCAACACCCGCTTGCGCACTCGCCCGTGCCTCCCATGATCAGCAATACGCGGACCTCTTCTTCGGTATCTGAAGTAGCTGCCATACTCATCAAACGCCAGGCGGGGAAGACGGGACATGGCATTCCGGCCCAGATCCAGCAGCAGCTGGTGCAGCTCGGCCGGCAGCGCGCGCCACTCCGGATCCTCCTCCTCCTTCTCCTCCGCCATGCTCTGCTCTGCTCTGCTATGCTTTCCAGGACAGCAAATGTGGCCCGTGTCTCATGGCTTTGCAGCACCGCAAGGCCGACAGTTATGGCTACGGATGATCATGGTGGAGACTGGAGGCTGGTGGCGGAACTTCCGGACAGATGATAGGTCTCATGGATGGTGTCAAGTCAAGCCCGTCCCCTTTGATTCCCTTGGCCTGCGCGGATCCCAACACCGCATCCAGAGGATGCCGAACTCTGAATATCTCTAAAACCTGATGGGAGCGCTCTTCCCGAGGCGCACGTTCCAAGAGGTTGGGCTGGATTTTGAGATAGACCACCCAGGCAGTCAGCACTCAGCACTCAACACTCAATCGGTTGCATACCCTGGGGAAAATTGTGTATGTGAATCCAAGCGGGAACCAGCCTGGTCCCCACTGTAAACGGGAGCTTGGCAAGGACCAGCCTGTTCCTCATTCCTACAGTTTGCCATGTGTGTGCTGTAGTGCTGTAGCCATGGATGACGGAGATCCCTCCCCACAGAATACCCAGCTAAGATGCTTGGAGAACGAGATGCACCCAGGAGAAATCGGTAGGCAGCCTCTTCACAAAAGTAGTTCCGTCGGATGTAAGGAATATTCATGAACCGACAACAAATATGCAAGCCTCCATTTCATGGGGAGCTGAGTGGGACTGGTCTGATCCGTTAAGCTCTTGCAGCCAGGCCTCTTGCTTGTCCCCCGGCTTGGCCGTTGTTAGAAGATACTGATGCACAGATGAAGTTTGAAATAGCCATTACTCATGGAGCAGGGCAGGATGTCATTCCTGGCCATTCATGCATGCTCAGACCGGAGTATCCCTCCCTTTACCAACCAGGGGCCTGCTGTTGTTAATGAATTCTGGAACATGTTCAAGAGTCACAATCTTGAACAACTAAAAAGATAAATTCAGAGGTGGCGTTCAGCAAAGACTGATGTGAAACAAATCAGGATTGGGCTACACATCCTTATACTACTACCCAATCACGTGGTACAGATCGTTCCTACAGTCATGTAGCAAATCCCGGGGTGATGCTGCAACACACGTCGTTTGAGTAGCTCCCATCACAGTTTCTGATAAACGCGTCTGTCAATTCCCCTCTGTATATACATGTTAGGCAAACCCATGCGACTTCTCGTTTTGCCTTAAGGCTTTTCGAGAGTTTGCACCTTATGGAGTTGGAATATCTCGCCGATCTGATCCTTTACCAACGGCTTGACCAGATCCCTCAGGGTAATCCATGCCTCCTTCACGGGAATGTCCTGGTCCGCCGATGGACCTGTCAGGTTGACATCTAACCTGGACAGGTCTGCGGCCAGAGAGGCCGCAGTGAGATGCAGCGCTCCATCCAAGTTGGTGAAGGGTCGAGAACCGCATTCCCAATGCCGTCAGCCAGGTGTAGGCCAGCTTTCACTAGGAAAACTAAAACCTTGATATCAACCTCTGATTGCTATGGGCCTGATCCACCTCCACTTCGCATCCTCCATTATCAATTCACATCCAGTTTGGCCCTCCACGATGTGATTCCCAAAGATGTTTTCGCACATGAAGTGGAGCTTAGCCGCTTTGCCCACACGCACCCCTGCAATCAATCTCTGTACGAGACCCACGTCTGCAGTGGTAATGTAGGGACGTCTGGGTATCTGACTGCTTTCTAATTCTGCAGAGAAATTCATAATCTCATCCATCTTAGAAAGCAAGAATTGTTGAGTATCTTCCTGCCCGGCCTTGATAGCGCTAATCTCATATTGGATAAGTTGCAAAGTCTCGCCAATTCTATCCACTTTGACTCCCACTGCTTTTACCTGTCTCCACCATATTGACGTTGTGCTTCAAATCTCCTATCCCTTGACTGATGGTTTGCAACAGTTGCTCCCCCATCTCCGAGTGAGTTGTTCCGGGAAGGAATACAGTACGTCGGATGTTGACAAACCGAGACGTTTGAACTGCTTTCACTTTTGTCTCCACCATTTTCACGTTGTGCTTCAAATCTCTTATCCCTTGATTGATGGTTTGCAACAGTTGCTCCCCCATCTCCGGGTGAGTTATTCCAGGGAGGGATATAGTACGTCGGATGTTGACAAACCGAGACGTTTGAACTGGTGCGTCTTACTGTGCGAGCACCCCTTTCTCTGTAGGCAGGACTTCCTCTACAGCTGGATCTACGTTGGAGATGGTTTGAAGGAGACCTGTTCGTCGCCTTTGCAAGACCGTCTAGATTTCACCAGCACTTAAGAGCTCTTTACCTCCCTCAAAGGCACTCTCCAACAAGGCTTCAGGACATGCTGGCCAAGACCATCTGTAGTCGGCCAGATCCAATGAGGAGAAAATCTCCCCTGTAGAGTCGTTTTGGTCTGCAAAAATACACTTGAGCAAATCCTGCGTTAGCACTGACTGGTTATGCCGGTAGATATAGAGTGTGAGGTTTTCTACACACTCGGTCCTGATAATTCCTTCCACAAGCTCGACTCCCGGACTGCCTTCAGGGGAAGCACAAAAAGGTTTCAACTTTGCAATCACCTGTTCGTGGAGAAGCTCGATAGTTTGATCTGCGTTCCAGAAACACAACCATACCATCACACAAGAAGTTTATGAGGTTGCGTTCAATACGAGATTGATGAGGTTGCATGCCGAGGAATCCGGTAAACAAGTCCGTCCGGAGGCAGCCCTGCAATACGCAAACCTCCACAATGTCAGTATACAGGATGAAAACACACACACCATCAAAACAAAGACATCTTCTTAGTTATCGTGCCTGGAATCTTGGAAAAAAGCCTGGACCAAGAAACGTCTTCGTCTTGTAACCAAGGCACTCCTTCCGAGGTAGTTGTAATTGCTTGCTGTATCAACAGTTTTCCAGGGCAACTGTCGTCTCCCATGAAGAGCGTTACCATTACCGTCGTCCAAGGTGAAGGGAACAAAGAATCCGACACCTCGAGTCACATCCTCTTCGTAGCATAACTAGAGAGTGGTCATCAATGATACCAGATTTTGCCAATCAATCCCCTTTGCTTGCGTGCCTTTGAGAATCTCATCCAAGGAGACTTCCATCTGAGGTATGTGACAAACTACCAGTAGACGGGCGACATTCTCCGGTTAGAAGCTGAATGAGTCGCCCTAAAAAATTATGACTCAGAGTGGATTTATGACCACAACATTCATTTCTTGAAAACAGGTGATACTACCCACATCTTGCAAATAATCGTTCCCCCTCATCTTGAACCCCACCTTTGCGGAAACTCCGTAGCTCGTTTTGAAACGAAGTTTGGAATTGCTGTTTCCTAATAAGAGGTTGAGAATGTTGGGATACCCAGGCAGTCAAAACAGAGCTCAATCGGTTGCATACCTCGGGTACCCAAAAGAGTCTCGTTGCAAATAGCGCTCGAAACGATTCCGTGACTGCGTCCAGCAAGAGCTTCACACTCTTGGCAGATCGAGCGTCCATGGAGAAGAGTGGTGTTGTTTGCACGTGAACAACCTGCTCAAGCTCGGCATCAGAAGCCTTCATCTGATCCACATGAGTTGCCACCACAAATATTTGGGGCCACGTAGAGCCCACGTTGCGACAATTTGAGTTGATGAACCTAAGCCAGTACGCCAAGCTTCTTCTGAACCTGTCCTGCAGGATGTGAGGCATATGAGGCGGATGCAGCTGGGGAGGTTTTCGAGCATCAAATGCGCTGAACGCAAACAGGAAGACACATGCTTGGTTGAAGGTCGGAAAGAGGTAGTCTTGCAGAGCTCGGTACTGAGCTTGTCCAGCCAGATCCCAGATGGTAACTTGCATATCATGGTCGTTGCGCAACACCTCGATTTCTATGCCTTCCGTGCTGGTACAGGTGCCGGAAGACATCCATCGCCGAGCATGAGCCATTTTTTCCTTCGATCGAGCTGGAACTTGGCCGAGCTGGAACGTGGGTGATGCGGCTGTGTGTCGTTTCCATGCGCGAATCATGGTGGTGCGGAGAGTGGTCTTCCGGGCACCGCACAGGAAGAGGCGCCCAGCCTTGGGCATCACAGGCGCTTGCCCGTCCAAGAGCAAAGGCCAGTAAGCCTTTTGAGTAGAATCGCGTGCCAAGGCTGCATTGATGATTGCGTCCTTTCCTTCCGCTTCCCATGTTGTCCCCTGATGTTGATCTCCGTAACGTCTTGTTGACTTGAATACAGTTCATCAAGTCTCTAAACATGTCATGATCCAGGGCGTCCCAGAAATGTCGAGCTTTTCAGAGATGCGTTGTCCTCCAAGGATCTCAGCAACTGTTTCTTGAAAGAGGCATGGCCAATGACCCTCTACACGCGCAGGACACGCAGTGCTTTGCATTCCTGCAGCAACTGGACAAGGCGCATCCACACATCCGTCGATGGTCTGATAGTCCCGAGACGAAGTTCAGATATGGTGGAGTTGTGGCGCAACTCGTCCAGGCCGTGGATGAGAGCATACGGGTGGTGACAAGCTTCTGGACACAATCGTTTGAGCGCAGAATTCCGGCCAGGGCGTCTGCTAGGCCGGCCTCCCCCTTCTCCAAGATATCCAAACTAAGCTCTGTGACACCAGCGACGAGGCATTCTCATCAGCGCGGTGAAAGCAAGTTCGAGCACAGTGCTCAAGGGCCCGAGGCCGCCGGGAATGGAACCCCCCAACGCAACGCCATGACCCAACTCCAGTTTCCGGAGCGTGGCACAGAGCGGAAGAGCAATTGCAATATACCGGGCTCCCGCCACATCCATGCTGATGTCAACCAGTCGCAGTTTCTTGAATCGGGGAGCAGTGGCCAGAATACGGGCCAGGTGCTGTGCCCTTTCAGCACCTTCCACCTTGTTCCCTAGTAAGTACAATTCCTCCAAGATAGAATCCTTGTTGAAGCCTTTGGCCAGGGCACCCAGTCCCGCGGCATCAAGCCCAACACTGGATACTGAAAGGACTTGTAAGCTGCGACTGGATGCAACAAGCTGGCCCAGAGCCTCGCAAGCCGCCTGCCTTCCAAAACCTTCACAGGTATACACATACAGACGTTCCAGGGAAGGGTTGGATGCCAGGCCTCCCAACAGAATCGACACTTCATCCTCACGATCCAAGCCGATGTGCAACGCGGGGTGAATGTACATGTCGGGGCCGAGACTGCGGCAGTTGGCAATGGCTGTCAACACCCGCTTGCGCACTCGCCAGTGCCTTCCCTCATCACCATTACGTGGACCACGAATTCGATATGTGAAGTAGCCGCCATGCTCTCCATCATTCGCCAGGTCGGGTAGATCGGACAAGGCATTCCGGCCCAGATCTACAAGCAGCTGCTGCAGCTGAGCCGGCAGGGCGCCCCAATCCTCCTCCTCATGCTCTTCCGCCATGCTATGCTATGCTTCCCAGGACAGCAAAGCAAATATGATGTATGATCTCTTTGCAGCGGGGCAGCGAGTAACAGGTTCACAGCTCACGACACACACACTCGTGGCTTGGGATAAGGTCTCCAGGAGACTGGAGGCGGGTGGCCGGACAGATGATAGGGCTCATAGTCATGGCTTGTTTTTCCACAATAGCTGCAACGCCATCCTCCATGAATGAGCCATTTGGATGGTCTGAAATAACAAGTGGCTGCGCGGAGTGGCTGGTGCTTTTTTTATAGTGGATTGGTCTCCGTACTCAAAGCATATATCAAGTGCCTCGTCAGGCCCTGACGAAATCAAAAGCTGCGCAAAGGTATCCTATGCACACCATCTGGACGAGCACCTCCTTGAGTGCTTTTCCGGCAACACCCTGCCAGGCCTAAGTAATATTCCGGTAACAAATGCGTGTTCTGAAGGGAAACATCTTTTCTCCTTCCCCATGCACCAACACTGTAACATCAACTTCTAATAGCGACGAGGGCGAAAAGCTATGAGGGCTGCACCCCTATGCCATCAAAAAAGCCTTCTAAGCCAGTTGAGGCCCATCAAAACCCTTCATCTTCTTCAAGCCAGATGTTTTTGCAAAAACTCCAAGTTGCTCAGATATTCATGGAGGACAACACATCCACACGCTTCAGCCCGAGGTCCTTGAGAACTGAGATGGACTTGCATTTCCTGAGAAACACTGTACAGGAGAAGCCAGGAGTGTAACATATCCCTACACAGTACATCCAGTCTACAGGAGAATGCAACAGCTTCGCGAACTTGAGCAGACAACCCACACGTGTAGACATACTAACTGCTCCAGGATAGAATCGAAGTGTGCCATCCACAATTCCAAATTAAAAGCTGGAAGATACACCGTCGGAGGAATTCTGATAGGCTGCTGCGAACGTTTGATCCAGCATTCGATGTGCACAAACTGCCGAAACCCTTTTCATTCTCAGACTGGTGGCGATCCGGAACCAGGTACTCTGCAAACGGATCAGGTCTTCCATAAGCACCTATGACCTGACTGTGAAGGCTCTCGATAACCTGGATGGACTACGGACCCAGCCCGTACCCGTGCTGACCTGACATAGCTCCCCGTTGCAATATCCCTGCCCGCTAGGAGCAGCGCAATTCGAGTTTTGACACACATATGTGCACTGGTAGTCGTGATTATCCTCAAGCCGACTACTGCAGGCAGCCCTAGTGCAAGCCGATGCAGTACAGTTGCGCAAAAGATCTGCACACCAATGCATGCATATTGGCAACCTGCTGCAACCAGCTGCAACTTCCTACGCCACAGCTCCACAACATACCGCAACTGGCCGCATCATTCAGCACAGCTTGCTGCACAATGGCCCGCACCTCGCTCTCCCTCTGCAACACGTATGTGTCACCGGCCGATTGCGCACTCACAGCGCACCATTTCCTGACGCTGGCAAGCAGGCATCAAAGCAGAATCCGACGAAACCGCCAGTCCTCCGCCATTCTCCAAGACTTCATATCTCTTCAGGACAGCTTTACCCGGGTGAATCTCCTCGCATTCTCAGAGACTGTGTTCCAGAGAGGACGGGTCCTCCAATGTGCCATAGCCACCCGAGGCAACAGAAAGCAGGATCGCTGAACCTCCGTCCACATTTAACATTCAACATGAAGCAAATTGACAGAGTCTCATCACCCCTGGAGCGGGGCAGTCGGGTTAGGTTAACCCGAACCCCGGTTTCTTGGAACGATTCAAGGCTCTCCGACGCGGGAGAGCTTCCCATGATCGTTGCCCTGGCAGAAGCAGCAGCAAATTCTGCGTGCATTTGCTGAACTTGCAAGGACGGTGCGCTGCAGGCGTGAGTCGGGCGCGCACACACGGAGAGAGCTTGCTTGCCGAGATCGCGGCTTCAAATGCTCTACATCGCATCGATATGGGAGCAGGTTGGTACGCGATCACTTGGCAAGCTTCACGTGTTTTCGGAGCACATCTGTATGTTTGTGCATTTCGGAGCGCTTGGGCCTTTTCTGGCGGGCATGTACCTCCAATTCTCCATCCGTGCCTGTTGCTGGAATCCTGCACAGGACTGCAGGCACAGGCTAGGGATGGACCGTGTCACATGGGGAGGAGTCTCCTCGATTGAAGGCAGCACACCCACTACTTCAAGTCACAGATACTCCCAGCCTCCGGGTCCTTCTAGACAATAGATGTCCACTTCATATCTTTGGCTTGGGAGATGGTGGAGAATTCAGGGTGGTGTCGACGGAGAGACCGGGTGGATCGGCGGGATTTCCGGTGGCTGTATAGGTGGGCTTCTCGCTGGCTGTTTTCTTCCAGAGGAAATAGGCTACGACACCGACGCCCACAGCAGCAGCAGCAGCTACAAGTATGATCCACCGGAGGAAGGAAGAGTGCGAGCCAGAGAGACTGACACCTCCGCATCCAGGGCAGCATAACAGGTCCGTGTAGTTGTGAACATTATCGGTCTGCTTGCACACTGCAGTGAGAGCGGCATTGGCAGTAGTGGTACCGTTGCAGAGCTTGGTACCCCCCTGCACTGTCTGCGGCCAGATGCACTGTTATGAGCCTAGCTAGCCTCGTGCATACGCAGGGTGACTGGAGTTGGAGAGAGACTACTCACAGGACAAGGGGAGACCGACGGCGCGCCCGATGGGTAAGTTAGTGGTGACCCAGGAATCCTGTTGTTTGTGAGGAAGTCGGTGATCTGGGATTGGAGGGTTGTGGTGATCTGCGCCACCTGCATGTCGAGTCCGACCACTCCAATGAGCTGCTGACTGTCAGCAGAAAATGCTGCAAGTTCATCATCACCAAGTTCAGTGAGCACCAGGACGTGGTGGACAGTTACAAGTCAGCACCGGTTACAAGTCAGCAGACGATGATCTATACATACCCGGATATGCGACGGTGATAACCTGTCCTAGAAAACCATAATCTTCGTAAGGCAGCTGCCAAAATGCCGGCGTTGTGAGGTTCTGGGTGGCCAGGTTCCGGGATTGAGCCAAGAAGGTGAAGTATGACTTGATGGCAAATAGGGAATTTGCCAAAGAGTTGATGTCAATGGTCTCGATGTGCCCATGCTTCACCTGGCAAGCAACAGAACCCAGCGTGGGTTCCGTATCCTTGACCTCATAGACGAACAAGGCGATGTTGCTGTCATTGAGCTGTTGCAGGAGAGGAGATAGCTCCTGAGTAGAGGCAGGGGACTTGCCATCTGTGAGCACAAGTACAATCTGCGATTCATGACACATGTCAAAAACATTTGCCCTGCGAACGTGGGGTCCCAACATTTGTCCTCCAGTCATCAGGGAATGCACCTTTGAAACTGTTTCAGCAGTCATTACAATAGCATGTACCTTGAGCGCCCCATCGGGTGACCCTTTGCTAAAGACCTGGAGAGCTCCTGATATACCGGTCGTCAAGTTAGAAACACTTGCAGACGCATTCACAGTCAGTTCCGGAATTCTTTGAAAGATCGGATCAGTCTTGTTAACTCCATCCGTTCCTGTGACAAGAAGCTGCAAGACAAACATAAGCATTTGAGAACTCAATCGTAGGACAAATACATAGTCTTCAAGGAGCTGACCCCAAGTATTTCTGCTCGGCACAGGGCTCGTAGACTCCAAAAGTAGTCTACCTGAACTAACAAGTTGGCTGTGGAAGCAGTGCTGTAGGACAAGACTGTAGCACGGTCGTCTTTTGTCAGTGTAAGCAGCAGCTGCCCGGTGATGTTCTTTGCACCTTGTAAGGCAGTTGTTAAATGAAAAACTCCAAACTGCTCGTCCATTGAGGACGCCACATCCACGAGCACCACCAGGTCCTTGAGAACTGAGATGGCCCCGACGTACCATGGTCTGACCCTTGGATCGAAACCGTCGCAGTCTCGCACTTCCTGAGAATCACAGGAGACGGCAAAGCAGTGTAACAGATTCCTACAGAGTATAAAGGAAGCCACAGGTTCGCGAACTCTACTCACTGTTCCAGGATAGAAGCGAAAGGTGCCATCCACAGTTCCGAAATAGAAGTTGTAGTACACACCGTCGGAGGAGCTTTGATGGGCTGCTGCGAACGTTGGATCCAGCATTCGCTGTGCACAGATTGCCGACACCCTTTCCACACTCAGGCTGTTGCTCGAGAAACCCGGTACTCTGCAAACGGATCAGGCATTCCATGAGCACCTATGACCTGGCTGTAAAGGGCCCTCGTTAACCTTGATTGAGATCAGAATCCAGCCCGTGCTCACCTGACATAGCTCCTCTTGTAGTCTGCCCTCAGGCTGTTGCAGTATCCCTGGCCGCTAGTAGCAGCGCAATCCGAGTTATGCAACACATCCACGCACTCGTAGTCCTCATTATCCTCTAGCCGCCTGCTGCAGGCAGCTCTGGAGCAAGCCGATGCGATGCAGTTGCTCACAAGATCTACACACCAAGGCATGATAGTCTAAATCCGAACCTGCACGCCCTGGCTGCAACAGCCTACTCCAAAGCTCCACAACCTACCGCAACTGGCCTCATCATTCAGCACAGCTTGCTGCACAATGGCGTGCACCTCGCTCTCCCGCTGCAACACATATGTCTCACCGGCCGATTGCGCACTCACAGCGCACTTTTTCCTGACGCTTGCAAGCAGGCAACAAAGCAGAATCCAGCGAAACCGCCAGTCCTCCTCCATTCTCCAAGACCTCATCATCTCTTCAGGACAGCTTTAACCGACTGAATCTCCTCGCATCCTTGGAGAGCGCGTTCCAGAAAGGACGGGTCCTCCTATGTCCCATTTCCACTGAAGGCAACCGCATGCAGGACCGCTGAATTTCCGTCCACCCACATTCAACATTCAACAGATTCAACTTGAAGCAACTTGACCGGGTCTCGCGCAACCGTGTCGGGTTAGGTTAACCCGGGCCCCGGTTTCATTAGACGATTTACAATACACATACACCGGCAGATCATCTTGCCATGATCGTTCCCCTGGCAGAAAGGCAGAAACAGCAGCAAATTCTGCGTGCATTTGCTGCGCTTGCAAGGACTGTGCACTGCAGGCGTGACTCGCATACACCCGGACAGAGATTGCCGCCATCTCGGCTTCAAATGCTCTACGTAGCATCGATATCGGAGCAGGTGGTCTCAAATTCACCAGCTGCTGCGCACAGTGGGGCACTCGCTTCCGGTATCCTCCGATTCCACCCACCCAGCAGGACGGCCATGGCTTTCGCGGTGTCCCGCAGCTGGCTTTCAATTCGGCTTCTGGTCGTGCTGCTCATCGGCAGCCCACAACGACGCAAACGAAGACGCACGTGCCTGGCGGCGGAGGAGAATTTGGCAAAACAGATGCAGACGGCAGGCTGGTGCGCATTCACATGGCAAGCTTGTCAAACGATTTCGCTGGGGCTTTTTAAGATGTACTGGCTAGCAATCATCCGTAGCTTTGGGGCGTGGACATTTGTGGGGGAACTTAGATTCTCCATCCATATCTGTTCCTGGAATCTTGCACAGAATTCCAGGCACGGCGATGGACAAGACAACGGATTGATTGAAGTACTAAGTACTCCCAGGTCCTGAACGTCCTAC
This sequence comes from Anthoceros angustus, assembly GCA_010909165.1. Taxonomy (NCBI): domain Eukaryota; kingdom Viridiplantae; phylum Streptophyta; class Anthocerotopsida; order Anthocerotales; family Anthocerotaceae; genus Anthoceros; species Anthoceros angustus. The sequence continues at coordinate 145,225 of VJWM01000003.1, forward strand.
TAAGGTACCCAAGGAAGCTTCATATCTTTCGCTTGGAAGGACCTGGAGACTGGAGGCTGGTGTCCAAGAGGCGATCGGGTCCATAGTCTGTCACAGTGGCTGCATTGGTGTCAAGTTCGTCAATTCTGTAGCCTTCGCACGGACCCCAACACCACATCCAAAGGAAGTAGGCTACGACACCGACGACCACAGCACCTCCAGCAGCCACAGGTATGATCCACCGAAGCTTAAGGCGGAAAGACTGCGAGCCAGATAGATTGACACCCCCGCATTCAGGGCAGCATAACAGATCCGTGTAGTTGTGAACATAATCGGTCTGCTTGCACACTGGAGTGGCAGCGGCCGCGGCACTGTTGCAGAGCTTGGTACCCGTCCCCACGGTCTGCGACCAAGTGCACTGTTGTGAGCCTAGGTAGCCTGATGCATACGCAGGGAGATTGAGTGGGAGAGTGGACACTCACAGGACAAGGGGAGACCGACGGTGCGCCCAATGAGTAAGCTATTGGGGACACAGGAATCCTGTTGTTTGTCAGGAACTCGGTGATCTCGGACTGGAGGGCTGGGGTGATTAGATCCACCTGCATGTCGAGTCCGGCTACTCCAATGAGCTGACCGTCCGCAGAAATTGCTGCAAGTTCATCACCAACAAGTTCTATCAACATCAGGACGTGGTGAACAGTTGTCAGCAGCGATAAAGCAAACGATGATAGTTACCAGGCTGTGCGACGGTGATGACCTGCCCTCGGAAACTGTAATCTTCGTAAGGCAGTTGCCAAAATGTCTGCTGTTGAGGCGTAGACAGGTTTCGGGATTGAGCCAAGAACGTGAAATAAGACTTGATGGCAAAGAGCGAATTCTGCAAGGAGTTGATGTCAACAGTCTCGACGTGCCCATTCTTAACCTGGCAAGCAACCGCAGCCAGCGTGGAATCCGTGTCCTTGATCTCGTAGACGAACAAGGCGATGTTGCTGTCATTAAATTGTTGCAGGAGAGAAGAGAGCTCCTCAGCAGCAGCTGGGGACTGGCCATTTGTGAGCACAAGTACAATCTGCAAGCAAGGATTAATGTCACACATCAAGGAATTTGACCCCAGTTATCAAGGAATGCACGTTTGAAACTGTTTCAGCAGTCATTACAATAGCACATACCTTGAGCGCCCCAACAGCTGATCCAGTTTTAAAGACTTGGAGAGCTTGTGATATCCCAGTCGTCAAGTTTGAAACTTTTGCCGAAGCATTAACAGTCAGCTCCAGAATTTGTTGGAAAATTGGATCACTAATGTTCACTCCATCTGTTACCAGAAGCTGCAAGGCAAAGATGCGCATTTGAGGACTCAATCGTAGAACAAATATCTAGTCTTCAAGGACCTCACCTAAGTGTTTCTGCTCCGGACAGGGCTCGTACACTCCAAAACAAGCCTACCTGACCTAATGGGTTGGTTGTGGGAGGACTGCTGTAGGAGAGGACTGTAGCACGGTCGTCTTGCGTTAGTGTACGCAGCAGCTGCTCCGTGATGCGCTTTGCACCTGCTAAGGCAGTTGTTATCTGAAAAACTCCAAACTGCTGATCCATGGAGGACGACACATCCACAAGCACCACAAGGTCCTTGAGAACTGAGATGGCCCCTGTGTACCATGGTCTGATCCTTGGATCGTAACCGTTGCAGTCTTGCACTTCCTGGGAATCACAGGAGAAGCCAGAGCAGTGTCACAGATCCCTCCAGAGTACATACAGTCTACTAGAGAATACAACAGATTCGCGAACTTGAGCAAAAATGCCACACCTGCAGACATACTCACTGTTCCAGGATAGAAGCGAAAGGTACCATCCACAGTGCCGAAGTAGAAGTTGTAATAATTACCATCGGAATTCTGAGAGGCTGCTGCAGCGAACGTGTGGTCCAGCATTCGATGTGCACAGATTGCAAAACTCCTTTCAATACTCACACTGCTGGTGTTCAGCAAGCCAGGTACTCTGCAAACGGATCAGGCATTGAATAAGCACCTGTGACCTCACTGTAAAGGCTCGCCAACCTTGAGATAACGCAGCAACCTGAGATAGCTCCTCTGGTAGTTTGCCCTCAGGCTGTTGCAGGCCCCCTGCCCGCCAGGAGCAGAGCAATTCAAGTTTTGCCACACATCCACGCACTGGTACTGTTGATTATCTTCAAGCAGCCTGTAGCAGGCAGCCCGGGAGCAAGCCGATGCGGAGCAGTTGCTCACAAGATCTGCACACCACGGCATGCTAGTCCAATTCCGGAACTTGACAACTTGGCTGCAAGCAGCTGCAACAGCCTACTCCACACTCCACAGCTCCACAACCTACCGCAACTGTACGCATCATTCACCACAGCCTGTTGCACAATGGCTCGCACCTCGCTCTCCCGCTGCAACACATATTGCTCACCAACCGATTGCGCACCACAGCGCACTTCCTGACGCTTGCAAGCAGGCAACAAAGCAGAATCCAGCGAAACCGCCAGTCCTCCTCCATTCTCCAAGACCTCATCATCTCTTCAGGACAGCTTTAACCGACTGAATCTCCTCGCATCCTTGGAGGCGCGTTCCAGAAAGGACGGGTCCTCCTATGTCCCATTTCCACTGAAGGCAACCGCAGCCAGCGTGGAATCCGTGTCCTTGATCTCGTAGACGAACAAGGCGATGTTGCTGTCATTAAATTGTTGCAGGAGAGAAGAGAGCTCCTCAGCAGCAGCTGGGGACTGGCCATTTGTGAGCACAAGTACAATCTGCAAGCAAGGATTAATGTCACACATCAAGGAATTTGACCCCAGTTATCAAGGAATGCACGTTTGAAACTGTTTCAGCAGTCATTACAATAGCACATACCTTGAGCGCCCCAACAGCTGATCCAGTTTTAAAGACTTGGAGAGCTTGTGATATCCCAGTCGTCAAGTTTGAAACTTTTGCCGAAGCATTAACAGTCAGCTCCAGAATTTGTTGGAAAATTGGATCACTAATGTTCACTCCATCTGTTACCAGAAGCTGCAAGGCAAAGATGCGCATTTGAGGACTCAATCGTAGAACAAATATCTAGTCTTCAAGGACCTCACCTAAGTGTTTCTGCTCCGGACAGGGCTCGTACACTCCAAAACAAGCCTACCTGACCTAATGGGTTGGTTGTGGGAGGACTGCTGTAGGAGAGGACTGTAGCACGGTCGTCTTGCGTTAGTGTACGCAGCAGCTGCTCCGTGATGCGCACCTGCTAAGGCAGTTGTTATCTGAAAACTCCAAACTGCTGATCCATGGAGGACGACACATCCACAAGCACCACAAGGTCCTTGAGAACTGAGATGGCCCCTGTGTACCATGGTCTGATCCTTGGATCGTAACCGTTGCAGTCTTGCACTTCCTGGGAATCACAGGAGAAGCCAGAGCAGTGTCACAGATCCCTCCAGAGTACATACAGTCTACTAGAGAATACAACAGATTCGCGAACTTGAGCAAAAATGCCACACCTGCAGACATACTCACTGTTCCAGGATAGAAGCGAAAGGTACCATCCACAGTGCCGAAGTAGAAGTTGTAATAATTACCATCGGAATTCTGAGAGGCTGCAGCGAACGTGTGGTCCAGCATTCGATGTGCACAGATTGCAAAACTCCTTTCAATACTCACACTGCTGGTGTTCAGCAAGCCAGGTACTCTGCAAACGGATCAGGCATTGAATAAGCACCTGTGACCTCACTGTAAAGGCTCGCCAACCTTGAGATAACGCAGCAACCTGAGATAGCTCCTCCTGGTAGTTTGCCCTCAGGCTGTTGCAGGCCCCCTGCCCGCTAGGAGCAGAGCAATTCAAGTTTTGCCACACATCCACGCACTGGTACTGTTGATTATCTTCAAGCAGCCTGTAGCAGGCAGCCCGGGAGCAAGCCGATGCGGAGCAGTTGCTCACAAGATCTGCACACCACGGCATGCTAGTCCAATTCCGGAACTTGACAACTTGGCTGCAAGCAGCTGCAACAGCCTACTCCACACTCCACAGCTCCACAACCTACCGCAACTGTACGCATCATTCACCACAGCCTGTTGCACAATGGCTCGCACCTCGCTCTCCTTCTGCAACACATATTGCTCACCAACCGATTGCGCATTCACAAAGCACCATTTTGTGCTTGCAAGCAGGCAACAAAGCAGAATCCAACGAAACCGCCAGTCCTCCTCCATTTCCCAAGACCTCATCCTCTCTTCCCGACCGCTTTAACCGGCTGAATATCCTGACGTCCTTCGAAAGGCCGGGTGCTCCAGTCTCCCATCGCCGCCGAAGCCGACGAAACGCAGGATCGAAGAACCTCCGTTCAGATCCACGTGTGGCAAATGGACCGGGTCTCCCGACCGCGAGTCGCCTGACCGGGCAGTCGGGTTAGGTTAAAACCAGAACCCCGGTTTCGTGAAACGATTTATACACATACACCGGCAGATCATCTTGCCATGATCGTTCCCCTGGCAGAAAGGCAGAAACAGCAGCAAATTCTACGGCAGCCCACAACGACGCAAACGAAGACGCACGTGCCTGGCGGCGGAGGAGAATTTGGCAAAACAGATGCAGACGGCAGGCTGGTGCGCATTCACAAGCACCATTTGTGCTTGCAAGCAGGCAACAAAGCAGAATCCAACGAAACCGCCAGTCCTCCTCCATTTCCCAAGACCTCATCCTCTCTTCCCGACCGCTTTAACCGGCTGAATATCCTGACGTCCTTCGAAAGGCCGGGTGCTCCAGTCTCCCATCGCCGCCGAAGCCGACGAAACGCAGGATCGAAGAACCTCCGTTCAGATCCACGTGTGGCAAATGGACCGGGTCTCCCGACCGCGAGTCGCCTGACCGGGCAGTCGGGTTAGGTTAAAACCAGAACCCCGGTTTCGTGAAACGATTTCGCTGGGGCTTTTAAGATGTACTGGCAATCATCATCCGTAGCTTTGGGGCGTGGACATTTGTGGGGAACTTAGATTCTCCATCCATATCTGTTCCTGGAATCTTGCACAGAATTCCAGGCACGGCGATGGACAAGACAACGGATTGATTGAAGTACTAAGTACTCCCAGGTCCTGAACGTCCTACTAAATTACCCAAGGAAGCTTCATATCTTTCGCTTGGAAGGACCTGGAGATGGGAGGCTGGTGTCCAAGAGGCGATCGGGTCCATAGTCTGTCACAGTGGCTGCATTGGTGTCAAGTTCGTCAATTCTGTGGCCTTCGCACGGACCCCAACACCACATCCAAAGGAAGCAGGCTACGACACCGACGACCACAGCACCTCCAGCAGCCACAGGTATGATGATCCACTGAAGCTTAAGGCGGAAAGACTGCGAGCCAGATAGATTGACACCCCGCATTCAGGGCAGCATAACAGATCCGTGTAGTTGTGAACATAATCGGTCTGCTTGCACACTGCTATGGCAGCGGCCTCTACACCGTAGCAGAGCGTGGAATCCGCCTTCAAGGTCTGCGGCCAAGTTGTGAGCCTAGGTAGCCTCGTGCATGCATACGCAGGGAGATTGGAGAGGGAGAGGGCACTCACAGGACAAGGGGAGACCGACGGCGCGCCCGACAGGTTAGTTAGTATTGACCCAGGATTCCTGTTCTTTCTCAGGAATTCCCTGATCTCAGGCTTGAGGGCTGGGGTGATTAGATCCACCTGCATGTCGAGTCCGGCTACTCCAATGAGCTGACCGTCCGCAGAAATTGCTGCAAGTTCATCACCAACAAGTTCTATCAACATCAGGACGTGGTGAACAGTTGTCAGCAGCGATAAAGCAAACGATGATAGTTACCAGGCTGTGCGACGGTGATGACCTGCCCTCGGAAACTGTAATCTTCGTAAGGCAGTTGCCAAAATGTCTGCTGTTGAGGCGTAGACAGGTTTCGGGATTGAGCCAAGAAGGTGAAATATGACTTGATAGCAAATAGCGGATTCTGCAAGGAGTTGATGTCAACAGTCTCGACGTGCCCATTCTTAACCTGGCAAGCAACCGCAGCCAGCGTGGAATCCGCCTTCAAGGTCTGCGGCCAAGTTGTGAGCCTAGGTAGCCTCGTGCATGCATACGCAGGGAGATTGGAGAGGGAGAGGGCACTCACAGGACAAGGGGAGACCGACGGCGCGCCCGACGGGTTAGTTAGTATTGACCCAGGATTCCTGTTCTTTCTCAGGAATTCTGATCTCAGGCTTGAGGGCTGGGGTGATTTGCCCACCATGTCGAGTCCGGCTACTCCAATAAGCTGACCGTCCACAGATATTGCTGCAAATTCACCACCAACACGTTCCGTGAGCATCCAGGACAGTTGTCACCGGCGGTAAGGAGACGGATGACAGATGCATACCCGGATAAGCCACGGTGATGACCTCCCCTCGGAAATTGGAATCGTTGTAAGGCAGTTGCCAAAATGCCAGTTGATGAGGCGTTGCCAGGTTTCGGGATTGAGCCAAGAAGGTGAAATATGACTTGATAGCAAATAGCGGATTCTGCAAGGAGCTGATGTCAACAGTCTCGATGTGCCTTGCTTCACCTGGCAAGCCACACCAGCCAGCGTGGGATCCGTGTCCTTGATCGTTGCCGTAGCAGAAACAGCAGCAAATTCTACGGCAGCCCGATCCACCAACAAGGCGAAGTGCACGCTGGCGGAGAATTCCGCAAAACAGGTGCAGACCGCAGGCTGTCACGCAATCACACAGCAAGCTTCTCAGATGATTCCGCTTCCCTTCATATCCTGCGCCGGGAGAACCTGGAGATGGGAGGCTGGTTTCGCCGGAGATCGGATTCAAAGCTTTTCGCACTGGTTGCATTGGTGTCAAGCTCGTAACGTTTGATGGATTTGCGTGACGGATCCCGACACCACATCCAAAGGAAGCAGGCTACGACACCGACCGCCAGAGCACCTCAGCAGCTGCAGGTATGATGATCCACTTCAGGCGGGAAGAGTGCGAGGTACTTATAGAGACACCTCCGCATTCAGGACAGCATAACAGATCCGTGTAGTTGTGAACATTATCGGTCTGCTTGCACACTGCTATGGCAGCGGCCTCTACACCGTAGCAGAGCGTGGAATCCGCCTTCAAGGTCTGCGGCCAAGTTGTGAGCCTAGGTAGCCTCGTGCATGCATACGCAGGGAGATTGGAGAGGGAGAGGGCACTCACAGGACAAGGGGAGACCGACGGCGCGCCCGACAGGTTAGTTAGTATTGACCCAGGATTCCTGTTCTTTCTCAGGAATTCCCTGATCTCAGGCTTGAGGGCTGGGGTGATTTGCCCCACCTGCATGTCGAGTCCGGCTACTCCAATAAGCTGACCGTCCACAGATATTGCTGCAAATTCACCACCAACACGTTCCGTGAGCATCCAGGACAGTTGTCACCGGCGGTAAGGAGACGGATGACAGATGCATACCCGGATAAGCCACGGTGATGACCTCCCTCGGAAATTGGAATCGTTGTAAGGCAGTTGCCAAAATGCCAGTTGATGAGGCGTTGCCAGGTTTCGGGATTGAGCCAAGAAGGTGAAATATGACTTGATAGCAAATAGCGGATTCTGCAAGGAGCTGATGTCAACAGTCTCGATGTGCCTTGCTTCACCTGGCAAGCCACACCAGCCAGCGTGGGATCCGTGTCCTCCATCTCGTAGACGAACAAGGCGATGTTGCTGTCATTAAATTGTTGCAGGAGAGGATAGAGCTCCTCAGCAGCAGCTGCAGGTATGATGATCCACTTCAGGCGGGAAGAGTGCGAGGTACTTATAGAGACACCTCCGCATTCAGGACAGCATAACAGATCCGTGTAGTTGTGAACATTATCGGTCTGCTTGCACACTGCTATGGCAGCGGCCTCTACACCGTAGCAGAGCGTGGAATCCGCCTTCAAGGTCTGCGGCCAAGTTGTGAGCCTAGGTAGCCTCGTGCATGCATACGCAGGGAGATTGGAGAGGGAGAGGGCACTCACAGGACAAGGGGAGACCGACGGCGCGCCCGACGGGTTAGTTAGTATTGACCCAGGATTCCTGTTCTTTCTCAGGAATTCCCTGATCTCAGGCTTGAGGGCTGGGGTGATTAGATCCACCTGCATGTCGAGTCCGGCTACTCCAATGAGCTGACCGTCCGCAGAAATTGCTGCAAGTTCATCACCAACAAGTTCTATCAACATCAGGACGTGGTGAACAGTTGTCAGCAGCGATAAAGCAAACGATGATAGTTACCAGGCTGTGCGACGGTGATGACCTGCCCTCGGAAACTGTAATCTTCGTAAGGCAGTTGCCAAAATGTCTGCTGTTGAGGCGTAGACAGGTTTCGGGATTGAGCCAAGAAGGTGAAATATGACTTGATAGCAAATAGCGGATTCTGCAAGGAGTTGATGTCAACAGTCTCGACGTGCCCATTCTTAACCTGGCAAGCAACCGCAGCCAGCGTGGAATCCGCCTTCAAGGTCTGCGGCCAAGTTGTGAGCCTAGGTAGCCTCGTGCATGCATACGCAGGGAGATTGGAGAGGGAGAGGGCACTCACAGGACAAGGGGAGACCGACGGCGCGCCCGACGGGTTAGTTAGTATTGACCCAGGATTCCTGTTCTTTCTCAGGAATTCTGATCTCAGGCTTGAGGGCTGGGGTGATTTGCCCACCATGTCGAGTCCGGCTACTCCAATAAGCTGACCGTCCACAGATATTGCTGCAAATTCACCACCAACACGTTCCGTGAGCATCCAGGACAGTTGTCACCGGCGGTAAGGAGACGGATGACAGATGCATACCCGGATAAGCCACGGTGATGACCTCCCCTCGGAAATTGGAATCGTTGTAAGGCAGTTGCCAAAATGCCAGTTGATGAGGCGTTGCCAGGTTTCGGGATTGAGCCAAGAAGGTGAAATATGACTTGATAGCAAATAGCGGATTCTGCAAGGAGCTGATGTCAACAGTCTCGATGTGCCTTGCTTCACCTGGCAAGCCACACCAGCCAGCGTGGGATCCGTGTCCTTGATCTCGTAGACGAACAAGGCGATGTTGCTGTCATTAAATTGTTGCAGGAGAGGATAGAGCTCCTCAGCAGCAGCTGGGGACTGGCCATTGTGAGCACAAGTACAATCTGCAAGGATAAATGTCACTCGTCAAAGAATTTGGCCTCCGGCCATCAAGGAATGCATGTTTCAGCAGTCATGACGACAGCCCACGGGTACCTTGAGCGCCCCAGCGGCTGACCCGTTGTTGAAGACTTGGAGAGCTTGTGATATCCCAGTCGTCAAATTAGAAACGTTTGCAGAAGCATTAACAGTCAGCTCCAGAATTTGTTGGAAATTGGATCACTAATGTTCACTCCATCTGTTACCAGAAGCTGCAAGGCAAAGATGCGCATTTGAGGACTCAATCGTAGAACAAATATGTTGTCGTCTTGAAAGGAGCTCACATAAGTAGCTTTTCTGCTCCGGACAGGGCTCATTACACTCCAAAACAAGCCTACCTGACCTAATGGGTTGGTTGTGGGAGGACTGCTGTAGGAGAGGACTGTAGCACGGTCGTCTTGCGTTAGTGTACGCAGCAGCTGCTCCGTGATGCGCTTTGCACCTGCTAAGGCAGTTGTTATCTGAAAAACTCCAAACTGCTGATCCATGGAGGACGACACATCCACAAGCACCACAAGGTCCTTGAGAACTGAGATGGCCCCTGTGTACCATGGTCTGATCCTTGGATCGTAACGGTTGCACTCTTGGACTTCCTGAGAATCACAAGAGAAGCCAGAGCACCTCCAGCAGCTGCAGGTATGATGATCCACTTCAGGCGGGAAGAGTGCGAGGTACTTATAGAGACACCTCCGCATTCAGGACAGCATAACAGATCCGTGTAGTTGTGAACATTATCGGTCTTGCACACTGCTATGGCAGCGGCCTCTACACCGTAGCAGAGCGTGGAATCCGCCTTCAAGGTCTGCGGCCAAGTTGTGAGCCTAGGTAGCCTCGTGCATGCATACGCAGGGAGATTGGAGAGGGAGAGGGCACTCACAGGACAAGGGGAGACCGACGGCGCGCCCGACAGGTTAGTTAGTATTGACCCAGGATTCCTGTTCTTTCTCAGGAATTCCCTGATCTCAGGCTTGAGGGCTGGGGTGATTTGCCCCACCTGCATGTCGAGTCCGGCTACTCCAATAAGCTGACCGTCCACAGATATTGCTGCAAATTCACCACCAACACGTTCCGTGAGCATCCAGGACAGTTGTCACCGGCGGTAAGGAGACGGATGACAGATGCATACCCGGATAAGCCACGGTGATGACCTCCCTCGGAAATTGGAATCGTTGTAAGGCAGTTGCCAAAATGCCAGTTGATGAGGCGTTGCCAGGTTTCGGGATTGAGCCAAGAAGGTGAAATATGACTTGATAGCAAATAGCGGATTCTGCAAGGAGCTGATGTCAACAGTCTCGATGTGCCTTGCTTCACCTGGCAAGCCACACCAGCCAGCGTGGGATCCGTGTCCTCCATCTCGTAGACGAACAAGGCGATGTTGCTGTCATTGAATTGTTGCAGGAGAGGATAGAGCTCCTCGGAAGAGGCAGGGGACTTGCCATTTGTGAGCACAAGTACAATCTGCAAGGATAAATGTCACTCGTCAAAGAATTTGGCCTCCGGCCATCAAGGAATGCATGTTTCAGCAGTCATGACGACAGCCCACGGGTACCTTGAGCGCCCCAGCGGCTGACCCGTTGTTGAAGACTTGGAGAGCTTGTGATATACCAGTCGTCAAATTAGAAACGTTTGCAGAAGCATTAACAGTCAGTTTCTGAATTTGTTGGAATATCGGATCTGTACTAGCGTCCACCTGATCTGTTACCCGAAGCTGCAAGACAGGGATACGCAGTTGAGAAGTCAATCATAGAACAAATATGTTGTCGTCTTGAAAGGAGCTCACATAAGTAGCTTTTCTGCTCAAGATACGGCTTGTAGACTACGAAACAAACCATACCTGACCTAACAGGTTGGCTGTGGGAGGCTGTAGGACAAGACTGTAGCACGGTCGTCTTGTGTCAGTGTAAGCAGCAGCTGCTCTGTGATGCTCTGGGCACCTGCTAAGGCAGTTGTTATTTCGAAAACTCCTAATCTCTCATTCATGGACGACGCCACATCCACAAGCACCACAAGGTCCTTGAGAACTGAAATGGCCCCTTTGTACCATGGTCTGATCCTTGGATCGTAACGGTTGCACTCTTGGACTTCCTGAGAATCACAAGAGAAGCCAGGGCCGTGTAACACATCTCCACAAGTACATACAGTCTACTAGAGAATACAACAGATTGCGAACTTGAGCAAAATGCCAGTTGATGAGGCGTTGCCAGGTTTCGGGATTGAGCCAAGAAGGTGAAATATGACTTGATAGCAAATAGCGGATTCTGCAAGGAGCTGATGTCAACAGTCTCGATGTGCCTTGCTTCACCTGGCAAGCCACACCAGCCAGCGTGGGATCCGTGTCCTCCATCTCGTAGACGAACAAGGCGATGTTGCTGTCATTGAATTGTTGCAGGAGAGGATAGAGCTCCTCGGAAGAGGCAGGGGACTTGCCATTTGTGAGCACAAGTACAATCTGCAAGGATAAATGTCACTCGTCAAAGAATTTGGCCTCCGGCCATCAAGGAATGCATGTTTCAGCAGTCATGACGACAGCCCACGGGTACCTTGAGCGCGGCTGACCCGTTGTTGAAGACTTGGAGAGCTTGTGATATACCAGTCGTCAAATTAGAAACGTTTGCAGAAGCATTAACAGTCAGTTTCTGAATTTGTTGGAATATCGGATCTGTACTAGCGTCCACCTGATCTGTTACCCGAAGCTGCAAGACAGGGATACGCAGTTGAGAAGTCAATCATAGAACAAATATGTTGTCGTCTTGAAAGGAGCTCACATAAGTAGCTTTTCTGCTCAAGATACGGCTTGTAGACTACGAAACAAACCATACCTGACCTAACAGGTTGGCTGTGGGAGGAGCTGTAGGACAAGACTGTAGCACGGTCGTCTTGTGTCAGTGTAAGCAGCAGCTGCTCTGTGATGCTCTGGGCACCTGCTAAGGCAGTTGTTATTTCGAAAACTCCTAATCTCTCATTCATGGACGACGCCACATCCACAAGCACCACAAGGTCCTTGAGAACTGAAATGGCCCCTTTGTACCATGGTCTGATCCTTGGATCGTAACGGTTGCACTCTTGGACTTCCTGAGAATCACAAGAGAAGCCAGGGCCGTGTAACACATCTCCACAAAGTACATACAGTCCACTGGAGAATGCAAGATACTCACTGTTCCAGGATAGAAGCGAAAGGTACCATCCACAGTGCCGAAGTAGAAGTTGTAATAATTACCATCGGAATTCTGAGAGGCTGCTGCAGCGAACGTGTGGTCCAGCATTCGATGTGCACAGATTGCAAAACTCCTTTCAATACTCACACTGCTGGTGTTCAGCAAGCCAGGTACTCTGCAAACGGATCAGGCATTGAATAAGCACCTGTGACCTCACTGTAAAGGCTCTCGCCAACCTTGAGATAACGCAGCAACCTGAGATAGCTCCTCTGGTAGTTTGCCCTCAGGCTGTTGCAGGCCCCCTGCCCGCTAGGAGCAGAGCAATTCAAGTTTTGCCACACATCCACGCACTGGTACTGTTGATTATCTTCAAGCAGCCTGTAGCAGGCAGCCCGGGAGCAAGCCGATGCGGAGCAGTTGCTCACAAGATCTGCACACCACGGCATGCTAGTCCAATTCCGGAACTTGACAACGGCTGCAAGCAGCTGCAACGGCCTACTACTCCACACTCCACAGCTCCACAACCTACCGCAACTGTACGCATCATTCACCACAGCCTGTTGCACAATGGCTCGCACCTCGCTCTCCTTCTGCAACACATATTGCTCACCAACCGATTGCGCATTCACAAAGCACCATTTTGTGCTTGCAAGCAGGCAACAAAGCAGAATCCAACGAAACCGCCAGTCCTCCTCCATTTCCCAAGACCTCATCCTCTTCCTGACCGCTTTAACCGGCTGAATATCCTGACGTCCTTCGAAAGGCCGGGTGCTCCAGTCTCCCATCGCCGCCGAAGCCGACGAAACGCAGGATCGAAGAACCTCCGTTCAGATCCACGTGTGGCAAATGGACCGGGTCTCCCGACCGCGAGTCGCCTGACCGGGCAGTCGGGTTAGGTTAAAACCAGAACCCCGGTTTCGTGAAACGATTTGAAGTATATTGGGGGCCATCTTGCTTTGATCCTTGATCGTTGCCGTAGCAGAAACAGCAGCAAATTCTACGGCAGCCCACAACGATCCACCAACAAGGCGAAGTGCACGCTGGCGGAGAATTCCGCAAAACAGGTGCAGACCGCAGGCTGTCACGCAATCACACAGCAAGCTTCTCAGATGATTCCGCTTCCCTTCATATCCTGCGCCCGGGAGAACCTGGAGATGGGAGGCTGGTTTCGCCGGAGAGATCGGATTCAAAGCTTTTCGCACTGGTTGCATTGGTGTCAAGCTCGTAACGTTTGATGGATTTGCGTGACGGATCCCGACACCACATCCAAAGGAAGCAGGCTACGACACCGACCGCCAGAGCACCTCCAGCAGCTGCAGGTATGATGATCCACTTCAGGCGGGAAGAGTGCGAGGTACTTATAGAGACACCTCCGCATTCAGGACAGCATAACAGATCCGTGTAGTTGTGAACATTATCGGTCTGCTTGCACACTGCTATGGCAGCGGCCTCTACACCGTAGCAGAGCGTGGAATCCGCCTTCAAGGTCTGCGGCCAAGTTGTGAGCCTAGGTAGCCTCGTGCATGCATACGCAGGGAGATTGGAGAGGGAGAGGCACTCACAGGACAAGGGAGACCGACGGCGCGCCCGACAGGTTAGTTAGTATTGACCCAGGATTCCTGTTCTTTCTCAGGAATTCCCTGATCTCAGGCTTGAGGGCTGGGGTGATTTGCCCCACCTGCATGTCGAGTCCGGCTACTCCAATAAGCTGACCGTCCACAGATATTGCTGCAAATTCACCACCAACACGTTCCGTGAGCATCCAGGACAGTTGTCACCGGCGGTAAGGAGACGGATGACAGATGCATACCCGGATAAGCCACGGTGATGACCTCCCCTCGGAAATTGGAATCGTTGTAAGGCAGTTGCCAAAATGCCAGTTGATGAGGCGTTGCCAGGTTTCGGGATTGAGCCAAGAAGGTGAAATATGACTTGATAGCAAATAGCGGATTCTGCAAGGAGCTGATGTCAACAGTCTCGATGTGCCCTTGCTTCACCTGGCAAGCCACACCAGCCAGCGTGGGATCCGTGTCCTCCATCTCGTAGACGAACAAGGCGATGTTGCTGTCATTGAATTGTTGCAGGAGAGGATAGAGCTCCTCGGAAGAGGCAGGGGACTTGCCATTTGTGAGCACAAGTACAATCTGCAAGGATAAATGTCACTCGTCAAAGAATTTGGCCTCCGGCCATCAAGGAATGCATGTTTCAGCAGTCATGACGACAGCCCACGGTACCTTGAGGCCCCAGCGGCTGACCCGTTGTTGAAGACTTGGAGAGCTTGTGATATACCAGTCGTCAAATTAGAAACGTTTGCAGAAGCATTAACAGTCAGTTTCTGAATTGTTGGAATATCGGATCTGTACTAGCGTCCACCTGATCTGTTACCCGAAGCTGCAAGACAGGGATACGCAGTTGAGAAGTCAATCATAGAACAAATATGTTGTCGTCTTGAAAGGAGCTCACATAAGTAGCTTTTCTGCTCAAGATACGGCTTGTAGACTACGAAACAAACCATACCTGACCTAACAGGTTGGCTGTGGGAGGAGCTGTAGGACAAGACTGTAGCACGGTCGTCTTGTGTCAGTGTAAGCAGCAGCTGCTCTGTGATGCTCTGGGCACCTGCTAAGGCAGTTGTTATTTCGAAAACTCCTAATCTCTCATTCATGGACGACGCCACATCCACAAGCACCACAAGGTCCTTGAGAACTGAAATGGCCCCTTTGTACCATGGTCTGATCCTTGGATCGTAACGGTTGCACTCTTGGACTTCCTGAGAATCACAAGAGAAGCCAGGGCCGTGTAACACATCTCCACAAAGTACATACAGTCCACTGGAGAATGCAAGATACTCACTGTTCCAGGATAGAAGCGAAGAGTGCCGTCCACAGTTCCGAAGAACGAGTGGTAATATGCACCGTCGGTGGAATTTTGATGGGCTGCTTTGAACGTTTTGTCCAGCATTCGATGTGCACAGATTGCAAAAATCCTTTCATTGCTCAGGCTGCTGGGGGTGTTCAGGAAGCCAGGTAGTCTGCAAACAGATCAAGCATTCGATAAGCGCCTATGACCTGAATGTAAGGGCCCTCGTTAACCTTCACATTCCCGGATCCAGCCCGTGCTAACCTGACATAGCTCCTCTTGTAGTTTGCCCTAACTCTGTTGCAGTAGCCTTGCCCGCTAGGAGCAGGGCAAAGCGAGTTTTGCGACACATCTATGCACTCGTAGTTGCGATTATCCTCAAGCAGCCTATTGCAGGCAGCTCTGGAGCAAGGCGATGCGGTGCAGTTGCTCACAAGATCTGCACAGCAAGGCAGGCTAGTCCTAATCCGAACCTGCACAACCTGGCTGCAACCAGCTGCAACGGCCTACTACTCCACTCCACACTCCAGAGCTCCACAACCTACCGCAACTGGCCGCATCATTCAGCACAGCCTGCTCCACAATGGCCTGCACTGCGCTCTCCCTCTGCAACACATAGTCCTTACCGTCCGATTCCGCATTCACAAGGCACCATTTTCTGACGCTCGCAATCAGGCAGCAAAGCAGAATTGAACGAAACCGCCAGTCCGCCTCCTTCCCCCGAGATCCCTTCATCTCGTCAGGACAGCTGAATCGCCCGGCGTCCTTTCGAGGTGGTGGCAGGGAAAGGGCAAGTCCTGCAATATCCCATTGCCAGCGAAGCCACCGGAATCCGGGATCACGGAACCTCCTTCACACATCCAGCATGTTGCAACTTGAACATGGACCGGGTCTAACGGCGTTGCCTAACCGGGCAGTCGAGTTATGTTAACCCGGACCCCGGTTCCATGAGACGATTCAAGGTACACCAGCACCGGCGCGGGCGAGCCTGTCATAACGGTTTCCTTGGCAGAAGCAGCACCAAATTCTTCGCTTGCAAGAAGAAGAAGAGGGAGAATTTTATTGAAGTCCACTAAGGACGGATTTCCATCATGGGACTGAGATATGATAACTACATAGATTTGTGTGCAAGGTTTGTGTGCTGCAGGCGTGACTCGGGCATTACACAGACGAAG
Source organism: Anthoceros angustus (assembly GCA_010909165.1). NCBI lineage: Eukaryota > Viridiplantae > Streptophyta > Anthocerotopsida > Anthocerotales > Anthocerotaceae > Anthoceros > Anthoceros angustus. The sequence continues at coordinate 161,526 of VJWM01000003.1, forward strand.
AGAGCTTGCTTGTCGAGATCGCGGTTTCGAATGCTCCACATAGCATCGATTTCGGGGCATTCATCCGATTCTACCCACCCAGCATGACGCCGATGGCTTTCGTGTTGTCCCGAAGCTTGAGTTTTATTTCAGCTTCTAGTTTTCGGTGTGCATACAAAATACAAGGTTTTCAGTGTGCTTATAAAATTCTCTCTTCCATATGCACTTGTGTTGAAGTTTTTTATGCTAAGCAATTTAAAATTATTGGTATAGAAGAAGACGAATTTTATTTAAGTCCACTAAGGACTTGGTACTTCCGTCATGGGACTTGGTACTTGACAACTTCTACCATGGTATGCCTAAGCTACTTGCACCAAGGGCATCCATTCCCTTTAGAGACCCCATCTAAGTGCCAATCCAAGCGCAGATAAATGTGTGTCCATTTGGCCTAAGCCATTTGGACACACATGGTACAAAGGGGTTATTTGTTATTGAAATGGCCCCTTTGTACCATGGTATAGAAGTGTGCATGCGCACTTAGGTAGACCATATTTTGTGACAAAGAAAAAATGGACTGCGTGTAGCATGTGCCTAATACCTTCAAATATAAAATAGTTATATAATTTCTTGTAATTACTGATAATCATCAATTTAAGCTACTAACCACAAATTGAAGTTAAGAATACTTTTTGAGTTAATTAGTTCAGTTTTGGAGTGTTGGAAATTATTTGAAATATAATGTGGAGATAATAAGTGTCTGTTTATTTGTTGCTTCCATCCCCACTTAAAATCATGCAGGGGGCATTTGAATTGATCAAATCACTTCATCCTACTTGGAGTGCTGCTGCTATTCAATCCACCTTGATGACCATAGGTAAGCATTTTAGGAACTATGTTAATTTCATCGGAATAGAACCTGACCTAACATACCCTATCCCAACCTCCATCTTGTTAAATTAAAAGTAAAAAACTGGAAGGAGCTTTAAAGTTTAGTAAGAAAATGCATACCAGAAAACTAGTTTAATAAGAAAATAAGAGATGAAAAGGAAATGCTTAAAACAATACTATTTGTTCCATTATCTTTTTAGGTTGTGCATTCATTCCTTTTCATCTTGCATTTTTTTAATAAAATTTCAAAGCTTCCATTGGTTTTTCTAGTATAACAAAGTCTACTTGTTGAATTAAATAACTTGGAAAATTTTGACGCTTTGAAATGATCAGCTTTACAATCGCAACTTCAAAATTTTATAAAAAATGCAAGATGAATAGGAATGAATGTTCATAAATTTATACAATAAAATGAATAAAATTATACAAGAAAATGCAAAGAATAATTTACCTTATACAATAAAATGCAAAGAACACTTTACCTTATGTAATAAAATGCAAAGAATAATAAAACTTACAAGTTATTAGTTTTTCCTTTTCCAACTCCCACTATCAACATCTCATTGGTGAGGACTAATGAAATATTATATTAGGGGTATTATCTAAATTAGGGCACCCTTCATATTGAAGGCCTAAATCTCTAATTTAAGTTATAAATTAATTTCTTAGGCTAGAATTAAATATCAGAATCTATTCCTCGTCCCGCTAGAGCTTGCCTTCGCTCTTGCTCAGGGAAGGGTGCAAGTTCGTGCCTCCTAGCCCGCCCTTGTCTGGTCCAACCACTAGCCTATTCTCTTCCGCCCTACTGCTGTGGGGCCTCCATCGACGATCGTGGGGCCCATTTAGCGCATTGTCCAATGGGTGGACAACGTATTGCTACACACGACGTCGTTCGAGACGTCATGTTCTCGATGGCCAAGGAGAGCGGTTTCTTCCCTTTCAAGGAGCGGCAGTATACTCTGCTCAATGGCGTCTCTATCATAGTTGACCTTTTCTTGACGCGGGGAGACGAGGTCTTGGTTGCGGACGTGGTTGTCACTGAACCAACCAGAGATTTTGTTAGCGACCAAGTCATCATCAACCCTCCAGGTTGGGCGACGGAAGGGAGTGCAACTAAGAAAATTTACAAATACAAGCCCATGCAGCAAGGTCATATTTTCATCCCCCTTGGCATTGAAACCCTTGGGACCTTAGGTAAGGTTTCTTCTTGTTTTATCAAGGAGTGCGCAAGGGCCTACGACAACGACAGGGGTGGGGTTGGCCTCCCCCTTTCCAGTGTCGTGGCATATTTCGAGCAACGGGTTTCCATTGCCCTGCAAAGGGCATTGGCCAATGCAATCTTTAAGACGATCACGAGTGCTGGAGACGGGGCATGAGTGGCACTAGTGGTAAGTAGGCCCTTCCCTATCTCGAACGGCGACATCTTGGGGGCGATTGGGAGTTATAGGGTACATTAGTGCGGGTGCCTTGTCGTGGGTTGTCCCCTTTCGCCTGGGGGTAGATGGGATTTCCCATCTCGTTTTTTTTATTAAGTCTCCACATTCCCCTATAGATAATATTATATATATATATATATATATATATATATATATATATATATATATATATATATATATATATATATATATATATATAATCATCTTGTGGACTATTATCGATATTTAACAAGATGTCGAGCAGAGGCACAACTAGGGCCTATATATCTAGGAGCTGCGATCCTAGTCTTCGTGGTCGAAATATACTACTTGTTGTACTTAACAAAGGTAACTACCTAAGGTTGTTTTCATCGTAAGTTTTCTTTTTCCAAGATACTGTGGTTGTAATTGATCTTGAGTCTATGTGACAAAAATTTATTACTTGTTGTGCATTTTACCTTGTTTAAAAAGTGTTATTTGTTGTGTACTTTCATGTAGGCAGATAAGGTTTTTTTTGTTACAAGTGTTTCAAGATGGGTTTCTTTGACACAAAAGAAGCAAGCGAACAACGTATAGCCACTTACAAAGCGTTTGAGGTACTTGGTAAGATAAAAGACTCGATGAGGAACAGCTTTCAATGGGTAAAAAAGAAAATGCCTCATGATCCAAGGCCAAAAATGGGAGATCCCAGAACTCGTAGGTTCTATTTGCCTAAAAATAAGGAGTAATTAATAGATAGTAATTCGAATTCAAATTTCAAATTAAAGTATCTAGCTGGTGGAGGATGGATGTTTGGAAATGAAACACTTTAAGATATTTTCTTCTATTAAAAAATATTTAATGCTTAAAATTTTATATTATTCTAAAAGTTTTTAAAAACTATTCTTTTAATTTTTGAAGTGGTTCTTGGTTTATTGAATTTTTACATATTGGTGTCTATAAGCTGGGCGCCTGCTTCTTCTGTTGCCTCTCCGTCCTAGTCCGTCGGGCTCAACTGGAGAGTCCGAAGTGGACCTTGTCACCACCGGGGCCACTGGTACCAGCTCCATTCCTGTCGTAGCAGCCGTTGGGGATTGCTTCTCCATTAATGGCACCAGCAGGAGGGAATTGAGAATTTTTTCCCGGATTTCCCTTGGAGGGGAGGGAGTCCGTTCCAGACGGATGGCATCAGGGATGCCCTCCCAATCTTCCTCCTCCTGCGTGCGCCGCGTTTTGGTCCCCAGCAACATGGTCATGGGAGTCATATTCAAATTTATCATATTAATATTCTAAGTATGAAGTCTTTGTTACCATTCTTAACCCCGAGGTTAGCTTTTATAACCTGCTGGGTTTGCGTAGGAGGTCTCAACTTGAAGGTAAGAAAGTGCTAGCACTATAAGAGGGCGCCGCCACACCAAGAGCTGCAGAAGAGCCCCACACAGCATCGCGATGTGCGCGCCTATGCAAAGCCAGAGAAGAGGGGCGCGAGCTAGACAACAGAGGAGAAATAAGCAAGAAGCAAAGTAAAGGTGGAGGAAGGCAAAACAACCCTTCCCCCAAACGCCTCATTTCCGATGCAATAGACGAAGGGGTCGACTCCACTATAAGGCTGGAGTCTAGGCGATCGTCCACTGTAGGGGCCAAGGGGCACTGGCATGACGGCACCCCTCGGGAGGGTCATGCCACCACCGGCGAACCTAGGTTTCCAGCCATTGTATGGCCCCGGCATACCGACGCCCTCAACTCTAGGGCGCGGGAAAGCCGGCGCAGCGGACAATGCTGAAGTTCTATTAGGCGGTTCGCATCAGCAAGCTCCCTCTGGAGCTCCACGATGTCCAATTCTTGGCTCCGCCGATGGCTCTCCTCCACCCGAAGGCAGAGTTGGAGTCTTTCCACCTCTCGCTCATGGTCCCCAATCCGACCCTGGAGGATCCCGTTTCTTTTCTCCACCACCCGGAGCCGTAGCTCCAAGGTCTCATTTTGGCCCTCCACCATCTTGCGCGCCTCGTCCATCTCCTGGAGCTGCATCTGGAGCTCTCCCATCTCCCTCAGCTGCTCTTGCATTTCTGCCCCATGGGCCGTGTGCATTTGCTCTGCGGCCGCCTGCTCCTCCTTCAGGCAAGCTGTGGCTGCTCTAGCCGCCTCCCTCTAGTGGTTCCGGTCCTTGCGATAGTGGTCCCGGTCTGTCTTGGCGTTGGCCTCAGCTTCCTTGGCTCCTTTCAGCTGAGCCTCCAGAGCCTGGATCTCCTCCCTTCGTGTGGCCTCTTCCAAGTCGCGAGCGTCCTCCGCCTACTGACGTGCGACATCCGCTGGCACCCTCGCTTCCTCCCTTTGCTGGCTCAAGGCCTCCGCGTGTGCCTGAGCCTCATGAGCGTGCTTCAATTGTTCACACAGCTAAAGCACCCGGGCCCGGTCCTGTTGGGCTGACCTCGCCTCCCTTTCCGCCGCCCGGCGCTTCTCCTCTTCAATCTGAGCCAGGGATTCCGCCTTCCGCCTGGCTGCCTAGGCTGCCTCCGCCTGGCCCTGGAGTTCCACCATCCACCTCCGGGTGGCTTCCACCTCCTGCATCCTCTGCAGTGCATAAAGTCCCTAGCGCCGCCAGACCCGCCGTGTCTCCTCCACGACACCGAGCGATCTCCATAAACCCGGGCGCAAGCATTTCCCGGTCCGTCAAGGACTGCCAGACCGTGCGACGGAGCAGGTCCGAGTTGGGTACTCCGGACCCAATCAAGACCCTTAGGTCCTGCCCGTCCGGAGCAGGTCTTTCCACCTCTTTGGCCCGTTTCGCGGCCAACTCTTTCTCTGCCCTCCGACGCTTGGGGTCCGGTGGGGGTGAAGGGTCCGGGAGCTAGCTCGCTTCCCTCTCCTCGTAAGGGAGAGAACTGGCTTTGGATGAGGCTGCTGCCAATTGCCTTCGGCGCCTTGCGCAGCGTCCCTCTCCGCCCTCCTAACAGCCACCTCTGCCTCCGCCCACTCCACGGTCATGGGAAGGGGGCACCGGTGCTGTCACTCTGGGCTATAGGTAGTTTCGAGATGAGCAATCGTAAGCATGATTGAACCTCTCATTTGAATAAAACTGGATAAAATTGTGAAGCCAAGACTGTCTGCAGTGTTTTGCACAACAGCAAATCACCACCAATTCACAACGCCGATATTGACGTTGTGCAATTTAGGCATGTCATGCAGCAGCAGCCCAGGACACGCAGCAAGGCTGGGACAGTTTCTTGAGAAGAGCTGATAACCGTCTCCCCGTTATTAACTTTATGATCACGTATGCAAGAGGTGGAAGATTTAATTCCTGGTCAAAGTTGGATCTAAAGCCTGGAGCGGGCATCAGAGGCTGTACGCTGAAATGCTGTGTCCGCCTGAAAGCTGGGTTTACTGAGGGGAGACAGCCTCATGAGGGACCTTCGGGCCGAGAAGAGAATACCGAGGACTGTCGATAATGCAGCCACTGCACACACAACTACGATGATGATGATGGTTCTAGAGGGAGATGTCTTGGAACCAGCCAAAGCCAATCCGCCACACTCCTCACAGCACACCAGGTCCTTGTAGCTGTGCTTGGTGTCGGTTTGTGGGCAGATTGCAATGATGGAACTATTCCCGCAGTCTAGTTCAGTAGCTTTAGCCTGCAAAACAGAACTAGATTTTACACTGGAAAAGTCTTCAGCAAAGTGCTGGAAGAGTCTGCAACTACGGGGTGGTGTTGCCCTTACCACACTGCACTCATTTATAGTAGCTCGAGTGTTCAGAAAGGAGCCATTGCTTCTTGCTGCAAGGCTGCTTTCAACAAGCTGTTGGTAGACTCGGTCGAGGCCGGCCACTTGGACATCGATTCCTGCCACTCCAATGAGGTGCCCATCTGCGGATAAAGCTGGAATGTGGACATATGTACCCTGTGGTTAGTTAATCTCTAGAGTCTTACGCTGTAGGATTAGGTGAGGCTAGGTGAAGAGATGTAGCAAAAGGCATGCAGTGGGTGGACGAAGGATACCAGAGGCGGCAACGGTTATAATCTCCGTTTGAGAGTCATAATCTGTGTAGATAGGTTGCCAGAATACATTGCTTGATACGGAGATGTGAGATCGAGCCAAGAAGCTGTAATAGGATCTCAAAGCAGAGAGAGGATTTTCCACTTGCTGTAAGCTTAGCTCCTCGTAGTACCCCTCAACCTCACAAGCAACAGCACTGAGTGTTGCATCCTTGTTCCCAAGTTGGTAGACAAACAATCGAACCATGTTCCTTTGCAGCTGATCAATGACGGGAAGAAAGTCTGCTAGAGATGATGGGGACGATCCGTCTGTCAAGAACAAAATAATCTGCAGCAGCATATGGAAACTTGGATGCTTCAGGAGGGCCACACTTCACGGCAGAAGATGGACTAGCCAGGATGAAGAGTACCTTTAGAGACCCAGGCTTTGAACTGTTAAAAACCGGCACAGTCTGCATCAAGGCTGCTGTGGTGTTTGAGGATGCCATGATCGTAACAGTGGCATTCTGTACTGATAGAACCAAGCCCTTGAACATAGGATCCTCTGTGTCTAAGTAATCACCCAAGACAGTATACTAGACCACCCAAAACCCCATTATAAATCAGTATGGGCAGTAGCCCCCTTCCAGGACGAGTGATGAAGCTGCCGAGAACAATATCTACGATTATCATGACCACATTTTCCAGTTGCTACGTTGAACCAGAAGCAAAATAGTTATCTCACTGATAACAGACCAAATGGACTTACCGATGTCCCGGAAAGAGATGAATCAGAAACTGTCATGACTGTTACACGATCATCTTCCGTGAGTGTGTTCAGTAGATTGACAGTGAGTTCCTGAGCACCAGCCAAAGGAGTAAGTATTTTCTGACTGACATTTGATTGATGTCCCATTGAAGGTCCATTGTCGATAAGCACAACAATATCTTTGACCACTGATATGGCTCCACTATACCTGAACACCCCACAGTTCAAAACTTAGGCCACTGACAACTGATCTATGAAGCCCAGAGATTTAGAGTTCTCAATGCAGAACATTCTGAACATGGCCCACAACAGTATCTATGCGGCTTCAGTGAAAGCATTGGCACAAACTTATAAATCGAAGAGGTAGGTTTGCGACTTACCAAGGCCTGACACGTGGATCATAGCCCCGACAGCCTTCGGTCACCTGAAAAAGTTGGACAGACTTCCCATGAGATGACAGGAAGTCTGTTCCTTCCCAAACTCTTCAGAAAAGCTTGATCTCCACAGTATCAGGTTCTGGCCATTTCTAGCTATCCTGGAGGGTCAATGCTTGTACCAGCATCTGGATAAAGCATTCTGGCAGGGTTCTTACTTGTCCTGGATAGATCCGGGAGGAACCCTCAAAGGAGCCAAAGTAAATTGCAAAGAAATATTGCTGAAACTTTTGCTCATTGTACACATCCAAAAATGTTCGATCCAGTAACCGCTGACTGCAAATGGAATTCCGCATCTGTATTGACAGAGGATCAGTATCATTTGTGGGAGTCCTGCATCAACCCCAACCAGCCAGCAGAATGTTCCGCATTTAGCCAGAAGGTCTTGCTGAAGACAGAAAAGCCTCACAAACATCTCAGCAATCATAGCCATCACAGTAAAAACCTGGACAGAAGAGAGACGGCAGATGAGCCATTCCTTCGTCCACTGACCTTACAAAAGCCGTGTCCAGTAAAACTCTGTGGCTATTACAAGTTTGACTGCTGGTGGAAGTGCAGGCGGAGTTGTTGAGCAGAAAGCCACACTCATAGCTCGAGAAATCTTCGATGAGCGGAGCACAGGCCCCTCGAGAGCATTCACAAGATGCCACCAGAGCTGCATGTTCACAAACCAGACGCAGCAGGGATCACAAGGCCCTCCTGGTGACCGACAACATCGAAGAAACCACAAGGAAACGCAAAAGGTTGAAGAAGGGACCACAACACCTACAGCAAGCCATAGCGTCATTGATCACGGCTTGGCTTGCAATGCTCAGCACCTGCCTCTCTAGCTCATCCAGAAAGACGTCCCCAGGCGTACTGCCACTCACACGAGACTTCCCAGAGACTGTGAATTGCAGCCAGTACAACAGCAGGAGCGGCCAGAGCCACATCGTTGCTGTCAGCTGCACGGATACGGATGCTCAGCAACCCGGTTCTTCATGCATGTCTAACGAAGAAACGACCTTCGACCTTGAGAGGAAGTGTGAACAGAGGTCCCGGAGCCGTCGGCATTTCTTAGAAGTTTTCAGGACTTGGGCTGTTGCCAATGCGACTTCCGCCGAACAGGGTGGGCCAGGGCAGACCATCCGGCTAGACTCATGCGCCAGGTATCTTTCGATAGTGTCACACGGCAGTCAACGAGACGGCAGCATTTCTTGTGCAACATCCAAACACCTTGCCATGCCCACCTTTCGTACTCTACGTGTTGTCGAATGAGAGTTAGATTGGGAGAAAGCTCCCCATGCTCAAGAAGCCATCTGTTGGGGAATTCATTTAATTGGCTCGTCTTCACAGAAAATGTGGGGAAAAGCTTCTTTGGGTTACTGGCCAGCACCCCAAGAGGCTGTAGGTGCAGTGTTCTCTGTTGAGTCCGTCGGCTGGAAGCTTTCGTTTCCCAGTCGTCATCTCCTGAAGCGCACAAGTTTTAAGGGCATGCAAGAGTTATACAGCGAACCATGTTATGTTTACCTTCATTAACATTCAGCAAAGAAGTACAAAGTTTCCCCGTTAGAAGATTGTGTGAATTAGACTTTGGAGTTGCTTTTGACGTTTATCATAAGTCTTTCAGGGACAACCTAGTGTCTCACATGGTGTACTTATCAGCGAAATGTGTAGGCTAGTAGGTGTCACACAGGTGCCATATTTAATTCAATTTCCCCGGTACAGTAACCTTCAAAACGTTTCAGAAGAATCTAGGGATGAAGCTGCTCTGAACTCATTGACTAGTTCCAGCATGTCCACCACTTGTGCCATGGTAGGCCTCTTAGAAGGCAGCTCCATGGTGCATATTAGAGCCACTTTGAGAACATATAGAATCCCGCACTCTTGATCTTCAAGCGAAAGCTGAGAGTCTACACATCTTCTAACCCTGCCTTGCCCCATTCTCACTCTCACGTAATGAGATAGTTTAATCACCCGTGTCCCTATTTGCATCACAGCTTGTTGGCCTGATACCATCTCCATCAGCAAAACTCCAAAAGCATAAACATCACATTCCTCGCTCAGCCGCGTAGGATGCCTCTCAAGCTCAGGAGCCAGATAGCCTAAGGCTGTGTGAAACGGTTGATCAGAAACCCGTAGTCCCATCAGAGGCAAGAGCTTCAGAAGCCCATAGTCTGAGAGATACGGGTAAAAGCTCTCACCTAGCAGGATATTGGTGGCTTTGACATTGCAATGCAGAAGTCGAGGCTTGCACCCGTGATGCAGATAGGCAAGGGCTTTAGCAATACCTAGGGCAATACGGCATCTTCGTGACCAACTCAAATGAACGCATGGGCGTCTTTCGTGTAGGTGATGGTGAAGACTGCCATTAGGAATGTACTCTGATAGAATAAGTTTCATCGAAGATGACCAGTAATAGCCTTGTATAGGCACCAAATTAGGATGCTTCAGCCTGCACAGCCTGCTTATTTCGTGCTCAAACTCTCGCTGGGTGCTGATGCTTCCTAAGGTCTGAAGCTTCTTCACAACAACAAACTTGCCTCTCTGAAAACTGGCTTTGTAGGCTGCTCCCAAAGGCCCATGACCGATAAAGCAGTCCTTGTGAATTAAAGTCTTAGTCCCTTTTCCCAAATCGTCGAGGCGGTCGGGAAGACGATTCAAGTTGAAGAGGACCAATTTGCCTACGACTGAATGGGAGGAAGGAGATGCTTCAGGTGTTGATCCATGATGCATAAGAAACCTTGTTTGTGGGGCCTTTCTTTTCTCTCGCAGGCTAATTACTGCGACCAGGACCACACCTATAAACAAAAGGCCAACAACAGAAATGGCCACGATGGCTGATACACTCAATGCATGTATCCCGGTGACACCTGAAGTAGGAGGGAAAGCCGTGATTAGTTCCTGACCTTGGTATTGCCCCTGATAGCTCGTTGTAGGATCCATCCTGCATGTCCCGGTTCGAGTTGTTAGTCAGGTGGCATTCCTCTGAGGTCATTGCCCGCTACATCTATCTCTGGAGGGAAGGAAACATGCCCAATAGTGGCAACCAGCCTGACAATTTGTTGTTGGAGAAAGCAGTCCATGACACGAGGGTACAATTAGCCAGGGTTTGAAAAAGAAAATGCAGAAACAGCGTTTTCAGACGTCAACAACACGAGCAAATTAGCTTACATTTGCTTTACTGGAAGTCTGAGGATACTCGGTATGGCAGCACAAAGACCAAAATCTGGAGGAATCACCTGACATTGTTATACGAGATATCATAAATGAAGAGCAGAGCAATTTTTAAATGGAAAGGAAGGAAGAGATCAGTCCAGAGAGTTGATTGAAGCAGAAGGACGTCATGCAACATGTTGCATTGAAAGATAACCTGCGGATGGAGACTGCCAGACGACAAGGCGTTGATACTGGCATCCAATAGGGCCGATTAAGTCAGGTAGGAGATGAATACGGGAGATGTCCATGTACCAGCTGGTAACTCGTTTTTAGGGACAATAGTGAGTAGCAGAAGACGATCCCAGCAGGAATACCACTTGTCGAAAAAGTGTCTCGCAGGGTAAGAACTACCTAGTACTGCAGAAACGTGAGATTGCCGATGCTTTCAGGTATGTCATCCTGGAGGTAGTTGGATCCAAGTCGATAACCTCCAGACTGGCGTACGTACAGTACATGGCTATGGATGCCCGTGTTAATCTGTTTCTAGGACATCATGAGATAGATCAGATTTGCTGCAATCGTACTCCAACATTCTAGTAGCTTCTAGTCCTACGAGCCCATCTAAGTATAAACTCCCAATACAGCCGGAATTTCTTCTGTGAATGCTCGATTCCTACTCAGATTCAAATAATGTAGGTCTCCGAAAACCTTTCCGGCTTCTTACGACTGTGACAGGTAATAATGTTTAATAAATATGAGAAATTATATATTATATTATAAGTATATTTATTTAGAAATATATAAATAAATAAAATTCTACATTTATCTTGATTTTTTTTCATTAATATATGTGAGATTTACTGCATATCTTGTAGGAATTTTTGTATGGTTAAGTGCTAAGGGCTGTCCGCATCGGGAAAAAAAAGGTGCTAAGGGCTGATTTTATGTAAATGAAAGTGAGTAAGCTCTACTACTCATCTTCATGAGAGTATGGGTTTAGGGTTTAAGCTTAATGTATTGATGAAAGTGAGTTTGTCTTAATTACTCAACTTCATGTAAGCATAAGTTTAGGGTTTAAGCTTAGAGTACATTGACAAAAGTGAGTTTGTTTTCGACTACTCTTTACCTCTAGAGTAAAGTGAGTTTATCTTCGACTACTCCTTAGCTCTAGAGTGAGTACAAGTTTAGTGTTAAAGCTTTCAATGTGCTAATTGAAGTAAGTAAAATGAGAGTTTGTCTCTCAACCTCTCACCTCTATAATGAGTATGGGTTTAGAGTTTAAGCTTTGAGTATATGTTAACGAAAATGAGTAAAAAAAAAGTTTATCTCGATCTTTAGAATCAGATTGGGTTTAGGATTTAAGCTTTGAATGTGCTAAAAAGTGAGAAAAATAGAAAGCGCAATGGATAAGGGAACAACTATCATGCATCAGAATTAATTTATAAAGTATATGAAGGGGTAATTTATAATAGTGAATGGTAATTTATACTTTGCAAAAGGGGTAACAATGGTAAGCAAGGACACCAGTTTCAGGTTGGCCCCAAGTAGTGCATCCTAGAGAAGAAATGTTCAGCAGCCTTGTATGTCGAAGGATGGACAATAGTCACTCACACAAACACTCCCAATGTACTGCATCATGATGGCATCTTCGATCAATCCACAACCAAGATGTAGGACATGGTGGCATCTTCGATCAATCCACAACCAAGATGTAGGACATGGTGGCATCTTCGATCAATCCACAACCAAGATGTAGGACATGGTGGCATCTTCGATCAATCCACCACCAAGATGTAGGACATTGGAAATGTGCAGGGAAATTCACAACCAAGATGTAGGACATTGGAAATGTGCAGGGAAATTCACAACCAAGATGTAGGACATTGGAAATGTGTAGGGATAGGTGCTGCAAAGAGACAGATATTCCATGCCCCTCAGGACCTCCCATTGCTAGCAACACATTTACCATCAGCTCCTTACATCATTTATCCACAATGTCCCACTGCATGGGACTTAACTTGTGCCTTCTCCTGAAGACCGGCTCGCTGGTGGTGGTGACAATCTTGAACTTTATATGGTCATTTCTTCCTAGCTCTTTCCAACTGAACGCCAAGGTGTTTCGGTTTCACTCCAGCATGTCTCGAATCCTCTGCTGATCCAACTCATCCACATCCTTGCATATCTGCCAAAAACACGGTATCTTTTGAAGGGGGTGAATATTCACGAAGGGGGTTTTCTGAAATTTATCTTCTGAAGGGGGTTTGACATGGATCTTGAACTGGTGGTTTTTGGGGTATGAATAAATGTAAGGCCGAAAAGAAGGGTGGAAATTCCTATGAACCAGTGATACAAGGTCCATTTCATGCCAGCGGAGGGTTATGGTGCAAGAGGTAACCCTATTTGGGATGCATTTAAGACCCATGACAAGGGCCATTCTTTGTCGATCCTGCGGTCTTTCTCGCAACAACCCTAAAGATTCGTAAAAGCACGGTGATCAAAATTGGATGAGAGGCGAACCCGATGGCGGGAGCAAAGCATGTCGAGGAGTAGGCGCCGGCCGTGGCGCTCTCCCGCGATGATGCCTTGCGAGAGAGCGAGCCATAATGGGATGTGTGTACAAAAGACTTTGGGTGTGGGTGGGTGGGTGGCTTCGCACACCCTCAATTGTGCCCGCAAATATAATCACATGGTTCGATCCCCATTCGATGAATGAAGAAAAGTGTGGGGCAACGGTTCCCGCCAACATATCGCAGAAAAACATGCATGCTCATCGTGTGTTACTGTTAGTATGCCGCAATGCCGAGCGCAACTACCACCACACTCCCACATGTCCTTCCGCATGTAATGGAAAAAGGCTTGAACATTGGAAGTTATTAAGCATGGGAAGTCTACAACGGCACACGAGCCACAACCAAATTCCTATCATGGGCCTAGACTCTTTTCGAAATATGTCTGCGCTTGAAAATGTGCACTCCAAACTACGAATTGAGCTTCACGCATAACCTCACCAATTGCCGTTGAAGATGACCTAACATTCGGAGGGTTTCCTACTCTTCGACTCCACGCCATCATCTTTGTTGGGCACGGCATCATGACCATCATCTTCACTATCCTCGGTGGCACTTTGACTCATTGGTTGAATAAAGCCTCGCAATTCAATTAAGTTATTCTTGATTGCCTTCTTATCCACAGTACAAATGTTTCCGCCGTCAAGTTGAACTCATAATAGAGGATGACCGTTTGGTGAACAAAAACCTCTACTTACACGACAGTCTATTTCTACGATCTCAAAGTAATGCTATGCTTCACGTTTTGGCGGGTACCTGAACATGCCCATATATTCTTCGAGAACGAAGCTGCACATAGTATAGAATGAATGAATGAATGAAAATAGGTCCATAGGTGTTTTTGAAAATGTGTGCAACCATGGCATGAGAGGAGTTTCAATATACACATCCATAAAAGACTGGCCGGCGCCCTTCAACAAGCCTTGTACATGGGCGCCGGCCGGCCGGCGCCCTTCCCCAACAAGCCTTGTACATGGGCACCGGCCGGCCGGCGCCCTTCCCCAGCAAGCCTTGTACATGGGCGCCGGCCGGCGCCCTCCCCGTGTATGTTCTCCTCATGGGCTGCCATTTATAAAATAAATAAATAGTGCTTCTCATATGTTTTAACCTAGGATAGTTACTCAAGTGGTTTGGAAATAGTTTGTACATGATTAGGTCATGGGTTCGAGTCTTGTAGAGGTGTGAAAAACTAGTCTTGTTGATTTTATGGGCGCATGGGCACGGCCATTTAAGGGCGCTAGCATGCCCCTCTATTGAGGCTGACTTGAGATGTGCAGGATATATTCCACAACGGATCCATGGGTATGAGGTTTTGCCAGATGCTGACGAAGAATTGACATTAGAGGCCCACCGCAGAGGACTTGCGCAATTCTGGGCAAAGGAGGTGTGTATCAGCGAGAAGGACTCCCTGCAAGCGCAGGTGGTTTCCTTAAACGCTAGGCGGCTGAAGACCAAAACTGGAGCCCTTTTGACAGAGGGACAGCAATCCTTGGATAGTGTTTGGCAGCCTTCCACGACCCCTGATGACGACGACACACGACTAAACGAAGACACAAGGGCCTTGGGGAGAAGAGGAAGTGGGCGCATTCAATCAGCTATTGTGATGGATTGAGTTTGCTCTAGCCCGTCTGAGTCCCAAGTTAGCCCTAGGGAGTAGGCTTAGTGTTCTCATGTCATGTGCATCTGCTGCTTCTCTTAGTTCGCAATCACTTATGGACCCGTTGCATTGAGGCAATTGATGTCTTCAGTTTTCCTTGTTCCAAAGAAACAATGAAAAGGCGCCAGCCGGCCGGCGCCCTCTTGCCGTTTTGATTTCTATGTTGTGCGAATACAGTTTTTCTCAATACCTACTCGTTGGAACATGGTCGACCTTTCTTTAAAAAGAGATAAAATGCATATTTCGGGACTGTGTGTAATGTGTGAAGAGGGTTTTCATTTCACGGAAGGGGGTTCGGATATTCACCCCCTTCACAAGATATCGTGTTCAAACATGCGCAGGTTTCACATCCTTCCCTTCTGGCTGCAGCGGAGCCGTCTTTGCACTATTTGCAACGTGACTTCCTTTGTCCTGCTTTGCTGGAAAGTCACTCCCTTCATCAAGCATCTACAGATGGCTCCTACCTTATGCACGACATGCAACCAACTTCGTGGCCAGCCCAATGCCCACCAGCCATTGCAAACAGGTCAAGTCAAAAGCCTGTTCGATAAGCTTGCATCTATATGCTTCGAACACGCCTCGTGTAAAAGTGCTGCCAACACCGAACCCCATAGCCCGTTCACGTTCCGATATTGTGGGATCTTCCACTTCGTCTCCATTTAGGTTCAGCACCATGCCATCACCTCCCCGTCAAAATGCAAATGACTGCGCGGTACTGACAAGTGTAGGCTCTTGTGAAGCAGGGTGGCAAGGGTTCCCTGTGGCAAGATTGCTTTGACATATCTATCAGCTTGTGGCGGTTAGCATGCCCTAAGCGTGCATGCCACAGTGATGCCAACTGCTAGAATTCTAGGCGCGCTGTAGAATAAGCGGTGGCGGGCTGCTGACTAGCACATGCAGGTCATGTTCCGGCACACCCTTGAAGACACACACTGCAGGGTGGCCAACCTTGTAAAAGCAGCAACCCTCACTGTCAACACGCATCTCATAGATACGGGATTGCATGAGTTTGCTCAAGGACAACAGGTTCTTGGCCATATCCGGAACAAAGAGTACACCATGGACAACAAAGGTCGAACCATCGTCAAGGAGAAAGGTACAGGTACCATGACCCTCAACTCGCAGGCTTGTATCACTCCGTTCATCCCTTAGCAGCACCTTGTCTTTCATGTTACATAGAATTAGGTTCGAAAACAAGTGCTGATCATTGCAGATGTGTGTGGTAGCGCCTGAATCCAAGTACCAGCATCCAGCATCGTGCAAAGAGCTTGTGAGGCAAACGGTAAGGATTTTTACAGTCCCTTTTGAGCTGTCGCCCTTTTCCTTCACTGCAACGTGTGCTGACTGCTTTTGGACTTTCTGCGGCTCGCCGGCCTTCTTCTTCCGGCAGTCACGGGCCCAATGGCCAGCCACACCACACCAGTTGCAAGTTCCAGTTCGCTTGAGGGGGGGAGACGAACCAGAAGATGTATTTGTTCGACCTCCAGGCGGTTTTCCAGGTACTTTCTGAGTTCTGAATTTTGCAGCAAGGACTCTGTCACCTTTGGACTTGTGTCCCCCTACAGAGTTAATACGACCCTGTTCTTCTTGAAACAGGGCACCTATGATTTCTTCCACCGTGATGGGAGGAGAAGCACTAGCTTGCTGGGTCTGGCGGATAGGACCTTTGAAACTACTGATAAAGGTTTGATATGAGGGTGGCAGGGAAGTCAACAACTGTGCTGCAACCTCAACTTCATCAGTCTTGGATCCAAAAGCCTTCATCTGGGCTCGCAGCTGTCTGAATTTTGTGACGTGAGGAGCAACTCTCTCACCTTCACGCAAGCGAAGTGAGTAGAACTCCATACGCACAGCATTATACGCATGCATGTTCTGTACATCATACGTTGCTGCGAGTTGATCCCAGATGCCCTTCCCAGTAGTATGGTACTCAACATCAGGTACGAGAACCTCATCTAGACCATGGACCAATACTGCTGATGCTTTGGAATTTAAACGATCCCATTTTTCTATGTCTGCTGCAGAGGGGGGAGGGCTGGCATTAGGATCTGGCTTTGGGGATATCCCATCTACCACTTCCCACACCCCTCTACCAATGAGGGTGGTTTTCATGCGGACCTTCCAAACAGCATATTTGGTCCCATTGAACCGATCCTTTTCCTTCAATTCTGAGGTAAATGTAGGATTCAGTAGTTGGGTGGCCATCTGAACTACAAGGTAAAGTTGAAGAAACTACTTAATGTTCTTTCTAGATGCTTTGACTGCTGACAAGAGCAGGACAGGCTAGCACACACTCGTGATTATGATCAGAGTTAGTTGATAGCCTTCAGGCTCTTATGCAGACAATACGATTGGAGTAAAGATGCCTCACTTGTTACTAACCTAGGTGATGCAGGAAGGAGCACGCGGGGCGGTGCTGGTGTGGGTCCAAAACATGATCATGTGGGCTGCTCGCTCATCGTCTCCCTCTCCGGCATGCAAGGGGTTAGTCGGCATGTCTGAGGCATATGCTCGTTCATATGCTATCTCGAGTTCGCTAACCGCTGTGTGTTCCTCTCCTTGGACGAAGCACACAGGATGGAGAGGCTGAATACGGAAGGCTTGAAGAATCGCAAGGAGGTGCCGGTGTCTGTTGGGGTGGTGAAGCGGTGAGGACCCTTCACACCCGTCTCTTCACACGAACAGCACCGCTTCGATTCTCCCTCGCGCCGTTTCAGCTTTCTGCAGCGGAAGTTTCACAAGAGAACTGATTCTTGGCGCTCTGGGGCCAAGGCTCGGCTCAATTCACACACTTTGAAGTTCAATTGGGTCATCATTTCTGCCAAGCTACTGATTTCCTGTGTAAAATCGGTGTTGGTAGCCAGGCGGCTGATGTCAATCTTCAAATCTGTGTATGTTTCGTCGATTCTTTGCCCAAGGCTCTCATCAGTTTCTTGGATGTCGTTCTTAAGAGATTCCTGCCGTGACAGCAACAGGGTAAGTGTCTTCTCAACTCTCGTGGCCACTGCCAGTGATTGAAGCGCAACGCCCGATCATGCTCACGGCCTCGGTTGATCGCTTTTGTTCATGTAGACCGAAGCTTGAAGAATTGATTCGACTCCAGGAATTTCCGGCCTTCTGCAGAACAGTTCTGGATTTTGTCCTTTCTGTATACAGCGTGCCGAACAAAACGTCTGTACGCTGATTTGGAAAGGGAAATCTACGCTGTTGAGAGGGGTTTGGACCAGAATGCCTATTGGCTAGGTTTTTGAGCCAGAGACGCGAGTAATCCTGCTCGTAGAGATCTAGCACTGTCTCCGTAGGTAGGTATTGTGGATTTTGTGGGTAGGTGCCCTCAACGCGTCCACGAACACTTCTACGGTTGCTCCTCGTACGGCGATTACCCGATCTCGGCATTTTCTATAAATGTAAATGGTAGATCAAGCGGAGCTCTGATACCATGTTTCTTTTGTAAGCTGACGAGCGTACAAGATAAACTTTCATCAAAACAAATAATGAATACAAAAAGTGTTTGAGTTGTGTCTTTTATACTTGACTAGATAACGCTTCACTTAACCCTAACGACCGTTACTTAACTAGAGGTTGGCTTTATCTCCAACAGGGGGCTATCAAAGTCAGGAAATATAGCAGGATGCAAGCAGGTCACCAATTCATTCCGCTCGCCCTTGAAACATATGGGGCGTTGGCTAAGGACTTCGATATTTTTCTCAAGTCTTGCACTAAGGCTTATCATGCCCGCAGACACGGAGCGGGGCTGTCCAACCTCCTATTTGACTGTATTCTTCAGACTGCAAGTGTCAATTGCTCTTCAACGAGCCCTCTCTACGGTGATCATCCACAAAGCAGCGACAACATGTGACGCATCTTCCTCTACCTCCGTAGTTTGTAGGCCGTTTTCTCTTCCCGCGTATGACATTGTAGGCGCAGTCAGTAACTTCCGGTAGGTAGCTTTGTTATTCCTTTTCACCTCGACCCTCGTATGACGTCGCAGGCACAGTCGGTAACTTCCGATAGGTAGCTTTGTTATTCCTTTTCACCTCGACCCTCATGGTCCCCCTTGGTTGTCCTTTGCTGGATGGTCTTCTCCCATCAAAATTTTTCCCTCAATAAACGGTCTAATATATAATAAATATGGTCTAATATATAATAAATATGATGAAGCCCAGTCCTGAAGTATGTGCCATCATCAACAACTCGGTAGTCTAACACATATGATAACTACGGTCATCAACAACTTGATAGTCTAACATATAATAACTACAGGGACATGGGACTCGGAGAACGAGGGGGGTGAGGAGGGCCAAGAGGACGAGGGGGATGAGTCCAATTCTGTAATGGATGATCTTATAGATAAGAGATTTAATAGTCAAGATGTTATCATTAGAGAATTGCAAAAGGATCTTGAATCGGCAAGCTCATGGGCTAAAGATTTTGAGGCATCTTTCCAGGTCCAGTTTGATTCATTGCTTTTACAAGTCAATGCCTTGCAAATTCCTGTTCCTTGTGTGGGTTGCTTGTTGAAGGCAGATTTGGCACCTAGTTTGGAAGGCTACAAGAAGGTTATTCTCGAGCTTATTCATGCACAGAGGGAAGAAATGCATAGTTATATGGCCAAAAAGTTGCAGGGTTTAGATGACCAAGTTGAAAGACTCTCGGAAAGATTGGTGGAGCAAGGGTTACAAAATGAAGTTTCAGCTTCATACTCCGTTGTTGAACGGTTGCTTTGATGTTTAAGTGGTGTGCTCTTGTGAATCACTCGACTCTTTTGAGAATTTCTTTGTGATCCACGACGGATTGAAGCTTTAATTGGTCGAAAGTTTCCGTTTGGCAATCAAATAAAAGAGTTTCTCGATGGGTTGCCTCCCAAAATTGCAATGAGGATGGAAATCTTGAGCAAGAGCATGAGGACTGGAAAGGGATCATAGAGGAGAAAGCCATCAATTTGGAAAATCATTTGACTTCAACGAAACAAGTTTTACCTACATATTTGGAGAAGCTTACAGGTAAAAACCTCGAGGAGAATGATCCCCTGCTCCTTCTTGTCCTAGTGGCAACATAGTATCGAAAGTTGTTTTCGAGACGGCGGATAGTGCTCGCCGTGCTTTGAACTTGAGAATTTCTGGTCTTGGTAATGACATTGTTGCACCACTTGTGGCTGTAAAGGAGTTTCTCAATAGGCTAGAGGTCGATAAGGTCGTTCCTCGAGCCTTCTGACTTGGAAAGGATCCTGGTAGGGAGCGCATATTGATTATGACTTTTCATTCTATGGATGATCGCCTCTAGGTTATGAAGGCTAGGTCTATGTTACGGACAACTCAGTTATATATCAATGAGGATCGTACACCATTGCCATGGAAGACTAAGAAGGAGAAGTTACCCGCTTTCAGAGCAACTCGTGCTGCAAGTCAAGTGGCTTTCTTTCGTGGGCATGAATTGGTGGTGTTTGGCCCTCGTTCATGCAATTTCATAGACACTGTTGATTGATTGAAGATTATTTGTCTTGTTTGAATTTTACCTTTACATTCCTCCATACCATTTTACCGCAATCCATGTAGTTATCATATTTCAGTCCCATGACGGATATCCGTCCTTAGTGGACTTAAATAAAATTCTTCTACAGTGACGCCGAGTCACTCTTGGAGGGTACAGTCCTTGCAATCGCAGCAAATGCAAGCACAATAGGCAGAATAATAGAACGCATAATAGTTTATAATTGGCTACAATAATGTAAGGATATAAAAAGGAAAAACTCGGTGAATATGAACTGTGTGTATATATGGTGTAGTGACTTGTGGAACAGAAATCGACGCTCATCTCATAGAGATGGTTGATACCGCGTAATGTACGCGTCTCGCAGCGTTTTGCGATATAAACTCGTTCAGTCTAAGACTGCATCAGGCGTCTATATGTGTATTTCGCAGGAATGAAATGTGAGGCCTGAAACATTACCCACTCGGAACATTTGGGAACATCTGGCAACGAGATGCACAAGTGCGGCACAGTGGACTGCCGCCCATATATGTTAAGACGCATCGGAAGAGACAGAGCATCACCGCAGAAATCCGTGACGTCCCTTCCCTTCATCTCCTCAAGCACAAGTCTTACGGGGTACCGACGTGCTGATCCCGGCGTTACTGGCTTCCTGGTATAGGACCTTGCAAGAACCATTCTTAGGGTGTGGAGTTGCCTCCATCTAGCTCGTGGATTGGACACCTCCAGGAAGGCCAGGAGCTGCGAAAGCTTGGGTCGGCTGGATTTTGGAGATGGAGATCAGATGGCTGGCGGTCCTAGCGCTCTCTCTTCTTCTCATGTCATGCTCTGACGCGGTGCCGCTTATCTCCTCCAAGGACAACACAAGCACTGCCGCATTTGCTATGGTCACGGTATGGATTTCAGCATTGTTGCGTGATCTTGGGTCGTCTTTCGATTTGCGATCACTCCCGGGTTGACTAGGTTTTGGTTCTTTCCATATGGGAGGATGCGCTGTATGGCTTGGTTTTGTCTCATCCCGCCCTGTGGAATGGTTTTTGGAGGCTTTTGCCTGTCGAAAGAGTGGGGTAGCAGCCCTCTGAATCTGCGGTGTCGTTTTTGTTTCTGTAGGATGTAGCTGGAGCCGTGTCGAAGAGACTCGGATGGAATATCGATGACGTGACTATCTCGAAGATTGATATGGTGGATGCAAAGATAGGACAGTCAGTGGTATATGAGGTTGATATCGAAGTCGGAGGCACCGTTATACCAGTGAAGCTCTCTGAGGAGGTGACGAATTGGAAGTATGTGGTTGAGGACCCCTATAACGAGAACACTGAAAACACAGATGGAGGGGAAGAGAGCAAGGCTCTGGATAATTGGCAGCCAGATACACCGGTGCTGTCCCCGTTCGAAATAGCAGGGCCTGTGGAGCTTTGGATTTCAGATGCAGAGCAGATGAGGCTTGCTGTACCGGTACGTCTTTGATCATGGTCCTGTAATAGCGTTGTGTTGTGTAGATCTCCCATTAAATGTGGGACACAGAGGATCTCACCACTAGTTTTCTGTTGTGCTTGCAGAACGATGTGGAGGCAGGAATCTTGAATCGTGTGATGCTTGCTGATGGAGCCGTGGTTACAGTGGAGGGAGCCAGGGAGGTCAGTCTCACTCGTCCTCTGCAGCTCCCCTTGCCGCTTGTGGGAGCTGGTGCTGAAGGAGGGGTTGCAGCTAGTCTCATAGATCTGGCTTCTCGTCTTCGTTTTACTTCCCAAATTGGAGAAAAACCCATTCTGTCTTTGCGAATAGTTGGTCCAAGCTCACTGGTTGCAGCTGCTGTTCGTGAATCGGGTGAATCGGATGCTAGTGTTTCCAAGTTGAAGGTTAAGAGGCTTGCACCAGGGGCTGTGGAGCTCGTTTCCGGACAGCCATCACCAGCCAAGACATCTGAGCGAATTCTCTCGTCAGTTGCTGTGGGTGATTCAATGTTGTGGCCTCTTCCTTCCCTCAACGGATCTAATGCCAAGCTTCTGCACTTGGAACGGGCATTAATGGTGTTGCTTGGCAAACAAGCCTTCAAGAGGGGCTCCTTCAAGCTTTTGGGTGCTAAGGCGTCAGCTGCAACTTTTGTGCAGTTCGAATTCGAGCTAGAGAGGAAAATAAACAAGACAGAAATGCCTGAGCTATGGCCGGAGTGGGCAACGTTTCCCTCAGTTGATAGGTATCAGTTTGAAGTTCTAGCGATGCTGGAGGGGCAGCGGTTGGTACCTGTGACTATGCACCAGCTTGAACCTGTGCACTCGACTATCACCTTTGATAATGGCTGGGGTCGTGGTAACGTCTCCTACACGAATCTACCGATGTTTCTAGTTCCCCCAGGTGCTATGACTTTGTAGATGTGCAGCTAATCTCCAGTCATCAACGGGCGGTGTGAGTTGTCGTTCAGTGGAGAAAGTGAGTCACCTCATTGGTTCTCCTGGAAGTGTTGGGAGCAGTTGAGAAGTATCATGCTGCCCAGAAGGAAGGGTGGGCCTTCCGGAATGAGGTGGGTCACTTTTCTTAGGGAGGCTGCATGCTTGTCGTTGTACATAGACTATTTGACATAGGACTGGAAGGAGGAGGGGTTGACAAGTATTCACCGAAGAGGATTGTGAAAAAGTAAAGAGAAGTGTGCTTCATTCATTGTTGAAGCTGGATAATTTTAGTGTAGCCTAGTTTGCAAGTTGTTTGCAGCTAGAGATCGAGGCATCACAATCGTAATTGTAATTGCGGCGAAGATGTCACAGCAGGAAAAGTCAGTCTACTTTGTAGAAGGGTGGGAATGTGGGCACCACAATCGCAATTGGAATTGCGGCAAAAATTGTCCAGCAGGAGAATGTGACACTATTTCCTCCGTCTACCTCCAACTACCCTTCGGTTTGCACTGTCTCTTCGAAAAGCACCATCTCTATTATCCCTGAATTTGGGATCACGGACTTTAGCTTCCAATTTCTCTAATCTGTCCACGATAGATGCTGTCTGCGATTCACTGACTCCTAGTAACTTCTTCACCAAAGTTTCCAGCTTCTTGTTTTCAAGAATGAGCTGACGCATCAACATCCGTTCCTCAGAATCTAGATCCTCCGCCTGGCCCGGTACCTCAGCGATTTCTCCAGGCCACTCAGATAACCTATCGGCCGGTAGAGGATTCTCCTGGAACCGGGCCCTGGAAGCTTCACTCAGAAGCATATCACGGATTTTAGGACGTTCCACAATCGAGTCCTCAGGTTCAGGTGAAGAACTGATACCAGCCTCTGGTGCTTCAACCACGTAATCCATCGTACTAGCATCCACCCTAGCAGGTGAATCAGTTACATCCTTCGGCTCCACCGCATCCTCCACTTCGTCCACTATACCGGTCACCCCGTCCGCCTCTCGGTTCATCGGCTGCTCCTCAGTACAGTTGCCAACTTGGGAAGCATTACAACGTTTGCAATGTTCCCACACTGGAAGTTGTTCCAAGGAAGGCTCCGTTGTGGTCACCACGACCATCCTACTTCCTTCGGGAACATCACTGACAAGAAGCAAATCTTTCCCAGAAGTTATATCTCCATCTTCGTCATCGACAGCAACGGCAGTATCAGGTTCCCTCTCCACTCCGCTTACTGCAAACTCCCCCCTACCTGATACATCTGCCTCGTCCAAAGAAAAGGCAACCTTGGATCCCCCGTGCTCAACGTCACTTGTCTCAAGGATCTCTCTCAACGCACTGGTAGCAACTTCAGAGGCAGCAATATCTCCATTTTCACAAACTTCACCACTTTCAACAGAAGCTCCACTTTCAGCTTGCCTGACCACCTTGCTCCCTTGTCCTTCCTCTAGCAAGGCCCCCGTCCCAAGAGTCGTATCTTTTTTCCCCTCCCTATTCACACTCCTGTCAATTTCCAAGGACTCGCCTGCAGGAATGTCAATCACATCCGTGTGTCCACTTTCAGGTAACATCTCTACCCCACAATCCAGCTCCCCTGCGTGGGGGACATCATCGACTGCCGCTGAAACGTTGATCGTTGGTAGAACAGGGGCCACCGAATCTGGCGTAGCTTCGTCCTGTTGCGTCTCATTAGCCACCAGATTGACTTCCACATCCTTGGTTACATGCCTGCTTCCAGCATCACCACAGCAAGATGCTTCCACTGCTGATTCCTGAGCCTCGGCTTTGTGAACCGCGCGCTCCTCTACGACTGTCAATTCCAACATGTCCTGCAAGCCAGTCACATCCCTGGCCACGGCCTTCCGCAATTCTCGGATAATGGAGTGAACGCCCTGCAAGGAAACAGCACATTTAGCAAACCAACAATGCGCACCATTCTCCGTCACCGAGCAGGATAGCAGAATAATCTGGAAAGATCACCACAGAACAGAGGAAAAGGTACCTGAATGGAGTCCAGACGGAGAAGCAGCTGCATGAGTTTCTCGGACACCTTTAACTTCTCCTTTGCGTCCATGGCAAGCTTGACAACAGTGTCATGATTTGCCAGATGGGCCGCCATGGCTCGAACTTCGGATCGGACTTGTGCTATAGCCCGTGCTTTCTCAAGGGGTGCCGTGCTGCGCAGACTGTAACCTCTAAAAGCAGCCTGAATCTTTTTCGCTGCCACCTCCTCCTTCATCACATCTGCCTTAGCACATGGCTGGCTCCTCCTTGCACCGCCCTCCTCATTCTCACCAACCTTTCCCTCAGAAACAGCGCCACCATTTTCCGTCGGTCGCGTATCACACCTCTCCTCTTTCCTGACCGCAGGCTGCTCCCCACACGCAGCACCATCCTCTCCCGCAGAACTCTTGTCAGATCTCTCAGACTTCTCATCAGGTTGAGCTGAACTCCTTTCAGAATTCCCAGACTTCTCAACTGGAAGGGCTGAACTGATGTCCAAGCCCGTCTTCTGATGTTCCACCTGAACGTCCGACTGCGTACCTTTCACATCACTGCCGACTATGTGACCCTCCATCTTGGGCTGAACCGTAGTTTCGGATGCAGTCTTGCGACCATCAGAATCCACCTTCAGAGCATCCATCACTGCTTTCAAAAAAGCGTCGAAAGGTACGCTGACAGCCCCGCTCTCCTTGTCAGAATCCATCGATTCGGATCCACCTTGTGCTGCATGGCTAGCCTTCTTCACCTTATCAGCAGAAGCAGACGCCGATTCCTGAGAACCCCTCCGACTATGAGACGGCACCAGAAACCCTTTCCGAAGCAAACCAGCCCCATCTTTCTGTCCAGAGCTAGCAGCAGACTTGGAGGCTGGAGGAGCCAGGAATCCCTTCTTCAGCAGTCCTTCCTTCTTGTCCTCGACCTTCACACCAGGGGTTCCATCGACCTTACCAGTGTGCGATCCCTCTGCATCCTTGCCCGCAACAGGGATGACTCTCACGGATGGGGCAGCAACCTGGACGGCATCCGCATCAACCTTTTTCACATTGTCACCAAGACGGAAGACCGGAACATCATACACCCGATCAGACCGGACAGGCAAACCCTGACGGGGCACCGTCTGCCAAACGTGAAGCATATCCTC
This sequence comes from Anthoceros angustus, assembly GCA_010909165.1. Classification (NCBI taxonomy): domain Eukaryota; kingdom Viridiplantae; phylum Streptophyta; class Anthocerotopsida; order Anthocerotales; family Anthocerotaceae; genus Anthoceros; species Anthoceros angustus. The sequence goes on from VJWM01000003.1 coordinate 187,346, forward strand.
CAGCGGCTCCGCCACCCCGCCGTCCAAACCTCCATACCCCGAATCCAACACAACCGGGGGCATCCCGTCCTCATAGCCTGATCCGCGCTCGAGGCGTCCATACCTCGGCTCCATCGCCAACGGGACGAATCCACCACGATCCTTCTCCAACCCTCCATACCTCGGCTTCAATGCAACCGGGAAAGGATGCTCTGCTCCGTACCCAGTCCGGGGCTGGTACACTCCGGCTCCATGCTCCCCGGGGACATACACCGGCACATAAGGCTGCCTCCGGGGCATCGCACCATAACCTCCATCTCTGACCGGCACCATCTCCACCGCAGGTTGGCGGAATGCACCACCGGCTGGCGCATAAGCTTGAGTCCGCGGATACACTCCCCTGTAAGCTTGCTCTCCAGGGGAAGCCATGACAGGAACGAATTCTTCTCCTCCCCTGGGCGGCACCGGGTACATCTGCTGACTCCAGGGCTCCACCTGCACTGGCACGAATCCCCTCCCTCGGGGTCCGACTCCGTAGAATTCCGGCATGGGTTCCTGCACCGCCCGGACTGGGACGTACGCCTGTTCTCCAGGATACTGCTCTCTCACCATCGAGGCTGGGACATACATTGGCTCTGCAGTCCTGGAGAAAGCATAAGGCAATGCATTCTCAAACATCAAATCTCCCCCCATCTTCCACAGCCCTGAGCTGGGTCCAACAGTGGGTGCTTGCCGCAAAGCGAGCTAAGGGAAGCAGAAGGAACAAGACTTGGAAGGAGAAGAAAGAAGGCAGATTTAGAAAACAAGGAAAGACGAGACGTGGGAAGAAGAAATATCAGCAAGCAAGAGGGCTAAGAGATAGTGGCGAAGGAAGAGTCGCTGGCGAAGATCGAACAACAAGGGTGCCTACATTGGCGACCAGGAGGGTGTTTTGAAGGCCATGAGAATATCCAGAACCTTCGGCAGCCCGTTGCACCGGCTGCTTCCTGAAGCGCTTCAGAAGCCTCTGGGGCTTTCGGCTGTGTTTCTGTTGCCCTCTCTAGAACACTCGGGCGTTTCCTAAACGGGAGCACGTTTTGAAACACCTAGACATAACAGTCCTCTAGGCCAAGTGGCACGTCTTGAAAACACCTAGACATAACAGTCCTCTACGCCACTTGGACGGACTTTTCTGGTCCATTTGCACAGAATGTCTAACAGCGGAGTTCTTGCTGTGAACTCAAAGAGGACCTGTGAAAATCCGTTCAAGTGCTGACGACATGACTTTACCCGGATTTGACCTGGAGACCTGCAGGGTGGTAGACACAGGTGATAACCAACTCCACCACGAAGTCGGGAAACATTTTAATTCAATTTGTTACAGCAAATTTCTAAAATGGAATCTCTCTCCGGACTCCACGGCGTACACCCCATTTCTTGTGGCATGGGGTGGATATTTCCACCACGCCTTGGGAGTCCAATGGGCTTTACCAATAGGACGGCAAGGATGCCAGTGGGATGTACGTGACGGCAGAGTCGTTCAAGTCACAACAAGGCTGATGAGCCGTTAGGCCTTGCGGCAAATAATGCGGCGTTCTCTCTTGTACACGATCTCGTCACGCAGCGACATGACCACAAGAGTCCGCCGGACGGAATTGGGGTTCATGCCCATCCTGCCTAAATCGTCCACCAGCTTCCGCTCCGACATGTTGGTGCCGATGCCCATCCGCCGCCGTATCTGGGCCTCGATCTGCTGCATTTCCGCTCGCATTTCCGGCGTGACAGAGATCTGGTCGGCGATGCCCGACTTGGCCGCGTCCATGGTGGAGACGTTGAACAGCCGCAGGGCTTCCTGGACGTGCTCTTCAGTGGCCACCGCCGAGAGGGACATCCTGGCGATGGACTCGCTGATGCGGACAATGGCTTCCAGCTGCCGGACGGTGATAGGGATGGCGGGCGGCTCCCCGGCCTCGTTGCTTTGCCGCCGGATCTGCTGTCTGATCTTCACGTAGTTGTTCTGGAGCATGGCGGCCGAAGTGTCCGACAGCCGGGGCTTGCAGTGGTGCCGGCTGTACTCGATGTAGCGCCTGAGGAAGTTCTCCTTGTCTTCTGGCTCCGTGACGGAGCCTCTCCTGGCTGCTGAGGCGGAAGCATGGACGTTCACAACGTGCCTGGCTATCTGCATGTCCCGGGTGCGGTCGCTGGTGTCCTTCACGATGAAGATTAGGTCGAACCTGGAGAGGATGGTGGTCTGGAGGTCGATGTTCTCCTGCGCCGTCTTCAGATCGTCGTAGCGGCCGGAGGGAGGGTTGGCCGCGGCCAGGACTGATGTGCGGGAGTTGAGCACTGTGGTGATGCCAGCCTTGGCGATGGAGATGGTCTGTTGCTCCATGGCCTCGTGGATGGCCACCCTGTCTTCCGGCCGCATCTTGTCGAACTCGTCGATGCAGACCACTCCTCCGTCTGCAAGAACCATGGCACCGCCTTCCAGGTAGAATTCCCTGGTGCTGGCATCCCTGATGACGGAGGCTGTAAGACCTGCTGCAGAGGAGCCCTTGCCTGATGTGTAGACAGCAACCGGGGCTGTTTTCTCCACAAACTTTAGAAACTGTGACTTGGCTGTTGATGGATCACCTAGCAGGAGGACATTGATGTCTCCTCTGAGGTGCACACCGTCCGGGAGTCGCTTGCGGGACCCGGAGAAGAGAAGGCAGGCGACTGCTTTCTTCACGTCGCTGTGGCCGAATATGGACGGGGCAATTCTGTCGCAGATGATCTTGTAGGCATCGGTCTTGGCTGCAAACTCCTTGAATGCTTGCTCATCAATGCCGTCAAAAGTGCCGAACTCTCCAGAGCTGCTCTCCGTTGCGTGATCCATCCCGACTACCCGTAGGTAGGGTTGCCTGATGGCCACAGCACCCTTGGGACCCGACTGCCCTGCTTGGAAGATGCTGTAGATGCCAAGAACGGTGACCCTTGTTCCTGGCACTATCTTCTGCACCATAGTGCGATCAACTGCCAGCAGAAGGTTGCGAGGCAGCTCTCCAGTTGGCACATCCTCAGGGTTCTCCTGAAGCTTCAGGGTCTGCTGATCCACATACTTGCTCTTGTCCGGCAAGATCACAAAGGAGTCCAGAGGGCACTTCTCCTCACCGGGCTGAGGCATGTGGTCGCAGGTGCGAGGCATGGCAGCTCCTCCGAGGCCTGCCCGACAAGGTATCACCTTCACATTCTTGCAGTTCTTGCACATGAGAGTGACAGATGTGGCCTTGGCTTTGGTTCGGGAAGCTCCTATCACAATCCCCGAGAGCTTCACCAGCTTGGAGATGGAGGAAGCTCCCAGGCTCCTGATAGACATGCCATTCTCCCTGGAAGTTAAAGCCACCTGCACGTCCCCGGGGACAGCGTCCTCCAAGTCTCCAGCTCCTCCAGCAACCTTGGTCTTGAGCCCCACCAACACCTCAGCTGCTGCTGCCTCGAACGCCGGCAGGTACTCCGTGGGCGACCTGCGAAGCCTCTCCACAAGATCCTCGTCGAAGCTACCTAAATCTTCTAACGCTACTTGCAAGAACCTGGGGTTCTGCAGCAAGCTGTCCCTGTACACAAACTCGCTCCTGCTCCCTATGAATCCCCGGATGAACTCCCGGAACAGCTTCTGCGAGGTGTGGATAGTGAGGTTGTCATCCTCTTGCAAATCATCATTGAAATCGGCCTCCGTGTAGAACACGTTTCCTTCATCCCAGCCTGCCATCTTCTGGCAACCGCCTCCACCGCTCCGACACCTAAGCACTTCTCCTCATCAACAAGGAGAAGCAACGTCCCGGAATTCACACAGAGGTGCTCCCAATGCGCGTCTGCACAATCCCACCAAGACAAAGGCAGCTGAAACATGTCAGAATGGAGCTCCAACCCATGGACTGCCATCTTCCAGAGATCGGAATCATGCAGCAGACTGCTGGAAATGGTAGCAATTTCATCAACATGAAGGAGTTGAGTTGAAGGAATTGCTGCCAGCCGGATTTGGGCATTACCAAGATAGGGCTCGAGAAGACGAAGAAGGAGAATTCATAACAAAGATAACATTTCCTTTCCAGGAGAACCCTGTAGCCTACATTTGTACACTACATATGGTGCTACTGCTGTTCCTCGCCTCGCAGCAGCGCTTAATTGTTTTAGGGCACTCAAAGCGCGGGAAATCTCTTTGGCGGGCCTGCGTGACTGACGCTCGTAGTCGCGCGACTTACTGTCCTTGAGCGGCGGTGGCCGTCTGGTCTGGCGGTGCAGGATCGTCACCCTCCTAAACCCTCATCTCCTTTGCTTGGGCAATCGGTTTGTGCACAGACATGTTGCAGGTGGGTCGGCTACGGGTAATCGCGCCGCCGTTGATTTGTGTTTTCGTTCTGTTGTTTTGTGGTGCGAATTGGAACTGTTTGGCCACTGGCGGTGGTGTTGCCGATGTTAGAATTTGGGTCTTGGACTCGCCCGTTCGAGCAGGATTGCAGCATGCTGAAGGTGGATGTGGTGCGGCGGTCATCCTATGTGCTTGGGTTGGGTTGCTAGGTTTTCAGTGTGGAGAATTTGGGCGGGCTTTGGGAAAGGGTGTACTCGGTCCTGTGTCGTCTGCCGTGGTTAACCGTATTCAATTCTGCTGGATGGAAGATAGAGATCGCCGTGTGTGGTTGGGAGGAACTGAGGTTTTAGCTGTTTAGGACTTAGTTGCTGACGCTCGTCTGCTCGAGTCGAATCTTGCAGACGGAATTTCGGGGTCCAGCTGGGCCGAAGCGGGCTCGCACGGATGGCGGTGAGTGTTGTGACAAGTTGTTGAGACTGGGCACCTGTTTGGGTTTTTTGCGTCCTGGAGAGTTTGAGTGTGGGATGATATCTTCACGACGGAACTCTACTTGTGCGGTACTTTCAGCCTCGAGAGGTGAGGGAGACTGGACGTGCCCTCAGTGTGGCAATGTGAATTTCGCCTTCAGAACTACGTGCAACATGAGGAAGTGTGGGGCCACTAAGCCAGCAGAGGCTGCCCCGGTGCATGTACATATTATAACCCCTCTTATTTGTCTATCACCGTTCATCAGTTTCGGTCTTGTATTTTCATAGTTGGGTGATTTCTTCGGTGTGTTTGTTGATAATGGTTTTCCTGCTGATTTCAGTCGCTGGCTGGTCTTCAGAGGGGCCTTGTACCTTTGGGCCCTGTTTATGAACAGGCGCCAGCGCCTATGTATATAAGTGGTCCTGGAGCACCACCTCCCCTCCCTATGGCATTGCCAGCAAGTTATGGTGCCCCAGTGCCAATTGCACCGCCTCCTCCAGCAGTACCGTATGACTATGGTGCAGCAGTGAACAACCCTGCAACTTACAACCCGATTCCGATGGCATCCACGTATCCTCCTCCAGGGTCTGTCATTGGTGGAGGTATTAATGTGCTTCCCATGCTGAATCAGTCCTTTTTGTCCTTTTTTTTAATGATTTCCTCGTTGATTTGTGCAACCTGTCTGGAACTTCTTCTAAAGTCAAATAAATGTCTGAAGTTTTCTATGCTGTTCAAGGTCCTGGTTATGGGACAGCTCCTATTGTGGATGGATATGCTATGGGCTTAGGCATGGGTCGTGGTCCTCCGGTTAGTCCTCTGGGCTTGCTTTTGTTGTTGATCAACTAGTGCAGTCATCAGTGTTCTGAGATGCTGACGTACCATTTTCTGAATGCAGATGCCAGGTCCAAGGGGACCTAATATCTATCCAGAAGAGAATGGCTCCCGAAAACGAAGAGGAGGTATTGCACCTAACCGTGTTAGACGGGTATCACAACAAAAATTCGTGTGCGTTTGGTTATTGTCTTTTTCCTTTTGGGATCTGAATGCCTTTGTGTTGTGGTCAGACCATTCTGCTCCTGATGGGTTCTCAGAAGGTGATTGGGTCTGTCCCAAATGTGGAAACACAAACTTTGCCTTTAGGACAACCTGTAATATGCGGAAGTGTGGGGCTCCAAAGCCTACAGAGTCGGTGCGTTGTACAGCTTGCTTGTATTAGAATATTGTGTGTGCACCTTAGTTGTCAACTTTTATCTGGCACCTTAATTGTCTGTAGTGATTGAGTAGAAGTTCTTCTGTGCAGTCCTCTCGACATGGAAATGGTCCGGCAACGAGACCACCTACTTCTCGTGAGTTCTTGAGTCTCAGTTCTGCTGTGTGCTCGCATGCGAAGTCATGAGTCTGTTGTCATCTTGTGCAGTTAGTGTCAGGCGTTGCTGTACTTGGTGAAAACCGGGTTGTGTAAGGGAGCTTGACGCAAAGTCCTTCCTTTGTGCAGAAGGACCTCCCCCTGATGGTAGCTGGACGTGTGATGCCTGTGGAAATGTAAATTATCCATTCCGAACGAAGTGCAACAGGAGAAATTGCGGAGCAGAAAAGCCCACCGACTCGAAGGCACTAGCAGTGTTTCCTCCTCCATGAGATCAGGTCTGTTAATGCAAACTCAGTTTTGCTTTCATCCTGCCCCCCCTATCTGCCTGGTTGGAGCTGTTCTACTTGGTGCATTTCACTTTCCCTGCAGGTCCTTAGATTCATGGAATGAATGAAGTGAAACGACATGTGATGCATATGATGCCGTGCTGAAATCCTTGTTTACCTGTATTTGAAGAGCACATCATTGATTTGCCATATGTCACTTCCTCTGGTGATTTACTTGTCGCACTTTGCTGTTGGAGGTCCAGAGTTGTCGAAGTGCCCATGTGCCCTGGTGTGGGTCTGAAGTCAGTTGAGGTCATGTTGCGGGCTTCTTCGTCGTCATACCCGTCTCCTGTTGTCTCTCGGTCAATTTTTATGAGGAGAGCCCAGGCATGCAATGCCCTGAGAAATTATCCCTGGTCCCGTGGATTGGCATTATTGTCAAGGGGGCGTTTACTGGTTGTCGTCACGTAAAGCGTCCGAATTGACAGCCTTCTAGCCAGCTGTTGCTGGTGCCACTGGCTGCGGTCCTCCATACAGAACATTTGGTGTAGGAAGAGTTGTCTGGATCTCCAGCCCTTTTTATCAGCAGGGCCGTACAGTACCTTCTGTGGTTCCTCCAATTTCAGGGATCCCTATCATCCAGTTTGGCAACATGGGTTCAGTATAGTGGCCAAGGTGGTTTGCCGTGCAGATAGTTTTAAGCTCGACTATCGTGTTATGCAGATGGTTTGGCAATTTCTATAGCAGAGACAATATGGCAGACTGGTCTGGTCCCATCTTGATAGATTGAAGCTAAAAGGTGGTTTGAGTTGGGCATGAGCTCTTTGTTACATTCCTGCATGTGATACTTGCATTCAATCTATGTTTGCTTTTCTTGTCCAAAGCCTGGGCTGTGTATTTTTATTAGAATGAGACCTTGTAAAAGTCTTGGGAGTACGGTTTCTGATTGCATGCCATGCTCTGGAGACTCCACATTGGAACCTGCATCTCTACCAGAGCAAGACTGTCCTGCTCTAGCCTGAAGCACGCAGTTTCATGGTGCAAGCCAGCTAATGTGTTTTAAGTGTCGTGGAAGGCCTTATTGTATGCAGGGTAGAGAATGTATTCATGACAATGCAGGACACATAGGTTAGTGGTTTTGCTGACCGCAACTTGTTATGCCCCCATGTATACCGGAAACTTGTGTTGGAGGCAACATGAGTGCTGCCTAGTGATTCTGTGTGGAGGAGATGATCAGGGACCCCCTTTCAACGTAGACCAAATTGCACTACTAAGCAGACAATTCTGAGTAATTCGGGTAATTTTCATCCATGTGACTGATGGATGGATGACTCTGGCGCTCACCTGACCTTGTTACTGCTTCTCAATCTGATGACCGTAGTTATGGGTGGGCTAATGTGAATTGTACTCGGAAGGTTGCATTGTCTGAATGCCCATGGGGTTGAAAAGTGCCGTAGAAGTCCTGCCTACTAGGTCAGCTTGTGTTCAAGGTGTTAAATTGTGGAAGGGAGCATGCAAGTTGCCGGGGTTTCGGAGACACAGCCACAGGTCTTTGCAGCTCTTTGGAAGGTCAAAGTATGCATATACATATGTAGAACACCCATGCGCCACTCCTTCTACGGGAATCACTTTTTGAGCAGATGCAGGCTGAGACATTGGCAGCGGACACTGAAATGTGAAGGGGTGGGAACTTTTTTTCTCCTATCATCCGGCTTCAGCAGGTGAACGTTGTCCACGTGACCCGTTGAGGTGTGGATGCATCCTGTCCCCTGGATGATGTGTCACAGTCAGATCCATTCTGTCTGAAAGGTGGGTCTCCTGTCTTTGGATTTTGCCCTGTGCAGCTTCGTGTAACACCAAACACGGGTTGTGGTTGATGACCGTGGAAGCTTCTGGTAAGCCTGCAACACCTGATGCTCAAAGGAAAGGGGTGTGCCTGCAGCCGATTCAGCCATAGCCCATCGTCGTGCAAGGTCAGGTTGGAGGTGCACTTGCGCGCGCATGGTGGCCGCTATCCGCCGGAGCCTCAGAAAAATATAAACCCGTAAGGCTGCACGGGTAGGGCAACGGCGTTGTGGAACACCGCGTTATGTCCGTATCAGCGGTCGTGTATGGAATTGTCACGAGTGCATAGATCTGACTGTCAAGTTACGTAAATGATCGCATGCCTAACAAGACTTGAAGACTCAGGGTTAACACAAGCGTAGATATCTTTTGTAAATAGCAAGGTAATAGTCCCTACAGCCATATCAGTGTTGGCAGCCCCCCTGACCACGAATCCGCGCAGAACAACACATATTGTGTTGTGTGATATCGAAACGGTAAGATCTTAGTATCCCTGTCGTGTTGTTATAGTACCGCTTGTCGTCCCTGAGTTAGGGCACGCTACGCCCCACCCAAGGAGTTATCCGCGTGACACCATCCTCTGGTTTGAAGAACAGATGGTAGCTTGTACAAACACAACAGTGAGATGCGTTGGCACTCCAACAACGATGCCCCGTAAAAATCTTTAATCCATAAGTCACAATGTTAGTAAGAGAGACGGAGCGAGATGAGTTGACATGCCAACTACGAGGCCCCGTAAAAACCTTGGCGCGAACTTTGGTTCGACGAGTCCACAACGACAGCATGCGCAGCCGGGGAATCGAACCCCGGTCAGTACCGTGGGAGGGTACTATGATACCACTACACCAGCTGCGCTGTACGAAGACGCAAGAGGTAAAATTATATAACAATCATCCTAGCTACTTGCTACCCTGGTGCGAAGAAGATGGGCCATGAAAATTCTGGAGTTCTTGGACGTGGGGGTAATGACATCTCCGCTTTGTCAGAGATGCAAAGTTCTTATCTGAGAGGACAAACTGGTGGTTCGAGGATCCTCCTCTTCAATATGGACACCATGAGGATCCTCCGACACACACAGGCTGAGAACGCCTCTGCACAGCCACTCTTTTTCCACAACCCTCCTGCCAGTCTCCCCGACAGTGATTGCAAACACAGCATCATAACCACCTGCACCGGGGACTCCTGCAAGAAGCACACCTTCGAGTGCCATCGTGGCGTCTAGCAGTGATGTTTGTGATGGAGGTTCGATCTGCACAGCCACCATAAAGTTAATGTGGGCCAAAAAGACTTATGCTGTGTAATGAGTTGTGGGAGACTACATACGGGTACACCAGCAGATTCCCCCATTTTGTGCAGCAGCCTGCGCACATCCAGGAACGCATTTCTTGTGTCCAGAAGGGATGTCAGGACTTCCATCTCCTCTGTGTCGGTTTGAAACAGGTCTTGCCACTGCGGTAGCACAGTTATCGGATTAAAACTTGGAAGAGAAGATCTTTCTTGTTAAGCGATGGAGGAGGAGAAATAAGGTAATACCTTGTCAGCAGGGGAAGTGTCGATGGTCTTCAGGACATGAGCATACGAGTCCTGGTATTGCTCCGATAGTTGGGACGTGCGTAGTAGACCTGTCTCCACACCCTTGTTTGCCGTGGCTAAGGCTTCCCACACAGACTGGGCATCTGCAGGATGAGTTTGACGCCACTTCTGCACAGCTCCAACCATGGAAGGTGTGTGGGAGCCACCAAAACCTGGCTCTCCAACAATCTGCACAACAGGCTAGTGAGAAAGATGTTCCTCAATTTCCCCCACAGCAAGAGTTTCACCAAAGGGACCTGCGGTTTTCTTCTGAAAGACAACTGCAACCAGCACCTACCAGGCTCAGGGATGGAGGCAGCCCATATGTCACCTTCTCGCCATCCCATTGACTGGATAACACCGATCTCATCATGTCCAGTGGTGATGGTCTACGGGAGCTGCCCTGCAATCCAGTTCAGCTCGCTTGGAATTCTCGTTTTCGGATCAGGCTGCTGACAAAGCAACTCTTGGCACTCACTTGAACATACAGGAACGCTACAAGGGGGTCTGGGAATGTAGGCTTACTTGCGGTTGAGCAAGGATGGATGGAGAGAACCTAATGTAGCGCTGACTGCCATAAACTGCTGCACTGACATCAAAGCCACTGCCAATTTTCCCTTGTGCAGCACAATGTGCTGCTTGAGAGACGGCATGTACCAGGTCTAGAGATCGGCCAATCTCCTCAGTCTGGATGGAGCCAGTACTACAAGCAGGAAGAGAAACCACACCCAAAAAGTGGAGAAGGGCAGAAACAATGGCAGTGGTCATAGCAGCCGATGATCCCAGACCAGTCTTAGCAACCTCAGGCAATGTAAGTTCATCTTGATTTGGTGCAGCTGGATTAGGGGTGATTGGCGAAAAGGGAGGCAGAGAAGCCAGAGTTGATGGCAGGAGAGGAAGTCCTTTTGCTTCCAGCTGCACACGAAACAAGCTGCACTCAATCCCAAGCCCACAGACGAGGAGCACAGCAAAAAAAAAACAAGCAGGATGGTCATACACCTGCTTTCTAAAGGAGTAGAAATCGTTGGCACCCACAATTGTGATCTCCAAACCTGCACCAAATACATGCACATGGTCATTGAAGCCCCTCCAGATGTGCTCCCACCAAGTCCCAGGAATAAACCCTAAACCCAAGAAGCTGCTAGAGAGATTGCCTTTCACGAGTTGATTATGCAGGGCATTCAGCTTCTGCTTGTCGTCGCCTATCAAACATCTCGCTGCAGTGACTCCGGACTGTACAGCTTGCTCGACAAAACTGCTGCCGCTATCACTGCACGCCCAAACACTCAACGTCATGCTCAACCAAACCAAGGGAACACCACAAAACCTAGAGGCAGTGCCCCACAATGCCACCTCGGAGTGACATTTTGCAATGTGTAGTCTCTGAGAGACAGCTTGTATGAAGTTTCTTTGAACAGTTGTGGCGACACAACAACAACATCTGTCCATGACTGTGGGATCACCCACCAATTCAAGTCAGTCCGACTGGCATACCTAACCAACACATTTGCAGGACAGCAAAAGACAGATCACAGGTTCACTCACCCAGCACCAGCTACCAGCTGGAGCATCTGAATGGATCGGTCTCACAATGGCGTAAAATCTAGCCGAGGTGGAGAGGACAAGGCCAGCATTAGGTTGCTCCAACACCAAATAAGCTCCCGTAATGAGAACTTTTCCCGGAGCAGATGCGACGCTGAAAGAACCCATCTCGTGTCCAGACTTCCGGATTATGTCAGTTTGTCTTGTAAGAAAAGGTGAAAGTTCTCCTGTCGGCCGGGAGTGTCTCTCGGTGCTAAACTGACTCACATCGGATTTCTAGTTACTACTGGGCAGACCAATTTAGAATTCTTATTTAGCTACAATGTGTACAGGTCACGTCATCAACAGAGCCAGCAAGGTTACATTTCTTGGGAACAGATGGTTGGTATGTGACCCACGGCTTGTACAGAACTTGGTCACCATGGAAGAGAATCGTCCAGCCTTGTAGCGGGTGATCCTCGATCCACCAGTACGGACAAGTAGATCCAGATGCTGCTGAGGACTGCTACATCTAGAACAGCACAAGAGGCAAAAAAGGATGATCCAGACGAGCACCCTTACGCATGGGTCAGAGACTATCAAATGCAGGATCTGTACCCCCGTCTTCCGTAGCTACTGGTGAGCAGGGATTTAAAATTTGGGGGGCTCCACGAATTCGTAGCCATGGAAGCAGTTTAAAGTTGTGGATGCAGTGTGCCCTGGAGTGGTGTCCTGTGCCGACATCCTTACCTTGGCCACCCGCGACCTCGTCTGGCTCGTAAGCTGAATTCCTGTCTTGCATTCATCGCTTTGCAATAGGAAGCCTTTGAATAACATCTGCTAACTGCAAGCAAGTGCTGTTCTGGACAACCTGCGTGCACGGTGCATGCATCATCTCTTCCTTCTCTTTCTGAGAGCTCTGCAGTTCGCCATCTGATGAGAATCACGTACACAAGCAACCCTGAAGGATACTTTCTGAAAAGCGAAAGAAGTGGCTACTGAGGGATGAGGAATTCTGTAAAGCAGCTCTGAGAAATTTCACAGTCAACCTGCGGGGCGGAATGCTCGAATGGCCACCTAAACGTTTGGCACCCGCACGTATATTCTCTGATGGACTCTGAGTCCGGTGAATATATTTTCAATCCTATAACGGTGGACTGTCAAACAGATCGATCACAGAAGCAACTGCTGCAGGCAAGACCTTCAGGATTCATGAACACAATGATGAAGGCCGGCTGGTAGGGAGCGTTGTGTGTCCATGAAGGCATACTAGCTAGAGAGGTGAAGAAGTGATATTGCAGGCAAATCTCGACATCTGGATTCAGCAATTGGTGCAGCATCTGGAGGGAGAGCATGACAACCGGATGTGGCCCGCGCTGTGTGTGCTAGTCCTAGCAGCGCTACAAAAACGGTCCATGGTTGAGCTCAACCCTGGAAACTCATTCCAAGCTTGAGCACATCCAGACCAGACTTCACTGCATTGCTACCTACTTCAAGCAAGCCCAGATCGTGGAGCATTCCTGATGGCCTCGGACATCTGAATCTCGCCCTCTCTAGATCAACAAGATTGTTTTGAAAACCCAAGTACGATCTTCGCAACATACACATGTGTGTGCCCTGAGATCAAAAGATATCACCTACGACCCATCACAGAACGCAGCACAAACCTGTAGGAAGAAGGTGGAATTCCATCTTTACATCATCAGTAGTTAGTCTATGCGATTTCAAGCACCACCGTGTTTTGAATTTCCTTTGTTCTTGTTTGGTGATTCCAGAAGCCGTTGGCGGTTCTCCTGTTTGGTCGAAGGCGGACGACCGGTTGAGTAGTATCTGGTTGGTTTTGTGGTGGTGCCAGAGCAGGAGGCCTGCCAGTCAAGCTCGGCAAGCGCAACCGATTGTTCACACACCGATTACCGTCAAACCATAGCATCTGCAAGCGCAACCATAGCAAGGCGAGACTGTAGTGTGTGTGCCTACAGACGTAGGCTGTGTCCTTTGTACGGTAAGAAGCTGTATCGTGTAAGTTCCTAAGCACCACACCCTTGTGTATAACCTATCTTGTCCACGATTAGAACTAGTTTTGTGGGTTTCATCCACTGAACAGGGTTGCATTACTAAGACTTGACCAAAGGACTGAACTGCTTGTGCAGGACGATGAGAAGTCTATCTTCCCTAACGTCTAAGAGGCCCAAAGTCACTACGCTAAGGTGCATACCTCATTGTGTTCTAAATGTGGACAGTATAGAGGGGAGCAGTGTTCAGTCCTGCACGGCAGTGTGATTAGATGATTAGATGTTTTGATTAGGATGAACAAACTCATACAGACTTAAGGCTGCCAAGTGCTGAAAATGTTTTGCTTTTGCTAGCCCTTTTGTAAAGATGTCTGCTTCGTTGTCATGTGTGCTCACGTATTCCACTTTGATCGTCCCCATCTCAGCCACATCCCTAATATAGTGGTGATAGAGTTCGATATGCTTTGTTCTAGCATGGAATCTTGGATTGGATACTAGAGCAATCGCACTCATATTATCACAAAACAACTTGGCAGGTCCTAATTGTGTCTGCTGTACAGATTCCAGGAATTGCCTTTGCCACTCACCTTCTTTGCAAGCATCAATATATAAGTGCCTTATACTCCACTTCTGTGGAGGAGAGCGCAAGTGAAGTCTGCTTCTTGCAGCTCCAACTGATAACACCATCTGCTAGTATGAAGAAGTATGCCGAGAGGCTCCTTCTAGTGTCAGAGTCTAAGGCCCAGTCAGCATCCGCGAAGGAGGTTAGTACTTGATGTGTATTCCAAGCCATTGGAGATAGTGCCTTTCAAATATCGAAAGATGCATTTAACTGCTGCCCAATGGGCTCTACTTGGCTGCTGCACGAACTGTGAAACCATACTCACAGAGTAGCTGATATCTGGACAAGTCCAGTTAGCCAGGAAGATAAGATTACCCACAGCCTCAGCATAAGGTACGGCAATCATATCCTGCTTCTCTTGTGAAGTTTGTGGGGATAGAGCTACAAACATGATAATTTTTGAAGGGGGGGAATATAGTAACCCCCTTCAGTCGAGACAGCACCCCCTTGTCACGATGTACACCCTTCCTACAACAACATATCTGCCCTACTTTGATAATGCACACACCCTTTCTGAGCCCATACCTTTGATAAAAGACGCACTTTCAAGTCTACACTCCAGAACTAGAGCACAATAGAGTGTGGGCCCGTCTGTGTTTTTGTAGAATGCAGAGAGAGGGCTGCCATTTTCATATGTTTATTACAACCGAAAACTTTTACTTTCAAGTGGTGGAACACAATGAAAACAATCTCGTATTAGCGAGAGTCTTATTTCAGTGGTCGTGAGAACATTTCAACAAACAACTGCTAAAGGAGGAAGTGGTCATCAGTATCGACAATAGTCATTCAAGAGTGCGGCGGCGACTCGCCCATGCCCATGCCGATCGAGTCAAAGACCACCACCAAATTCCGAAGGCGGTCCATACCCTCTGCGTCAAAGCTGTCATTCTCCTCCAATGCTTGCTCGTATTCATTAGTATAATTCTTGGGTTGAGCTTCGAACGGTGTCGACTGCCACACAACATTTAGGGTTTGCTGACCCTCATCCAAAAGCTCGCCTATCGTGGTCTTCAACCTTCTAGAACTCAATGCAACCACTTGGGCTTTAAGGCAATGCCAGCGTCCTTAAAATGAACAAAATTGGTTGCCCATGCGCCCATGCGCCCATGCAAGCATCCTTAAAATCAACAAAGTTGAGTTACTTAGAAGGTGTAGGTTTTGAACTTACAAGACTTTTGAGCCGCTAAATATTTATTTTCTTAAAGACGGCCTATGAGAGGGCGCCGGTCGGCCGGCGCCCATGGGCAGGGTGTGCTAAGGGGAAGGCGCCGGCCGCGCCCATGGGCAGTGTGCTAAGGGAGGCGCCGGCCGCCCATAGGCAAGGCGTGTTGGGGTGGGGTGCCGTGGCCGCGCCCATGGGCAGTGTGCTAAGGGAGGCGCCGGCCGCGCCCATGAGCAAGGCATGCCGGGAGGCGCCGGGCGCCTCCCTAGCTCCACCCATGCACGACGGTTGGTGCTAAGAGAGGGCGCCACCATGGGTTCATTCCTCCGCCCTCTCTTCCACCAAACCACTCCCTTTTATGCCTTCCAACCTGGGTGTAGAGTCCGGAGAGCATACTTCTTAATCCGCCGAGGGTCTACCACCCAGCTGCCGTCCTTTTCCCAAGGGTTCCGCCTCGTTGCTGCTCTCATCTCCAAACAAGGCACCTAGGCTCCATGTTGCCGCATTCTCCCCCAGCCCTTCTTCTCTTCCGACTCCCTCTGACTCCTCTGGTAGCCCTACTGCTTCAGGCGACTGGTGCACCACGTCACGGCCTTTAGGAGCTTCGCGTGGTAGTAGGCAAAATTTGAGTCCACCTGCTGGATGGCTTCTTCTCCTTGGGCCCGTAGGACCTGGTATTCCCGCCTCCACTGGTGCTCCGACAGTCGGGCGTGTTCTTCTGCTCGCTGGGCCATCTCATCCCTTAATCCTATCAATTGGGCTTGGGCGGCATCTCGAGAGGCCGTTAGGGACCAGCGACGTGGAATGCCCCACTAGCATATGTCAGCATAACTCTGACATCCGGTCAGGGCACACATATAATGCATGCGCCGCCCGGGCACCTGATTCCTGACGAGTGCCCAAATCATACAATTCACGAGCCGGCCGTACGAAAGGAGGTACAAACCCTTAACCCACCATGGGGAGGTGACGTGTGGACACACGGGAGCACATGCCTTGAAAGGACAGCGAGATGGCGTGGGAAGCCCTTCCGAGGACGGATCCGAGGTCCGGCCTCCAGTGGCGGAGGGACCCATTGGTGCCCAAAAGGGCAGACCCAAGGACGATTCTCCATTTCGCCCACTCATCACCAGAGTTCAATCCTTCGTCATCACTTGGTCCAGCATCTCCAGCATTTTCATCACTATCTTCAGCGGCACTTTGACTCGCAGGCTATATGAAGCCGCGCAACTCGCAGAGCTTATCCCTTATCGCTTTTTTGTCCACCGCATACACATGTTTCCGCGCGTTCAACACAAACCCATAATACAAGATGGTTGTTTCATTCACAAACACCTCCTGTATGTTTTTTGGGTAATGGACCTTATTCCCTTTTTCCTGATCGACTGCATGGGTTAGCACTCTGACGGACTATGTATTCCTACACATATCTCCCTTCGTACGCATCTGTGTGCTCGGTCCGATACCAGAGAATAAGAAAGTGAGGTCGTGGTGCATCTAGCTTCACGTCAATGACTCTCCCCAATCCAGAATGGCCTATTATGCATGTCCATAGTGCACTGCCACAAACATCCTCTTCCGGATTTCCATTATGTCTCCATTTATCCACGCCATTTTTACTGTTGCCTTCCGGCATTTTGATATGCCCCCAAGTACATATCACGCTGTGGGAGGTCCCTCAATAATGCCTCATCCAGCAAAGCTTCATCCGCCACTTGAAGTGGTCAGGCTGTATGATCCACTTCTGCATGTGAAAACCACTTCCAAGGAAGCTGTAGCACTAGCCCAATGTTATTCTCCACAATGATAGCAATCTCCTCTTGGTCCACCCAAAAGGCGTCCCACCACTTGTACTCTTCAACAGTCACCTATGGACGCAAATCTTTTAACCCTTCCTGCAAATGGGCCACACCTTCCGTCGGTGATAGGATACATGCCGTTCCCTTCTTGTCCCCCCCCTAGCTTCACCCGCAGGCACCGTAGGATGGTGCTAAGGGATCCGCCCCCAAGATGTGAGAATGGACCCAGTTGTCCGGCCTCCGGAGTTGAGGACGGATCCAGAGGTCCGGCCTCCAGAGTGGCGGAGGGACCCATTGGTGCCCAAAGGACAGACCCAAAAGCCTCAGGGCGAACAGACTTCGGTCCCTTCCGAGGACGGACTAGGAGATCACGGGACCAGCGGGGGGCATGAAACTCGGCGGTTGTCGGCCTGACACAGGAAGACCGGTGGTGATAGCTTATTAGGCACCTCCGGTGAGGCCCACCAGGCGGGAACCTGCCGCACGGTCGAGGATAATCAGTGGGCGCCTCGGGCGCTAGGGTTAGCTTGGGCGCCAGGGGAGTCACCGAGTCAACAAGAGCCTTGTCATAGACGTAGGTAGCTACGTGTAAGGATTCGGCGTCCCTCGCGCGTGTACAAGTACCTGGCAGTAGGGTCAGTCTTTGGGGTTGTAATAAAGGCACTACCTGAGAAGCAGTATAAGAGGCGGGTTGCTGCTCCCATAATGCGATTTTCCTTTTAGGGTTGATACCGTGTTGTGTATACTGACTCCTGTGAGCCGAGTGCTAATATGAGGCCTGAGTCACCGAGCCGGCGAACTACTTCGGAGAGGTCTATCTAGGTTCTAGTGATGAACCCCCTAACGCGTGTAAGTGATTGCAGGTGCTGAGGAACCACGACCCTTGCTCCTCAATTAAGGGCGGGACGCGGGTGACAAGCGTAATGGAGCGGACAAGAGAAGCTGGACGGCCAGCGAGGGTGTGTAGAGCCCGGACCGGCCGAACCGCGCGGATGAAACGCGAAGGTGCTGCAACTCGGCCTTCAACGGAGCGCACGACCACAACATGAAGGACCGTTGAGTGCAAGCACGAGCAACGAGAGAGGAGTAGAAGGGAAGAGCCCGGACGGGGGTGAATACGAGGACGTGTACGAGTCCTTAAACGTTCGGCCATACCGGGTAATGGAACATAAAGGAAGGTGAGCGGAGGGTACAAGGTAGGAGATCCAGCGGTGGCGCTGAGCAACGATAGCGACCGGACTAGTGGGATCGCAAGAACGGTGAGGTCCACCACCCACCCTCGCAACCAAGGGGGTCCGGTGGTAAAGATCGGGTTGCGATAGTAGCCTAGATTAATTAGGGACCCAGGGTAGGTAAATAGTAAGTAAACGGAGCGAACCATTTCCTTGGGATCGAACCCCATACTACACGATTCGGGATTAGTGTGCGCCCGGCTGGTCCGTCAGTGAAAGTTCGTCCACACCTGCAATTCTACCTTGATATTCAGATTCTGCGGAATAGGGATTGGGGCACGATTACTCTTCATCAGACAAAATACATCAAAGAGATACTAAAAAAGTTTAACCTGGATGGTGCCCATTTTGTAGCCACACCCTCAGCAGTGGGGGAGAAACTCAGTGTAAACATCATAACTTTTGAAGGGGGTGAATAATCTCGAAGGGGGTTTTCCGTAAATAATCTCAAGGGGTTTTGATGGGTCAGAAAGCTTTTAAGGCATTCCGGAAACATCTCTGAAAAAAAGGGTGTCACCCACTAAAGTTCCTACTTTCCATCCAGCAATGTTTCTGTCGAATGGTGGTCGCAAACTCGAACCTATGGGATTAATGCAAAGTAGGAACGGTAAGGAAGACCGTTCCTTCCGGGAAGGGACGACTGTAAATTCAGTTTTGGGAGGCCACTGAACCTCTATCGTATTTCTAGGCCAGGCGTATCATGGACGTTTTTTTTGACATCGTAAAAGTGACCCTTTAGTAATAGTGGAAGGGCTCCCAGGTATGCGAGAGTCCCTCTTGATTCTTAGGAACGGGCCTAAGTAGCCAGCGCCCCTGTTCTAGCACATGTTTCATGGTTTAACTAACCTTGTCTTGACTAGAGTTTGGCTAACTATGATGAGTTGACCATAGGTTAGTCACTCACTCTAACTAACCTAATCTTCTAGCTAGCTGCCCTCATGCTTGTGGCTACCATCTATGCCGCCACGGGCCTCTGGCCAAAGATCAGCTGGCTCAGTGCAGTGTCCCTGCGATTGACTGTGTCCTTCACGGTTAAAGCTTGCATCAATCCGCTGTGACAGCCTTATTTTCAACACTCTTGGTTCCAAATAGAATCTTATTTTCATAGAGACACTTTTGATTGTTTTTTCAAAGAGACATTTTGGAAAAAGAGTCTCTTGCACATAACCACTTTGGTACATGGCCGCTCTTGGTAAGGGTGCCAAAGCGGACACCTTATCATGTGTGATGAGATAAGACATTCGTACAGGATGCGCCAATATATTCTTATACATGCCTAGGTGAATATTCAGGTGGATTGGTTTTGATTGAATATTTAGTTTTCACTAATGCTCAGGTGCCATGGATCCTCCATTCCGACCAGAAATCCATGCCAAGAAGGTCCCTTTTGGAGCTGATGAAGGGGGACTGAGGAATCGCCCCATCGCCACTGCCCTGCTTTTCTGCTAGCGTCCATGTGCTTGGTGTGCTTGGATGTTCCTGGAGTTTCCTTGCTGCTGATTTTTTGTCTCATCACAGTCATGAGGTCTATAGGTTATGGTGTGTGTTTCATGTTTCTTAAACAGCATGATTGTACACACTCCACACTTGCTTTGGATGATGTATTTGTGGTATAATGTTCCATGACTAACCTGGATGAACTCATGCGCGATACATACAATGTGTTCTTTTAAAGGCTTTTTTGGTGACTTCCAAAGATGGTGGTTGCCACTTCTTGGCTAGTTACTTCTTAGTCTTTGTTCTGAACTCCTGTTGATTTTACATGCAATGTATTTCATTTGCCCATCCACGATCACTTGCAGCTAGTTACCCCTGAATCTCGGGGCACCATAAAAAGTTTGAGCTGATTCCACCGAGTCATGCAAATCCTCAAACGGGGCACTTGGCAAGTCACTGTGGCTTGTATATATGCACATATACACATACATACGTATGTCACCTGAAAAGGATCGTGAAGCGCCAGCTGGACTTCGGCGGCGCGATCTCACTACGAAGCGGTGGCGAGGGCGCGAGGCGATCTGAATCCCTGCTCAGCATCCTCTGCTGCGGCTTGCGCGGCTTCGAGCTCCTTGATCAGATTGACGAGCAGCTGTTTGGTGGAGGAACTTTTGCTGCTGAGCAACTTCACCAGGTCCTGGGCTGCGGTGCTTGAGGCGCGGAGTTTGACGAGGGGTTTGAGCACGTTGGCCATCTGCAGCGAGCGGCACACCGATTTCGGATCCCGTGCTTGCTGCACGCAGTAGGTGAGGAGCTGCGCAGCCACCAGGCCATCCTTGTTGCCGAAATCCAGGGCCTGCGCTAGGGCTGGGAAGACGGGGGAAGTGCTGCTGACAATCTTGTCCCAGACTTTCTTGCGGGCAGAGCTGGGAATGATGGCCGGCTCTGTGAGGGAGAGCAGGATATTTAGGGCGTAGAACTTGAACTTGGAGTACTCTGCCGTCCTCTGCAGCACGGCGAGCACCAGATCCAGGCCGTCTTCCTTGAGCAACAAACGCTCCCTGCCGTTGCACTCCGGGGTCATGAACACTTCTAGGGCAACCACGGCGAAGTCTCTCGTCTCAGGAAGGGAGGTAGGGTTTCCCAAGACCTGCAGCAACGGCGTCACGGCTTCCTGCTGGCTCGAGCACATCACTCCCCTGAAGTCTGGAGAGTCTTGGCTCAGGTTATGCACGATGCGGACGGCTGTGGTGGCGCTGGGATGTGATGGCGTCTGCAGTAGCTTGAGGAGGAGGTCGGGGAAGTAGTTTTCTGACAGCATGTCGGAGATGCATTTTGGAGGCAGGTCGTTGCTGCGGGAAACATGCCAGATGATCTCCAGCACCAGCTCCTGTAGCCTCCCTTCATTTCTGCAGAGGTCCTTTAGGTCAGGGATTTTGTGAGCCAAAGCCTGTGCAGCGCCGGCGTCGGGAGCTACCGCCTTGAGAGCCTCCATGGCCTGGACGCACAGGCACTTCTTCCCGACGTCCAGCAAAACATCTACGTAACTGTCCTCTTGAGATGATTTTGAGGACAGAATATCCTTTCTGCAGGCATCGTCCAAGGATGCAAGCTTTGCCAGGCCCCGAGCTGCTGCCTCTGCTGCAGCGGGGTTTGATTCGCAACGTTTGACGATGTCCAAGAGAACTTTGATGGCCCCGTTCGTGGGTTTCACCACGCTTCGGCCTGTGTGAGGTTCGTCGCACAGCCTCAGAAATGCTTTCACCATGGCCAAATCCTTGGTGCTGGGTAACTTAAGTGCCATGGCTCTGACCCCTTCATCCAAGAGGGAGTCGCCTTGTGAGCAGGACACGTCGCTGGTGAGGAGCGCTGCCAGGGCAGTCCATATTGCTGGTGAGTGGATCCCTCCTGCCAGGGCGTTCTGGAAGAGTACTTGCCCTTGTGCCTGAATCACATACTGGTGACACTCCGGGTAGGTGCACAGAAGGGCCAAGCTTTCACACACCACTTTCAGTGATGGCCAGTCCAATGAATTCAGAGTGACCTGCACCAGCTCCTTCAGGACGTTCACACCAGAGTCTGAGGATTGCGGTCGGACAATCCAGTACACGGCCACCTCCACTGACCTGCAGATGAAGTGAGCCAGGGCTTCGGCTGCTTTGAATTTCTCTCTGTTCTCTACCGATGACAGAACATCACCCAGGTGGCTCATGCACCTGATCGTCAGGTCTTCAGCCTCTTCCCCACTGAAAATCATGCTCATGAGTCCACCTGCTGCGACCCTCCCTTCATCCGCCCTGCTGTCCTCCTGGACCTTGAAGAGCTCAACAAGTTTCTCCAGAGAAAGCCCTTCGGTCAGGCGTTGCTTCATATCGTCATTCGCAGTAGCAGGTTCGTCGGGTTTCTGTGTATTTGATGACCCTACTGTGCCATAGTCTCTTGCCTTCGATACTAGTCTCTCCAGCACGATGGCAGAATGCATTCTGCACGAAGGCTCCTGATTGCTCTGGACTATCGAGCACAGGGCGGTCACACCATCTGCTTTCACAAGCTGGGTTTGCCACTCGCTTTGCCACTCGTTCTGAGACATTGTAATATGAAGCATGATGTTCAACGTCACCATCCTGGCTTGGCTGGAGGCTCGTTTCCCCAGCAGAACATTCAACAGGCTTGCTGCAGAACCTTCATCTGGCTTCAAGGCCCAGACACAGACACCATGGGTGAAGAGGAATCTCACCAGAAGGATGGCATCGTCTAGCCCTTCAGACGGCTCGACTTTCCCTGTTGCTGCTGAGCTGATCAGTTCCAAGAGACTCCGGACAAAATTTTCAGCTTCCAACTTGGAACGCAGCAAAGGTTTTCCCCACACCTCCGCATCCGCATCCCCGCCTTTGCGCGTTGTCTCATCCGATATGCGAAGGAGAAGTTTCACAACTGCGTCCTTCCCAGCTTCTTCACAGCTCGCAAATCTTGAGATCAGGTTGGACACCTGCACCAAATGATGGACCACTTTCCCACATGACCCCAACAACGACGCCATCGCTACCACGGACTCCTCGAAGGCTATCCCCCGACTCACAAGCTTCGCAAGAGTCCCGATCAGCATTTCATTGCTAACCATGCTGGAATCATCCGTACTGTAAGCGACGTCTGCCAGACGGGAAAGACCCTTCCACCCGATGTACTTGCTCCCGATTGCAGATCCGGACTGGCCCGCCACAGCCAGACGGAAGAAGGCAGTGACCAAGCCAGCGAGTGACGTCCTGGCAAGGTAGAGACATTTCTCCGAACCATGGATGACATTGAACACCACCCTAGCTGCGAGGAGTCCCGAATTGTCCATTCCCCCTGAGGCTCCTGCCATGTGAGCAACAAGTGCCTGCAACCGGTCAGCCTTGAGGAAATGAGGCCACACCGTACTCAGCTCCTCCACCGAAAGGCTGCACCCACTGGGATCAGCAGCCTCTGTCAGAGCCTCCAGAATCTGCAATGTGGGCTCCACCGTTATAGCACAGGTTGTCGACTCTGCGAACTCCAGTATTGCATCCACCAGCCCCTCTGCAGCCAATATATTCCTCCGCCCCTGCAGAGACTGGGAGTGATACTGCAAGTCCAAGGAGCCGGCAACTTCGTGACCAGACTGGAACTCCTTTGCAGCTTCTGCAAATGTCGTAGCTGCTCTCAGCGTTCCATGTCCTTTCGCAGGCACGCTGCAGGAATACCAGCAAAGAAGTCTGAGGAGGACGATTGAAGCAACTCAAACCTTGCAGCCAGGCAACTCCCAGGGAACACACCTCAGGAGGAGCTGCTCGATACTTCTGTTTGGTATGAAAGGTTGTTGCACGTCGATGAGCAACCGTGTGGCAGGGCACTCCTGCTTTCCCGTCTCTTCCCACCACCGCCGTATGCATTCCCGGCAGTACGTGAAGCCAGACGGCAGGATCACGGGGTCCTTGAATACATCAGTGCATATAGTGCACTGCAAATCCTTCGAGTGCCTGATGCTGATGGCCGCCTTCAGGCACATTGGGCACTGCATCACGTCCTTGGGGTTGCAAGTAGGGCAACTTTTCTTCTCCAGCTCCCCCAGGGCCATCAGAAGCTGCTGAAACAGCTCGTCGATAATTGCTTGCTGGGACTGAGGATCTACTTGTTTGGCGTGAATCTTCGACTCTGAGGCATCGTTTAGCCCCTGTAGATGTAAAGACAAGAGCAGCTTCAATATGTGCAGTTCGAGGAGCGGGCATCCAGCAAAGGCTTCAGCCCCTTTCCAGGCGTCAGTACAGCAAGCAAGTGAACCTACATGTCCTACAAACCTGCAAATCTGTCGTCACGGACTCGATTCCCACACCCAAGTGGTTAGCCAACACCTCCAGCGCGGAATGTGCAGATCGGCTGCTACCCGGCCAACCTTGTTCATGGCGTCTGACTTCTAAAATCTGCAACAAAAGCAAATTTTAAACAACTGCCAGGTTGAGTCTTTAATTCTTTGCAGGAGAGGACTGAATCAAGTCACATGCTAAACACTTCAACCTTCTCCTCTAAATCCTTCTCCATTCAAGTCACATGCACAAGTAATCAACCTTCTCCTCCAAACCCTTCCGCCGTTCTGTGGCCTCAACCGATTCGCGCTTCAACTCCTTTGCGAGGTCCGTCAGGCGGGTCGCAGTGTCCTTCACGAGTTCCCTGGTACTTATGCTGATCCCTACATTTGTCTGCCAGAAAGATGAAGAAAAAACAAGGTGCAATGGTCGTTCAACCTCATACTTCTGCAGCAGTATATCTTTTCGCTGTCATGACAATCCAGGACTTTTGAAAGCCGGGTAGAAGAAAATTTGCACCGACCAGGGTTACAAACTGGAGACACTCTTGGATGTCCGCAGACACCTTGGCCAAATCGTCGTTCATGGACGAGGCCTTAAAGAACAGCTTCAGCTTATTCCCCTTGATCCTGCCGAAATCCCGCAGGACCCTGAGAAAGCAGCAACAAGAACTTTAATGTTACAAAGCATCGTACCCAATTACGAACACGCCTTTGAACACACAAGGCTAGGAACAATGTGTGGTACTCATCAATTCAACACGAAAGCCAAAGACTTTGAAGAACATCTTGCTTCATACGTTTTAGCCCTTCCCAGAGCGTCCTTGAGTTGCATGAACCCCTTCTTGTCATTCTCCGTGAAGGCGTGATCCGCCTTAGCCTGCTCCAGGACTTCGTTCAGGAGAGGCTGAAGGGCGTCAACACGTTTGCCCAGAGTCCCGCACCTTTCGTTCACCCCTGCAGCAGCCTGGACAAGCGCCGCGATATCTCGCACGAGGCCCAAACAGCTTGTAACACTGTCCATGGCTACGGCTATGACTTGTACAACTCCTGCCATCCACCAAGATGCCAACTCTGAAAGAGTCCCGGGACATCATCATCTTCTACTAGCAGTGAAACCAACATCCTAATCCACGTACTCTGACAAATCTACACCAGGAATATCCTTATCGCAGCTTATCCTGGCCTCTTCCCTTGTTCTGCACAAAGAGGTGGAGAAGCAGCTAGCGGATGTCAGATCTGGATGAAGCTTCGAACACACTTGTTCAAATACAAACTCTGTCCGGACAACAGATTTGCAAACAACAAATTTGCCTTGAGCCATATACCTCGCCAGAGCCTGGCAACAAGAGCTCTTTGCAGGCCCTCCCACACCTCGGCACTGCATGGCACCAGACAGCACACAGTCCTAGTCAGGCCCCACAAGAGGCTACAAACCTCATCACAAGCTTCCCGACCATCCATTGAGACACACCTGGCTGGAAGCTTCATCTCAGATGCCATGATCTTCCGCGCCCAGATCCTGCCTGCTCCAGAGTCCGACCAGCTGGGAGACTAAGCCCCTGCTAATGCGAGCTACTACCACCCAACACCACAGGCCTGCTATCTAACGGCACCACAAACATGTTGCCCCAAATCTTCAACCTTCATTGCGATCCTAAATCTTCAATCCAGCAGCATGCTGCCCCAATATTCAATATTCAATCTGTATGAGAATGATTGCTGCAGCTGGTTCGCCTCCCCGACTGGCCTCATCGCTGCAGTCTTCAGCAGCAGTCTCCACCCGCCTACGAAACAAGAGATGCAGCCCACATCTGGAATTTGGAGCCATTTCAGGGCTTCGACAATGGGCAGGTTGAACAGCAGCCTCACAGGCTGTGGTGAGCAAGTTGCTCAGTGCGGAAGCGTCTTGAGCACACATAAGGAAGCCCACTATTTCAGGAAAGAGGAAGTGACGGAGAAATAATATGGGATCTGCTTTGCACAAGCTTTTGACGAGGCTCCAGTGCTAATCTAAACACCCCGAATGCTTGCACGCTCAGACAAGGCCACATTTTCGGGGCCCTTTCCTTCGCATTGGTATCCCAGAACGCAGCGGACTGGGTCCCGGTTTACCCGTCGACAGACTTGACCCACTGTCCCCTTCCGACCGCGACAGCTGATAAAGTACTGCGCAACTACGCATGTACATGTTGACTCTCACATTTGTATGTACATACAGTAGTACATATGTAAGTACATGTGTAAGACGATAAAGATACATATGTATGCACAAATGCACTAGGCTATGTATTTTATTAGGACAGATGGAGTGACATGTAGGGCTATTTATCTTCATCTGGTTAGTCATTAGGTAGATAATAAAATATATTTATTTTTAAAATATAAAAATATATTATTTTGCAAATAAAACTCATTTTAGAGGAACATCTTGATTATATTTCAGATCCTAAGTTCACGATCTCTCTCAAAGCTCTCCTTATTGGTTTTTGGAGCTTCGTTTTTTGGCTTGTGAGAATTGTGTTTGCATTTGTAGGAGTTGATGTCTGCGATGAAGTCGAATCAGCTTTAACATTTGGAAGAACATGTAGAAGAGGAGGCAAGCCGGGAAGAAGAGGTATGTTCGGACGAGGAAGTGCGTTGGAGCTTGGAGGTACATTGATATTGAGACTAGGAGGTGCACTTGGCAGAGGAGGTGCACTAGGAAGCTGAAAAGGTAAACTTGGAAGAGGAGATAGATTAGGAAGCGGAGGTAGACTAGAAAGAGGAGGAGCACTTGAAAGAGGAGGCAGATTAGGAAGAAGAGGAGGTAGACTAGGAAGAGGAGGTAGACTAGGAAGAGGAGGTAGACTAGGAAGAGGAGGTAGACTAGAAAGAGGAGGGTGGTTTGGACGAGGAGGGAGGTTTGGAAGAGGAGGTAGACCTGAAAGAGGTGGCAAACTAGAAAGAGGAGGTAGGTTTGGAAGCCGAGGTAAATTAGAAAGGGGGGGTAGGCTTGGAAGGGGAGGTAGGCTAGGGAGTGGAGGAAGACTACCACGAGGAGGTAGAGTAGAAAGAGGCGGTAGCGGAGGAAGAGGACCCGATACACTAGGGAGAGGAGGTAAACTAGCTGGGAGAGGAGGCAAAATAAAATTTGGTGGCAATGTCAAAGATGATGGTAATGGTGATAAAGGTGATAAGGAAAAAAGAGGCGGGAGGGATGGAAGAGGTGGCAAGCTAGGTGAAGACGTTCTATTCGGTAAGCCCACATCTCGCAATGGAGGTAGCAATTTTGGAAAAGTAGGTGGGAAGATTGATGAAAGTGGAGGAGTTGGAAGAATTGAAGGGAGTAGCGGTGTCCCACAAAAGAGTTTACTATTATTTCTAGTCAGACTATGTATGCATTGTGGATCAAAAGTATGAGATAAAAGTTTGCGACTTATTTTTTGTCGATTAGGAGGGAGATGGGGTAATGGGGGGAAAGGAATAGGAAAATGAGATGGCAAAGGAGGAAGTGGAAAAGGAAGTGAGAAAGGAGGTAAAGGTGGAAGGAAAAATGGCGGCTTATGTGGAGTGTTTGGTGGTGATGTGGATGGTGCTATGGGAATGTGAGGTAACGGAGACAAACTTGGAAGTGGAGGCAAGGAAGGTAGTGGAGGTGTGACCGGGAGTGGAGGTAAGGAAGGTAGAGGAGGTGCGATCGGAAGTGGAGGCAAAGACGGTAGAGGAGTTGCCACCGGAAGTGGAGGCAAAGAAGGTAGAGGTGGTGCAACCGGAAGTGGACGCAAAGAGGGTAGAGGAGGTGCAACCGGAAGTGGAGGCAAAGAAGGCAGAGGTGTTAGAGCTGGAAGTGGAGGAGGTATTAAGACTGGAAGTGGAGGCAAGGAAGGAAGGGGCGGTGCGGTCGGAAGTGGTGGCAAGGAGGGAAGCGGCGGCGCGACTGGAAGTGGAGGCAGGGACGGAAGCGGCGGCGGGACTGGAAGTGGAGGCAAGGACGGAAGCGGGGGTACTTCGATCGAAAGCGGAGGCAAGGACAGAGGCGGGGTCGAGGAAGAAAGCGGGGGTGCGACCGGAAGTGGTGGCGCGACCCGAAGAGGGGGCGCGACCGGAAGGGGAGGCAAGGACGGAAGCGGAGGTGCGACCGGCAGGGGTGGCAAGGACGGCAGCGGGGGTGCGACCGGAAGGGGAGGCAAGGAGGGTAGCGGGGGTGCGACCGGTAGGGGTGGCAAGGATGGAATCGGGGGTGCAACCGGCAGGGGAGGCAAGGACGGAAGCGGGGGTGCGACCGGGAGGGGTGGCAAGGATGGAAGCGGGGGTGCGACCGGTAGGGGTGGCAAGGATGGAAGCGGGGGTGCGACCGGTAGGGGTGGCAAGGATGGAAGCGGGGGTGCGTCCGGCGCAACCGGAAGCGGGGGCGCAACCGGAAGTGGAGGCAAGGATGGAAGCGGGGGCGCGACCGGAAGTGGAGGCAAGGATGGAAGCGGGGGCGCGACCGGAAGTGGAAGCAAGGATGGAAGCGGAGGTAAGGACGGAAGTGGAGGCAAGGATGGAAGCGGGGGTGCCGTGGACGGCACTGATGGATTTGAACTAGGGAAAGGAGGTGAAGTTGGAAGGGGTGGAGCGCTCGGTAAAGGAGGCAAAACTGGCAAAGAGAATGGAGGCAAACCTAGTAACTTCGATTCACTTGTTGAGGATAAGGTCTTCATTTTTGGAAACGACCTTTCTGCCGTCTCCGATTTCGTTGAAGGAATTGATAAGAGATCTCGATGATGCTTACGTAGAGCACCTTGTATCGATGGTCCTGATGCCGACGTCGTGGATTGTTGGTGTAGCTTCGACAATGCAAGAGGACTCCTGTGGGTGAAGGATCTTGGTGGTACAATAGTACAACCATTGTTCAAAGACACCTTCAAATTTCCAAAGAGGATACGACCTTTTGTCCCAGGCTGCCTTGGACTACTAGCAGGTGAGATGGAAGACTTTGGACTTGGGGCCCTTGGAGATTTGACAGGTGAACGTGAAGGACTCGGAATCCTTGGGGATCTAGCAGGGGAACGTGAAGGACTTGGCGTACGGGGACTTTGTGCAGGTTGGTATGATGACCGTGGAGTTGAAGAAATTGGATGCGACGGTGGGCTAGTTGGACGTCTTGAGGGTGAAGGGTAAGGAGCCACAGATATAGATGGAGCTGGTACAGGTGCAATCGCAGGCCTGGACTGCCGAGGTGGCCGTTTAGGTCGTGAGGGTGAAGGAGAAGTAGTTGGAGTTGGTGCAGGTGCAAACGCAGGGCTGGGATGCCGACGTGAAGGGTAAGGAGCCACAGGTATAGATGGAGCTGGTGCAGGTGCAATCGCAGGCCTGGACTGCCGAGGTGGCCTAGTTTGAGGTCGTGAGGGTGAAGGAGAAGTACTTGGAGTTGGTGCAGGTGCAAACGAAGGGCTGGGATGCCGAGGTGGGCTCGTTTTAGGTCGTGAGGGTGAAGGAGAGATAGTTGGAGTTGGTGCAGGTGCAATCGCAGGGCTGGGATGCCGAGGTGGTCTCGTTTTAGGCGGTGAGGGTGAAGGGCTCGTTTTAGGCGGTGAGGAAGAAGGAGGAGTTTTAGGCGGTGAGGAAGATGGAGGAGTTTTAGGCGGTGAGGGTGAAGGACGAGTTTTAGGCGGTGAGGGTGAAGGGCTCGTTTTAGGTGGTGAGAAAGAAGGAGGAGTTTTAGGCGGTGAGGAAGATGGAGGAGTTTTAGGAGGTGAGGGTGAAGGACGAGTTTTAGGCGGTGGGGGTGAAGGAGGCGTTTTGAGCCGTGAGGGTGAAGGAGGTGGAGGGGCTACGAAAACAGGAGGGAAAGGAGGGACGCGAGGGAAGTGAGGGGGAATAAGAGGTGGAATGGGTGCTACAGGCAGGGCTGGTGCATCAGGCGGCGGGGCTGGTGCGTCAGGCGGCGGGGCTGGTGCATCAGGCGGCGGGGCTGGTGGTGTTATAATGAGAACAGGTGGTGGAAAAGGAAGACTTGCAGGAGGGACCTCAGGGATGGATGGAACAGGCGGGTCAAGAGATGGATCAGGTGGAAGGTCTGGAACACGGATCGGTATCCGAGGATAGAGATCGGAAGGATCAGAAGCAACGGACACGATTCGTTTCGAAGCCTCCTGCGATGAACCCTCCGTACTTGCCCCATGGTGGGGACGGACATAAGTATCCACAGACTCTCGTTGGCGGCTCATCTCGTCGTGGTTTGAGATTCTGCCGTTACCGGCAACGCCCCGGGACATGTAATCACCTGGTGCAACGTTATCTTCGAGTTAGCAAGGCCCTCGTAGAACTAACGTGCACGAAAAAAATCGACGAGTATAGTGTAAACAAGCACCTTCATGCAACGTCTCATGGTCATGCGACAAGACCCGAGGTCCATTTGAGCTCCCATCAGCTGCTGCCAGCACCGCAACCGCCGTCAAGAGTGCTATCAGAAAAGCTTTTCGTACGTCCGCTCGGAGTCTGCGCGCCCCTGCCATCGTCATGGTGAGCGGATTTAGACCAGATTTTTCACTGCTGCCATCCTCGGGTGGTAGACTTGACCAAGGTAGACAGTCCCATTCTGCCGTGCTCTACAAGACGTCGGTGACCTTTTCTTTCGAACAGGCCATGGCCGCGAGCTTCAACATGACAGGAGCTAGCTCGACGGTGCAAGTGGAGATGGAAAACGATGGATTTATACAGCCAGCAGAAGAAACGAGGAGAACGGAGGTGTGTTTCCATGTCACGGGGCAGACGGCAACCAACTCAGAACCTAATCTCTCGACATGAATTGCGATGTGGGTGGCCGTTTGGAAATCGTGTGAATCAGGCCGATTTTTCCAGATTTCACTGTTGCATTCCTTCCGGTCACTACCACATACAGCGCGATCCGGGAAACGATTGATGTAACTTTCCTCTTCCTAAACTCTGGTATGTAATAACTCTGCAATTGAATGCAGTGTGGGAGCATTGGGCCTAATTTAGCGGATTACAATCTACAGTTTCCTACAGATCTAGACACGTAAGGCGCAATCACATTGGTTGGGTTCACAGCTTGATGTTGATGCCAGATGATCCGGGCACCCTTCTCATGTTTCAGTGATGCGCTCTTGAAGTGCATCAGGCTCCCTAAACCATGTGCGCCCAACCAGACAGAACTTCTGAACGATGGACGAGTCTTAGCTTCCTTGCCTTTGGCTCATTCGTGGCGCATGGCCCATATGGGATTGTACAACAGATAGTGCACTCTGAGCCAAAGACACTCTAGGTTTGTCTCCAGATGCCTGCACAAGTGCATAAAAATAAGTCACACAGTAGCCTCTGTATCAATCTGCTGCAACTGGCCACAAGTTCTAACCCTCTCCTGGCAATAGCAAACATCAAACGTTAAGCAAGCGACAGGAAAACACGAAGAAATCTGGAAGTGTAATATTTCTCAACACCGTGGTTATAAACGTCTCACTGACAGAAAAGATGAGTACCCTTGCGACAAGTTCTTGGTAAGCACCCTCAAGGCAACGTTTCAAGTCGGCATAGGATGCAATAAGCATAGATCGCTCATCCCTACTCAACAAGATGAGCTTCTCAGACACACCTGCATCCAACTGGTTTGCCAAAACAGATTTCCATGATAAGATTGCTGCGCAGCGCTTACCAAGAAGACAACATCCATGTTAAGACAAATTCAGTAGTCCACCTTGTTCAAGGACTCAATGACATGTCCCCAGTCAAGTACAGGTGTACCATCATCGGTCACCTGCAAGATGCTGGAATTAGAAATATCCAAAATACCGGAATGAGTGGGGCAAAAAGCATCGGCCTCAGCTGGTGTCCACCACGGTGTCCAAGCACCGTGTCCACCAGCTGAGCCCTCGGCACATCGTGCTTAACCGTGGCATTTACCAGAGACCTCACCTGGTGGAAAACAAAGTCACGGAACAGCTTCAGCAGATATCGATCCCCTATTTCTGACCAGTTTGGATCCATGTCATTGTCAGGACGTTCATTCATCATTCCCAGCTTTATCAAAATGCGCAGCAGCCTCCCATTTTCAGTCTCCTTGCTGAGCTCTGTCATCAGTTCGTCGTTCTGTATGTGCAGTTGCTCAATCTGCATGTCCCAGAACAGTAAAAAGCACATCGAGGTATTATGACAGGTACTGCCACAGGCTGCACTACAATCACACAAACCAGGAATTTACCTCACTGTACGTCCGCTCAGCCAAAGCTCCGTAAAATTGATGAATGCTAATGCCTTCCGACTTTTCTAGGGAAGATGCCAGTAGCCCCTGAGTCATTCTTACAAGCTCTTGGGAATAATGTGCTGCCATGAAGTCCAGCGAAAAATTTACAGCCGATCCACAGGCCATAGACAGAACAAGCCGCCCAAAACCTGCAAGGTCTTCTCTCTGGAGAGTTTGGAAGAACTACCACGTCAAAAAATCGAGATGATAGTAGAGAACGGAACAGTCACTGTAATTCCCAGCAAGACCTAATTCCCAAAAGGTGACAGATGCTGAGGCCAGTGAAATCCATGTCACCTGCAAGACATGAAGGTCATCAGCTGGATCGCCGTTAAGAACATCCAAAATGCCGACACCATTGACCCGCAGTCGACCCTTGCTTGGAATCAGAATTTTTGATGGTTGCAAACCTCCAGGTCGGAAGTAAAGCCCAGCAGCATGTACTGCCCGGATAACAGTAGCTATTTGCAACATATAGCTCCAAATTTGGTCTTCACTAACCTGCCACAACTTTCTTCAATCTGTCTATAACCTGGATCAAGGACCATGCTTACATAAAAAAATCCCAACTGCGAACTGTGCAACGAGTTTCCTTTCATCTCACCGTTAAGTGCACCACTCCTCCAGGTTGTTCCTGATGGAAATGCAAAGCTTCCAGAGTGACCGCCCCAGGATAATAGTCATGCACAAAAAAGAGTGCTGTTGAATCTTCCACCTCTCGGCTGACAAATGCTTCACGGATGGCTACAATGTGTGGGTGCCGCAACAAAGGTGCCCACCTTTCCACAGCCTCTGCAGCTGCTGTGACGAGCTCAGCAGTTGGGATGACCTGCATAGCAGCATAGCAGATGTCAAATTAAACTAAGAGTGCAAATACTCACTAACTACTTCAAATTAAGTCATTGATAGACATACACAGACAGATTGCATGCATCAGGTTCTCATGGGTGTTCTTTAAGCTGAGGGTTCAATGTGAAGTACAAACATACAAATATCATCATACCGCTGTGTCTCAACTGTTTCACCATCAATGGCTAAGTACATCTAACCTGGCGGCTGTCGATTCTCCTGATGGCATATGCCTGGCCATCAGACGAGGAAACTCCCTTGAAAATCATTGTCCGTACTCCAAAGGAGGAGCTTGGACTTTCATCCTCCCTGTTCATGTCTTCCAAGGGGTATAGAGAATGAAAACGCTGCACCATTTCAGGAAGATCTACAAGATCTTGCTCTGGATCCAGCTGAGTGTTATCAACATCGAAGTACAGTCAGCATACCAGACAAGTATAACACAGCCAGGATGAGCAGGGGACATACAAGGAGATGGGACAACAATATTCATCCTTTTACCTGCTGAAGCATGAGACGCCCTTGCAAGACACAATAAAAGGGTACTTGCAGATCTGTAAAGGGACCTCAATCACGACACATTAAACTCTGAAAGCCTCTACCCCTACTGCCAGCGGCTTTAGGCATTCATGATCCTGTCTATACTGACATGATGAGGCAGCTGGTTGTTTCTGACGTGTTGGGTACAATGTCCTTTCGGACATCTGGGACGACTTCAGAGTTCCCAAGTTTCCGACTCTTGAGAGGAGGACGTCATGACTGACACCTAGTTACCCCAGCTAAGCAGACGAGACCAATCAGTGGTTATCTGACCTGTGCATGGATGAGAGCATGCCGCCGGCGAAGTTCCTCCCGTAAGTTCTCAGGCAAGAATTTGGATCCCAGCTGTGCACGTCCAACAGGCGAATGACCTCTAGCCACTCGGCCCTCTGCTCGAACTCCTGACCCACTAAATGGCCCTGATGATGCCACATGATGAACGCTATTTATACCTTGCCCTGGACCAAGAAAATATGTGGCTCCACCATGTGTGGCAGCAGCAACTGTGGTGATATTTGATACAGGAGACATTGACCGAAAGTATCCAGATGGTAGCCGGACAGCAGACGAGGCTCCCTGAGGTGTTTGTGGCCTCTGCTGTAGGATTTGTATCTGCTGGTGGTGTGGGAGTTTCTGTAGTTGACGCTGCTGTTGCTTCAGGCCAGGTTGCGGCTGCGGTGATGCTGGTATTTGTTGAGGATGTTGATGTTGATGCTGGGAATGCAATTGCGGTTGCTGCTGCTGCTGCTGAATTGATTGCTCATTAAGAGACTGATGTTGCTGGTCTAGCTCTGAAGTTGAGCCAGCACGGTCCTTCTGTTGAGATTCCCCCGAGAACATGCTCCTTGCATCATTCGCAGCACCACCATCAGCAGGGGCACTAGCCGAAGCAGACTTCTCCTGTGTCTGTCCAAATTGCTGCTGTCCATCCAGTATCTGAGGGGACCTCAAGGAAAAGGGGGGAACCAGCTTAGACTGCTGCTGAAGGTGTGCATGATGCTGCATATGAATCTTCTGGAACTGGTGCAGCTGCTGTTGCTGTTGCTGCTGGTGAGATCTCAATGACTGTGACTGTACACTTTGTCCAAAGCTCAGTTGGGAGGCAAAACCATTTCCCATCTGCAATCCACCAATACCATCACCCACAAGGCCCATATTTGCAAGCGCCTCTTGTGATGGCAGCAGAGGCAGCCCACCATTCCCTGTTCTAGACAAGGGGATTACAAAGGGAGGATTCGGAGGAGACATAGCTGTCATACCAAGAGCTGGGTCATCTCCATCAGGGAGGCGGAACGGTGCCATTCCTATGGGCGCATCCAAGTTAACATATGGGCTGCTTAATCCATTTCCAGACATTCCACGAGCAGCTGCAATCATGTGAACGGCAGCCTGTTGCTGCATTTGCTGCTGCAGTTGAGATAGCTGCTGACGAATCTGTAGCTGCTGTGTTGGCCCAGAGACATGCGGATGCCCCATGGGAAGGGGACGGGTCCCTCCTCCATTGAAACCCAAGACTGTCCCCATGGGAGCAGGGAATCCACCAGTCCCTCCCAGTTGCTGTTGTTTGGCCTTTGGAACGTAAGGAGCTGCACCAACAGCTGACGCCACTGCTGCTGGAACATATGGCGCAGCATTAGCATTTCCAATGCTTGAGCTGGCACTGGAACTTCCATTGACAGATGCAGAACTCACAGAGGAGTTGGTGGGTTGTGTATTCAGTCTTGCAGGAAGACTGGCAGGACAGCTTAGGCTTGGCACAGGGCTACTTCCTGAGTTGTCACTCTCTATTTCAGAAGTTCGTTGCGGTGAAATCTGAGCAGCAGCTGAAGACGGATCAACAGCAGTTGTAGGAGTTCCATTTTGAGCCTGAGTACCAGAGCCTGTACTGGTGACAGAAATAAAAGGAGCCTGAGAATTAACACTGTTCAGCAGCTTTCCTCCGCCAGGAGTGACTCCTCCCCAGGCTGATAGAGCAGCTCTTTGTGCTGCAGCAACAGCTGCTGGTACAAATGCAGGAGCTGAAACAGGGAGCCCCTTATTCCGAATACCTGCCACAGCTGGTATCCAATACAGAGAGAAAGCCTAAGAAATCACGGAACAAAGCTGAGCTAGGAGCTGGAGAGCACAGCCAGACAGCGTGCTACCAGCTGTGTGTTTAAAATCAACATAACACAACTTGATACTCAAGGGTTCTAACAAGCTGAAAGGCTAGTTTAAATTTTTTTTGGAAAACTCTTTGCACTCCTAACACGTCCAGTTTTTTGTCAAACGCCAAGTCATACCAGAGGCAGATAGAAACCCACATGACCTGTGCACATCTAGCAGCAGTTTGAGTTCAAAGCCACTCACGGGCTGTTCCAGGAGCACCACTTGCCCGACTGGCAGAGGCAGTCCAGGTATTGGATGTGGTTGAGCTTGAAATACCAGAGACTGTTGATGCAGGAGGTCTTTCGGTCCCCAAACAAGAGCATAGAAACATGTCAGAAAGAAACACAGCTGATAATTTCCCATTTGAGATGCCTCCTCATGTTCATCCACGTCATTGCAGTGTGAGGACTGCATAGAACTTCTTGCTCAGTGTCCGCAGATCGGTCTCTAATAGCTAACATGCACTTCATCTTTCAAATTGCACTGCTGGAATGCATGCTGCTCCATACAACAGAAGGTGATGCATTGCTGGCCCAGGTCTCATGAAAGCCACACAAACAATTTCGAAGTTGTGTAGAACTGTTTATCAAATTCCATTCTATCCAGTAAATGCTAGCCACTTGACAGCAAAAATCACACGGAACTTACCCTGAGCGTGTTACACCAGCAATATCATGATTGTATTCGCACCCCTTGTCCTCATTCTGCATGGCATGAAAGCCAGATGATCATGTGCCAGCCATGCAACGAAATAGCAGCACAAAATCACGAGGCACAAAACTTGCTGGGGAAGTTAGTGCTGATACGCAAAAAAAATGGAAGGGAGCAGATGCCACGGTCTAACATGGCAAGAAGAACTTGCGAGCAAACAAAGGTATCCACAGATCTCACCTTACAGTACCCTGTCAGCAAAAGCTCTTTGCATGCCTTCTCCCGCTTTGGCACTGCATGGAGAGAAAGTACAACACAAGTTAGCCGAAACCTCCATGGAGCTCAGATGTCAAGAATGTAGAATGCTGTGCGAGCTCTCTCAAATACTGCCCAACGGCCAACAGGACTGACATACAAAAATACTCTACACAACTTCAAAAACCGTCTTCAATCAAACAAAGTGGCTGCTGTCCCCTTGCCCGCCAGATTTACAGGGAGCTTCAAGTGAGATCATTAACCTGCTCTGCCTGACGTGGCACGATCAGCAACATTGTGCGCAAAATTGCACTGATCACCGAAAAAACAGGTGCCGGATGTTGCCCAATACCGACAAGTGACGTTGCTGTACCACACAATACCACAAGGAGGACAGAATCCTCAGACATACTGCCGGCAAGTGAGCAACATTCCGTATGCCCATTTTCACACGACTTCCTTCATGAACAACTCTGACACGGTGACATCACCGCAATCCTAACTGCTTAAAAACGTGAAAGCCATCCTCATTCCAATGTGGTACATGTAACAAACAACAAGGCATGCAATGAACACGACAAATTACAAATAGGCATTCACACAACCCGGCCAGCCACACACGGAAGCTGGTGAATTCAAGGAGGCCAACCTTGCGGGAAGCTTCTGATGGGGACCGCTCATTGCAGCAGTCGATGGAGGGCTGATAAAAAGTTCTCATGCCGCGCTTCTGGGTCAGTCATCCACGGTCCACAGCACCACGTCAATGGCGGCACCCAATTGGCGACGAGTCTCCAAGCCCCTGCCACCACAGACAGCATGAGAGCGGCTGCTGCATGCTAATTAGGCGATCACAACGAGCTGGCTGGCCGTGAGCCGCAACAGGAAGGAGAGCAGTGGCATGGACCTCCGACGCTGAGCGTGTGCGTGTGCGTATGAGTGTTGTGTTGGCTGTTGGTGTAGCGCTTGCTGCTGGCTCCGCAGCAGACACAAACGAAGAAGATGGTCCGGGCGAGAAAGGGGCCCGCAGACTGCAGCAGTGAGAGATGCGAGCACACAGTTGCAATTGGATTGCTACGCAGTCTCAGGCCTAAAGAGTCTCTCACACGTTTTACTCCCTCCCAGTAATTTTCCAACAACGTTATAGCCCTAATGCCACTGACCCTTCCCCTATCGGCGATGACTCACATTCGTACGTTCATCTTAGATACTTGGAACAGGGTACTCCGCACATGTTTGCTTCAAATGCACCTCAACCAAAGACGCCAAATAGCAAGTGTTGTTGACAAGTCTTGCACAATACTATGTGGATGAATTCATGCAAATTTAGAGATACATAAACATGTCATAAACTATTATTAACTTCTGTACCTACCTATCTACCTGCAACTGTTGTTTCTAAGTCTTTTGTCAATTCCTAGTTTGTTATGAAAATTCGTTGTTGCCTCTAAAGTGCTTGCGGACGTAGCCGGAGGACGCTGCAGCGGTCGGTATAGTGTGCTCGGAGTTGGTGTTGACGTTAAATCTGGAGAAGTGACAGTCGGATCGAAGGAGGTCCGAGACCTCATAGTCCGACGTAGTTCCATCTAGATATCCTTCACCATTAGGGGAATCCACTTGTTGCACCAGCAACAAGTCATTCCACTTTGTCTTGTAGAAGTTATTATGCTTGCGCCCCAACGAGTACATGTAAGTTTGTCCTAAGATCCCATGTACTGAGGGTGAGAACTCAACTTGCATCATTTCGATGTTAAAATGGAAATACGCGTTAGAGGCGGTACGTAGTTCAGGAAGCTCAGGCCTAATGGTTAGACGGATCTTGAGGTAAGACTTTTTGTTGGTGAAAATATAAGTGTCGTATGGTGAGAGACCATCTTTTCCGCTTCTCGTATAGCTAATGCTGTACTCACCATTTCCAATTTCGAAGGTGGATCCTAGTCGAACATGGATTATCTCCCCGTCCACTTTGATGGTTTGAAGAAAGCTCGTGGCATGACTCAAATCTACTCCTTGGCGTGCAAACAAGGCCACTCTATGATGTCCAAAGAGAAACCCCATTGACGTAATCCACGTCCGCATAACATTGTATCCTTGGACTAAATCATAAGTGACTCCGCCCTGCAAGTTTATATTGATTTGAATATTTGGATCCGAGATCATGCAATAACTTGAGTTTGGTTGCCCTACGAAGTCAAAATTTATACCATCCCAACCAACAAAATGAGGATCACCAAATACGCGAGGAAAGTTAGCATCAACCAATTTAAGTGGTTGCAGGAAATATAAAGAGAAAATGATAGAAATAAACAGCATGACAAGACTTAATGTAGAACTTATGGTGGGCATGATCACCAAAAAGCCCCACGGGCTAAGCTTCAACAAAAAAACCTTCTAGTGTATAAATAGGGCTTCAACCAGATGAAAAAATAATGAGGTGCCATGTTTGAAACACTCAACACACCCAATATATAGGTGACACCACTAAGCACTTTAATATAATGATGTACTAAAATAGAAAAATATTACCTCTAATATAGAACTTAAAATAAATAAAAATATATAACTTACCTTTTAGTACTTTAAAATGTAGTTAAATAGCCTTTAGGTCTATCTTTAGAGGCACATCAACTTTTTTGGTGATTTCCATCCAAGAGAACACATTTCGAAGGAGAGATATATTATCTCTAGTTATATTTTTATGAGAGTAGAAGATAGAAGGGTTTACATTTTATAATGAGCCTTGTCACTTTTATATGATAAAAGGGTTTACATTTTACGATGAGACTTGTCACTTGGGCCATATTTTTAATCTTATACAGGGAAAAAAAAAAGGAAGACTTTACAAATTTGCAGAGTTGGGAAATTCTCATCTACAGCGAAGCGATGTGGAACAACTTGCTAGAGGGCCCAGGCCCAGGCCCAGGCCCAGGCCCAGGCCCAGGCCCAGGCGGATTGGCCCCCATGATTGTAATAGCTCGTAGTTATAATCTGGTAAATATTTAAGTAGTAAAAATTAATACTAAATTCTCATATTTAATAATTGAATTTTAAGTACCTAATATTCAAATTTGAATAGGTAGGTACCCATGGAACTACCTAGTATATAGTCTAGATAATGTAATGGATAATAGTTAATTTTTTAATTTTTGAATACATTTTAAAAGACATCTTCTGAAAAAACGCAACGTTTAAGAGGTGCTTGTGCTTGTGCAAAGCAAAAAACCCTATCCTTGTGCCCTTCCTAAAGAGTTGAAGAAAACCTTCTACACGTCCTATTTATCTAGGTGTTATGTCGCCCCGATACTCGCGTCTAGAATAAGTTCAAAGAGGAAAAGGGTAGAGGCTACTTCTAGGACGGGGGCGGGGGCGGTTGCTTAGAACGAAGTGGAAGCTTGGTTAGACCAAAACCGCAAGCATCAAGAGCAGCAAAATGAGCTTGGGGGACGGAAAGATGGTGGCCTGGGAGGACGGGAACAGGGCGCTCAGCGGTGGGGCAGGCGACTGCAAATCGGCCAGCAGGCCGCAATAGAGCAAGTTTGCAGGTGGAAGTTTCTCATTGCCATTTACAGCCTCGGCGCCCGCCTGCCTGTCCACCACGCGCATGTACAGCTCCTGGCCCAGATACTGATTCTGCAGCAGCTGAGAGCGGATGTTCCACATTCCCGCATTGTTCAGCTCCACCTGCACCGCAGTCCAGGCGCCGGGCAGGACCTGCACCGTGGACCGTACCACTGCATTCCACTTGTTGTACTGGCTGCGCTTATCCGGGCTCCACACTCCCTGGTCGAAGCCCAGCACGAAGAAGGCGTATCCGTCCAGGTGCCATGTGTTGACGATGCTGTCGTTGTTCTGGAACACAATCTCGATGTTAGATTCATACTCGCCTTCGATGACGGACACCCCCAGCACTCCGCTCCCGGATTCATCTGGGAAGGACGGGAAGCTCCCGGGTGTGAACACGTCCGGCACCTGCTTGTAGTCTGCCAGCTTCAGAGGTGTGGATGGCGCCTGGTAGGACACACCATTCACAGCGTACCGCTGCTGGCCTGATATCACAGGGTCGGATGCTACCATCTTGTACGTTGCGTTGATCGGGATGTTGCCATACTTGTAAGATCCCTGCGGGTTAGGCCTGGCCGCTCCTGCGCTTAGGTTCCACGTCACAGACCTGAGCTGCTCCATAGCGAACCAGAACTGGCTGATGGAATTGGAAAACTCATACTCGTAAGGGAGATCTCCGAACGCAGAGACAGTCGATCCTGCGTAATGCAGCACAGCCACGCCAGAGACATTCCATTCCGACTGATTCACAAAGCGAGGCGTCGCCACTATGTAGAAATCTGCGGGGATGGTATAGTTGGCCTTGACCAGTACAGAGTAGGACTGGCCTACGTGTATGTCCAGCGAGGTGTAATTCTGCTGCGAAGTGTAGGAACCTTCTGTCTCTACCAGCTGCATCAGATGGCCCTGTATCATGAAATTGAGGCAGGTTGCAATACCGACGTTGGATATCCGAAGCCTGTAGGTTTCGCCTGAAGTGACCTCGACGGAGGTGAAATCTCCCCCGCTCCCGTACGGCCCCTTCCCATTGATGTGAACGCCGTCAGGGTATCCGAGAACCGAGCCACTGTCCAATTGCGCCTTGAGAGCTTTGTGGCCAGCAGTATACCAGTCCCCGATCAAAATGAAGTAGTCTCCTGCAGGTGCGGGGAAGGGCAACGCAATTGTTGCGCGGTTGTTGACGATGATACCTCCAAAGCCTCCCGCTGCTTTCTGAAAAGAAGTTGTCGGGAAGTAGTAGAAGCTCCCGATCTGGTCCTTCATCTGGAACTGGTACGTCCAGTTGGTCTGAGGTTGGATAGGACAATTGGTGCCGAGGACGCCATCCTGCCACGAGTTCTTGCGCATCTGGATGCCGTCGAAAGTCACCAGAAACGGCTCGTCCAGCGTGTTGATGATGTTGATCTGCAAGTTGTGGTTGGTAGTGGTGTTGATCACCGGGCCTGGGAACTCCCCGTTGATAGCAATTACCTGCTGCGGGACTCCAAGCACCGTGGCTGTGATGTAGGAAACATTCCAAAGCAAAACGTCTGTAGGATCCCCTCCACTAACGCGTTCCAGCACGGTGCACAGCAACACCAGCAGAGCCGCAACCACTTTTCTCCCCATGCTTTTCCGCTCTCAATTGAACAACAGCAAGGCCAGCAAATTGCACCTGTTGCCACAAGAACTCGCACACGCTCAAGGAAATGCTTCTCCTACTTCTGGAACAAGGAGAGTCCGGGACCGCCGCTCCGAGGCCTGGCAAAGAGCCTCTTCATTCCTTCTTTAGCTTCCATTCCTCGGCTAGCTCCTCAGAACCAAGCCCCGGCAACAGAAAACACA
Source organism: Anthoceros angustus (assembly GCA_010909165.1). Lineage (NCBI taxonomy): Eukaryota > Viridiplantae > Streptophyta > Anthocerotopsida > Anthocerotales > Anthocerotaceae > Anthoceros > Anthoceros angustus. Next base: position 229,333 of record VJWM01000003.1, read on the forward strand.
CAGTCTGCAGCACTGCCGAGCTCAAAGAAGCAAAGAAGGCACATTCGCGACCACAGCTTCAAGCAAGAAACGCAGCGCAGGCAGCTGAAGCACAAGCAGAAACAGCAGAAGCAGCAACAGCAGCACAGTCGAGGCAGAAGGAGGGAATTCAAGAACACAAAATGCACCCTACCCGCGCCTGGGGTACGGCCAATTGCAAGCTGGCTGCGCCCTCACCGCGTTTATGGCAGCTCGCCAGTGATTTCGTGTCTGTGAGAGATAGCCGTTCCCCGCTCGCTCACGGCGAGCCATTGCGGCGGCTCCCGCTCTCATTACACGACCGGCTGATGGCTGCCAATCCCTCCTGGCTTGTCGGACTGTCAGCACCTGTCACCGGTCGCCAGTTGCCAACCAGTCGAAACCCTAAACTTTATTAGCCTTCGCTTCTCCTCTTGCCTGCATGTGGCCATGTGGCATATGCGCATGCTTGCACGAATTTCGACGAAGGAGAAACTGAGATTCTCCTTACATTCCATCATGTTGCTCTCACGCTGGCTCACAACTTACATGGAGTTCTAGAACTCTTCACGACTGTGTATGACATGTTCGGTCGGAATCTGGGTGGCTTAGCTGTTTGATGCAGCTCAGCTCCAGCATTGGATCATGTTGTGAGAGCTGGTGTTGATGTGTTTATCAAAGCAGTTCATTCGAGGTTGTCACGGATGGCGATGGCAACCTTGTGTGATGGAAGGGATTGAATCCTGGTTGATCTTTGCTTCAAGCTTATCGTGTCAGCGAGGATGAATTCGTTCGTGTTTCTCTGGTGCACGTTGCTGGCATTGGTTTGGAGCAGAAGGGAAGCAGCGAGGCTGCCTTTTCTGCTTAGGGAAGGGGAGGAGGTATGGGATTCTGCAGTATGGGGCCAGCAGATGCGTGTCGGGAGGCTGCGCTTGGACAATGGACTGGCTCGGACTCCCCCGATGGGATGGAACAGCTGGAACCACTTCGGGTGTAAGATTGATGGAGCCATGGTGAAGGAGACAGCAGATGCCCTCGTTGCTTCGGGCCTCGCAGAGCTCGGGTATGTGTATCTCAACGTGGACGACTGCTGGGCTGCGTGGGAGCGGGGCTCGCATGGAGAGCTTGTGGCTCGGCCGGATACATTTCCGTCCGGGATGAAGGCGCTTGCGGACTACGCTCACGGGCTGGGGCTCAAGCTCGGGATCTACTCTGATGCCGGGTTCTACACCTGCCAGCGGCAGCCAGGGTCTCTAGGGTTTGAGGAGCAGGATGCCGCACTGTTTGCTTCCTGGGAGATCGACTATCTGAAGTACGACAACTGCTATACTGACGGCAGCAAGCCCGAAGTGCGGTACCCAGTGATGCGGGATGCTTTGAACAAGACGGGCCGGCCCATTCTCTTCTCCATGTGCGAGTGGGGTGTGGATGACCCGGCGGAGTGGGCGGAGGGTGTGGGGAACACTTGGAGGACTACCGGGGACATCGAGGACCGGTGGGACAGCATGGTGGACATCGCTCACCAGAACGACCGCTGGGCTGCGTTTGCAGGGCCTGGAGGGTGGAATGATCCGGACATGCTAGAGGTAGGGAATGGGGGAATGAGCTTGGAGGAGTACAGGTCGCACTTCAGCCTGTGGGCAATGATGAAGGCGCCCCTGCTAATAGGGGGGGATCTGAGAAACATGAGCGGCGAGTACCTGGAAATTCTGAGCAACAGGGAAGTGATAGCTGTGAACCAGGATCCTCTAGGGCTGCAGGGACGTAGGGTGAGCCTGCAAAATGAGACGGGGCTGGAGGTGTGGGCAGGGCCTCTCTCTCAGGGCCAGGTGGCAGTTTTGCTCTGGAATCGAAGCCTGCTGCCTGCTGCCATGAGTGTCTCGTGGCAGGACCTGGGAATCGAGCTGCACTGCCAGTCCGCTGTGGTTCGGGATTTGTGGGAGCATAGGGACATGGCATCTGACGACTTGCCCCTCATCCAGGCACATGTGGTAAGTCATGGAGTGAAGATGTACACTGTGAGTCCCATCTGGCACAGGGCGCCATCCATCTGACCAATGAAGGTTGAGCTCTTGCGTTTTGATGCTGTAGACTAGCAGCCAAAGTGCCCGCAGGAAAGGCAAAATCTTGTGGTGAGCTTGGTCGAGCCTCTCTCTATTGAATTAAATTGAATTAAATGAGATAAATGTTATAATAATAATGACAAAATCAGCAGTGTTTTACACCACACTAAGTCACCACCAAGTCACAATGCTGACATTGACGTTGTGCACTTTAGGCATGTCACACAGCAGGAGCCCAGGACAAGCAGCGACGACAAGGACGGCAAGGCTGGTTTCTTGATCTACGTATGGAAAAGCTGGAAGATTTAGATCTACCCTAAATCCTAATCAAATCTATTTAAATCCTCGTAAAAGGTGGAACTATAGCCTGGAACGGGCATCATATAAGAAGAAGAAGACGAATTTTATTTAAGTCCACTAAGGACAGATTTCCGTCATGGGACTTGGTACTTAACAACTTGTACCATGGTATGCTTAAGCTACTTGCACCAAAGGCATCCATTCCCTTTAGGCACCCCATCTAAGTACCGATCCAAGCGCAGGATGCTTAATAATCACGTTCTTATAAATGTGTGCCCATTTGGCCTAAGCCATTTAGACATAGGCTGTACGCTGAAATGCTCTGTCTCCTACCTGAAACCGGGGTTCACTGGAAGACACATCTCATGAGGGGCCTTCAGGCCAAGAAGAGGATACCGAGGACTGTCAAAAATGCAATCACTGCACACATAACTGATGATGATGTTTCTACAAAGAGAAGAGTTGGAAGCAACCAGCGCTAATCCGTTACACTCCTCATAGCACACCATGTGGTTGTAGGTGTGCTTGGTGTCGATTTGTGGGCAGAGTGGACTGATAGAAATATTCCCGCCTATTTCAGTTGCATTAGCCTGGAAATAGAACTAGAATGAGGAATTCGTTTAATGAGCTCTTCTTTCACAGCAAATGTGGGACTTTGGGGTACTAGTACGGGTCAGTAATCCTGAAAAGTCCTGAAAGGACGAAGCGTCTCATGGGTGTGTTTTGAGGACGAAGCGTCTCATGGGTGTGTTTTGAGCTCTTTGATTTCGTTGGCACCAATTGAAGAGGGACCTTTTAGTAAATATGCCGGGGACTGTAATGACCATGCTCATTTTTGGAACATAAAATGATAGAGCTCTTCTTTCACAGTACCCATGAACATCTTGGCAATGCCATGAACATCCTCACAAAAAAATCACATCAATTGGAGGTCAGGAGCATGCCCATCCAAATTTACAATTCGACAATTCGACTATTCACACTAAGGCCCTAACGCCCTTCACATGTAGTCTGGCCTTGGTTCAAGGCATCTTTCAGGAATCCTACCTCCATGCCTATTGTTGGGCATAGAGATAGGTGTCCGTTTTTTGTGTTCTAAAAATCTAGATGTCCCCCTCAACTGCAGGCACATATGATCTAAGGTTCGAGATGAAGAATCAAAGTTAAAAAAATCCCACACCTCAAAACGCACCAACAATCACTCATTTTGAGTAGGTTCATCCTTTAGGGGTGAACCCCTAAAAGACCAAAGCGACTCAAAATGCGACTCATTTTGAGTGTGCTATCGGGCCTTTTATTTTGTTGGCACCCATTGAAAAGGGAACTTTGAGCAAAGGTGCCAGGCACGGTAAGCACCATGATCATTTTTGGATACATCTTATTCCTAGTAATAAGTAAGAAGGGAACATTTTACAAAGATTCTGTATAATGGAGAGGTAGATAATTCTATCACCTTTAGGTAGTTTAAAGAGCCCATCTTGTGTTTAGAAAATCAGAACATTGGAAAGAAAAAATATGCTCGCCCGCATAGCATAGCCATGGAAGCCCCACGCCACATCGAGATTGCTAGAAGATGCATCATTGGCCTCATTTTTTTCCCACCGGATGAGAGGGTGGAACTAATCATGATGAGAGGGTGGAACTACTCATGATGAAAAGGAGGAACCAATCATGATGAGAGGGTGAAACTAATCATGATGAGAGGGTGGAACTAATCATGATGAGAGGGTGGAACTAATCATGTTGGTAACTATGCAAGTGAGAATAGAGGCATCAAATATTTATTCAATTAGTTATGCATAAATACGGCTAAATCACCCGAAAAGCATGAATAAGGCCTCGTCCTCCTGCGGTTGAGGGTTGTAGAACACAATTTTGTGTTGCATCCGTCCATCAGTTAACCCCATAATGGTCACACAAATCGAATTGCGACTTTTGAGAGGGTAGTTTTTAATGAATTAGTTTTTAAAATATTTTTAAATTACATTTGGGATAGTCTTATCAATAATTTTATATAAATAATATTTTTAATCATTAATACATTGAAGAATCAACAAAACCTTAAACCATAGAAACTTTTGTCTTGCTTAGAGTTTCTATCCATTATTGGTCAGCCTTTTAAAGTATTTTTCGCTAGTCTTTTTAAGAGAATTTAAATACGCATACTGAACATATGCATAACAGCTTTTTCTCCAAAATCATAATTTTCGTTCCAAAACTCACAAATTTCTTTGAGGTTTTTCAAAAGTTTCTAACATGGTATGAGCATCATTTTTCCATCTTATTTGTGTTACTTTACTTTCCACATTTTATTTGGGGAGCTCTTTTTTAGGTCTTTCTTTATTCCTTCTGCATATTTTTTTTTTACATAAAGTTATGTAAAAAAAGAGATGGAAAATCCCATCCAACTCAAGATGAAGGGGTGTTCAACCAAGGTGGACTAGCCCCTGTCATCGCCCATGTTGAAACTACCTACCACTCCGAGAATGTCGTGGTCCATATAAGAAAGGGCCAAACACAAACATGTACTTCGGCACTCAAAAAGAGGTCTGAATCTGCAAAACTAAAACCAAATGTAAACATTGTTTTATCATAAAGTAAAAATGGGATCAACTAATATTATTAAAATTTATTAAAATTTTATAATAATTTTCATATTTAAGGCACGAATTTTCAAATAGCCAAGGGTCCAAATGAGCTAAAAATCTGATGTCCTAGGTATGCCCCTAATGAAATACGTTCCTGCAGGCACGATAAAGCTATTTCTGAATAGAAGGAAACATACCCAATACTGGCAAGCAGCCTGACATTGGACAAATCACTCCTCAAACCAAAGTGCCCCTTATGCCCTTCATGAAGAGAATGAGCTGCTCATTACAATATAATTTTTTAAGCGGGTTAATATACAAACCAACTTATGGCTAAAGTAAATCCTTTTCCAAGATTCCCGACAGTAACTAAAGCAAGGTTTACCCAACATCAGAGAGCCAACAGTTGGGCATTTGTTGGCACACTTTGCGATTTTTGGCATAGGACTAAAGTGGCCTGTCCATGCATGGGCCGCAAGGTGCCAGCATGCCGGCGCCTCGATGTGCTGATGAAATCATATGAAGACTTCACTATATATCTAGTCATCAAAAATGCGTTATAGCATACACTGTAAGTTTGAAGTGAGTCATGGCTGCGACATGTGCGTGACTTTTACAGGAAACACCACATCTGATTTAACACAAGGAGTAACCAATCACAGTTTAATCTTGTCCATCATCTATACCTGTATGTGATTAAGGAGGGCATTGAGCAGACACACTGTCCACGACAACATCCACATTTCTAAGTCGGGCTATCTTCGGAGGTCTCCGTGAAGTCGTCATTGTCCCACATGGTATGCTCAGAGTCGGAGACGTCTTCAATATGGACTTCTTTGTTTTGGTCTATTCGCCAGATCGCGTCTACCGTCTGCTGGCCCTCGTCGAGCATCTCTCTTGGGTTCTTGTCTTTCCTTCTTCTAGTTCCTAATAAAACGACCTGGGCCTATGACACATCTTTCTCATACAAGCTCACCTCCTTCGCCTAAAATTGTGCGGGACCGCGGCGGTGAGGCTCGTGAGTTAGCTCTTCCTCAGCATTAGGGAGAACTTCATAGCCATAGGGCTGCCAAGTCTAGTGTCATGCTCCAATTCACACACAGCCACAACGATGGGGAGGTAAAGTATACTTTGGAGGTGGCCAACGTTGCATGAGTGTCTGCGTTTGATTCAACACCGTGATTCTTTCCTTATGATCTGCTTCTGCATGGAAACAAACAGTATACGGCACAAGAGGTTCCCATTTTCAAACGTTCAAATAAGATTAGGTGGGATTGGGGGCGAGGGGGGAGGTGGTGATTCGGTCATAATGACAGCCATTAGAAAATAAGGTCACACAACGGATCCTACGGTCTAGGTTGTCAAACCCTAGGGGCAACTAATCATAGGTTTACTAACCTAGGGTTAGTGCAGGTGAGTTTATTTAATCACGTTTGGTTCAAATCTAGGGTTTAAACATACCGTCTACACCCTCCATGTGCAGACTTGTGAGTTTAGGGTTTTGCCAAGCAAATTCGAGCTTGTGGACGTGGTCTGGGTATGTGCGAGCATCTCTGAACGAGTTTGTGGGTGCAGTCTGGGTGTGTGCGAGCATCTCTGAACGAGTTTGTGGGCGCGGTCTGGGTGTGTGCGAGAATCTATGAACGAGTCTGCTGAGATCAGTCAGTGGGCGAGCGATGTTGGGTGGTCGCCTCATGAGGTGAATTTGAGGTAATCTTAGTGTGGGAGGAAAATCCCGGGGCGTCCTAGATTCACCCTATAAATCAGCTGAAATAGTAGATAGGATAAATAGCTTAGGATGGTTAAATAGGATAAATACCCATTTATGATATCACAAGAGAAAAGAAACGCAACTAACCCCAACTAACCCACGTAGAAACTCGAAATCCAATGTCTTGAATAGCGAAAATAAGAAACAGGTAGTTTAACGAGGGTAGTGTGGCCTTCTTGACCTATACCCTGTATTTGTACCCAATCGCAAAAGCAAACAAGGCTGTCCATTTTCCCGTAAAGCTGAGACCCGAACTGACGCAATGTCGTAGCAACATGGTGACGGGAGTCAGATTCAAATTTATCATATTAATATTCTAAATATGTGCCTAAAGACTTGCTCAAAACTTTACCTACCTTAATTGTATTAGCTAGGGTGCCCGCTCATGTGTTAACCTCCAGTTCCTCCCACGCAATACTGCGTGAAATAATAGATCTAATGACTTGTAGGCCAACAACAAAAGTAATTCTTTCTTCAACTAAAATCCGCGAACAGCAAACGTGATGTCAAGCACCAAAGGCCGGGCCCGAAGTATCCTCTCAGAGTATGAAATTGAGAATATGCTTCAGGTCTACTTTGCTTGGTCACAAAACTCCATCTACCTTACCACCCATCACTTATGACAATTGACTTCCGACCAGCCTTTGGCACCACGTTAGTTATCCTAGGGGTGAATGAAAGAAATATAGGTTGAACTAAACTCTTTAGTCCTAGATTATCTAGACAAACTGCAACATAATCATATTATAATAATTATATACAAAAATATTTTAAAATAACCAAGATTTATATTTATTCGTGCAAGATGGGTCGGAACAAGCTACGGTTGGGGAAATGGTCCCACTACCAACATCTCATTAGTTAGGACTAATGAAATAGTATATTAGGGGCACTATCTAGATTAGGGCAGCCTTCATATTAAAGGCCTAAATCTCTAATTTAAGTTATTAATTAATTAATTAGAATTAAATATCTAATTAATTAATTGGTTGTAAAAGGTTATAATTACTCCAACCAAACATTCTGCCAATGCTTTGTAATCATAATAAAACACTTCAAGTAATTGTATGATTCTTATGAAGGACAAAGAGGGGCTGCCATCACTTGTAAAGATTGAACATTGAATAGGTTTGGGGAAGGAGCGCGACCTCAACGAGGTCATTAGTTGTTAAAGTTAAAACCAAAGGACACCGAATCCTGCATTTGCTCCTCAAGGAAAAGGAAGGTTGCGGCAAGACGGTGCTATCATACGAGGTAGCTTATTGTTAAAGTTGAAGCCAAAGGATGTAGAATCTTGCATATGCTCCTCAAGGAAAAGGAATGGGCAAGACGATGCTATCAAACTGTTAGAAGGCCGCCTAGCAAGGAAAACTTTTCCTTAAAATTAGCAACTCCAAATATATTTATCTTAATTCTCTTGTGCTGATAAACTTTTCCTTAAAATTAGCAACTCCAAATATATTTATCTTAATTCTCTTGTGCTGATGGTTGTTATCCGCCACTCCAAATATGTCTATTTGCCATGATACCCCTCGTATGTTTCACTCCAATTATATCTAATTTTCATACTTTTTCTAAACATACTTAAGGAAAGCTCAGACTATATCCTAAATTCCTATTTACCATAATTCCCGTAATCGGTTGCTTCTTTTGCCGATACATTGTCTCCTTGTCAGCTGCGTTTTGATCGGTTAAGTCTGCTTGCATACAACAAAGTAATCCTCGATTAGAGGCTTTTTGCAACGATCCTCAACAAAGTAAAGCAATCTGATTAGAGGCTTTCTGCAACAATCCTCAACAAAGTAAAGCAATCCTTGATTAGAGGCTTTTTGCAACGATCCTCAACAAAGTAAAGTAATCCTTGATTAGAGGCTTTTTGCAACTATCCTCAATAAAGTAAAATAATCCTTGATTAGAAGCTTTTTGCAAATTTCCTCAACAAAGTAAGCCTTGATTAGAGGCTCTTTGCAAAGATCCTCAGCCCTTAAAAAGCTTATCATAGACTTATACTCGGCCGCTTGACATCCCGAAGAATTTAGTAGCTCAGGTGGGTTAATCTTGGAGGTGGGTTAATCTTGGCCTAAAGTTAGAACCCTATGTCAGTAGGAGTAGATACGGGCCTACAAGACCGCGGCTTCTTTCTTACCGCTCGGCTGACCTCGCCCGTTTCGTGTACAATTTCTGCTTAGGAAATTAAACTTCTTTACTTTAGACCCAAACTCCTCACAACACTGACCTAAATTATAGCCTTGATAGATGGTTCTAGTCACCGTGGGCAAATGTAGAATGTAGGGTACTGGAGCTACCATATAAGGAGACGAAGAACTCTATTGTAGTCCACTTGGACGATCCTTAGCGTTTCTTTCACGTCCCGTAGTTACAAGGTACAGGTGGGAGTTGAAGGGTCTGGACCAGTTGGCAACTGAATTTGCATATGTAGTCCATAACTATGTTATTTACATCATATCAATACCTAGCGAACTCCAGCATCAGGCAGGTTCCTGGCTCGTCGCCGAGTACAGACAACTCGGAACTCCTAATCCCGAATACTTGGCAGCTGCTTTCACATAGGTGATTAATAACATAATTATTTAGTGCTCTCCAGCATCAGATAGGTTCATAACGTTGTCACCCAAGTACAGATCACTTCATGCAAACGATTTGCTAAAAACAAGTCAAGAATGCCCTTCGACATGCCCAGAGCTCCTCAATCGTCATCAGTCAAATCGATGACCTCAGGAATGCTGGTGGCAGAAGAATTCCCACCAGCTGCGGTACGGATTGGCCCCCCAGCCGCAGGAGCACTTGGGCCTCTAGGTGACTGTGCACCCCACTGTTCGCCTTCCCCAAGGAACCTGGCTGGAATGTTAACATACGCACTTCTGTTAGAGCGGCCAAGCAGTACCTCAGTAGTTGCTGCAAGAGCAGAATTTGGGGAAGCTGAAATAGACGGTGCTGAAGGGCTTCTTGTCCCGACGACTAGGCCTGCTGGCTGATTTGGAAGTCCCGAAGATGTTCTTGCAGCATGAGTTGCGGGTCCCGAGGCAGTCAGCGTCCTCCAGCTTCCAGGGGCTTGACTGGGATGCGCCACTTGGGGTGGCACAGACGATACCCCAGCTGGTGCCACCGTCCGGGTTCCCGAAACAACGTTTCTTGAAGCACAGTTGCCCAAAAATTGCAGATTCTGCCCAGAGAATGGTGACAGGCTCTCCTGTGGCTGACCTATTCGTAGAGGCAGGTTCTGGGTTCTCGACCGCGGCACAGATTGCACTGGCTGCGACGTGGGAGAGCCCTGTGGTCGTACAAGTCTGCCGTGCTGCAGTGGATTGGCCTACGGTGACAATATTATCCACCTCAGACTTCACCAACTGAGAATTCCGTTACCAGTTTCTGCAAGGCAAGGTCCAGAGGGGCGTACCTGCGTCACAGTTGGCGTAAGGCCAGGCATAGAGCTTGGAATCCCTGATACCCCTGCGTGGCCAGGGGATGCCGTGTTTGTTATGATGGCCGGGATAAGGGTTGATGTCATGACTGGTCCAGTACCTGCCGACAATGAAGACATGTGTCATATTTTGCACCCTCTAGGCTGACCACCTGAAAGCAAAATAGCAACCATGGAAAGGCCCGCGTAGAGATACCGAAGGAAATCCTTCCATCCTCAGGAGCAAGGGCTATGGCTGCGGGACGGGGCCTCGGATGCGAAGGTGGAACACCAACTTGCCGATCGGCAGGAGACCCATTTTGAGATTGGCCACAAGCTCGTATCTCTGCTAATTGTGCTGCACCCAAAATAAGGAATCATCAAGCCTTGCCTAAAACGCTGCACCAGAAACTCACCAATAGATGCATCCAAGGACGCACCTGCCCTTCTCTGTGCAGACTGTGCTGACTGCTGCTCCATAAGCATCTTCCCCCGCAGCATGTCCGCGAGCTCTCTATTCATATCTACCTTCGACATAGCGTCCTTCATCTTGTCAATCTTCCTGTTCGATCTCGCATTGTGATCTTCTATCATCTTATCATACTTGGTCTTCAAAAGAGCGGCCTCCCTTAGGTAAGACTGCCGCAGTGCAGCTTCCTGCACGACCCGAAAGACGTGTCCATTAAGACATGCCAGTTCTGGACGTCGAAACACATGTGGCAGGAATTGTCAGCAGAGTACAAGCCCTTCAAGTTTACCTGTACCGTTCCTTCAACCTCTTCATCAACCATCTTCTTCTTCAGCCTGGCTTCCTCATGGGAAAGAGGGTCTGGTGTTGTTCGCATCACTTGGGCTATGGTAGATGCAGGTGTCGCAGTAGCTTGGCGCGGCATAGGCAACATAATTGAAGGCGCGGCACCGGAAGCAAGAGCAGCTCTGGTGCTCGTGTTTAGGGCTGGAAAAGACAGCGTCGGGACCACACGTCTGCTTGTTGCCATGGCGCTCACTTGTGGGATTGCTGAGGTGTCTCCATGTACCGACGCGCTGCTTGCAGGCTGACCCCCACCACCAACTCCGTACAACACGGGCTGAGCATGGCTGGTGATCGTTCCCAACGGGGCAGCACGAGGCAGCTCCGCAGCGGATCGCAACGCCATCGGGGAGCTCTGATGTTGTGGCAACCGTGGAGCCTGAGTCGGATTACTTGCTGCACCGGCCATCACAGAGCCTGAAGGAGATTGCATGGCGCCTCCGACACTCCTAACCGCAGAAGATACGCCAGTGTTGCCGTTTTGTGCCCCAGCGCCGGATGATTGCATATGGCTCACCCAGCTGATCCTCGAGCTCTGGCCATGACCTGTACCTGCTTCTCCTCGCTGAGTGACTGCAGGGCTGCTGGAGCCTGAGTTCTGCCCACGAAGCAGTCCTGCAACAAAACTCATCGACTGCACCCCTGATCTCCCTTGGTGAGGTGAAGAAGCTCCAGGACTTACCTGCGCAGATGAGGCCTGGCTGTTCGCTACTTGGTGTGTTGCCAGGGGAGGAAGGCCTAGAAGACTCGGCTCTGCCTGCCGTGCTGAGCTGAAAATGGATCGCTGGAGGCCTTGCACATGTGGCAACAGAGACTGTTGGACTGGGGCTGGTTGCCTGTGGACGTCAGGACGGACAATCGGCGTAGATCGTTGAGCTGCCCATCCGTTCTGCCGGAGATGTTGAAACTCTTGTTGGGCCTGTGCCAATGCATGCGCATGGGATAGTTCCTGGAGTGCCTGCTGTGAAGCGTGCTGGGCCTGCGGATGTGGCTGTTGAAACTGAAGCGACCCAAGCTGACCACGCTGTTGCTGCACCTGCTGGCCAAGCTGTTGCTGCCCCTGCAGGCCACGCTGTTGCTGCCCCTGCTGACCACGCTGTTGCTGCCCCTGCTGACCACGCTGTTGCTGCCCCTGCTGACCACGCTGTTGCTGCCCCTGCTGACCAACCTGTTGCTGTCCCTGCTGGCCAAGCTGATGCTGTTGCCCCTGCTGTGGCTGGTGTCTCTGCTGCTGCTGCCCCTGCTGGCCAAGCTGTTGCTGTTGCCCCTGCTGTGGCTGGTGCCTCTGCGAATGACCCTGCTGCCACTGGTGGTGCCAATGCTGCTGCCCCTGCTGCGTCTGCTGTTGAACTTGTTCACCTACTTGCTGAGACTGCTGCCCCAGGAACGCCGGTTGGGTGGATGCATGTTGGGCCTGCCCCGACATATGGGTCTGTGAATGTTGCCCTTGGGTGTGGCCTTCAGAATTAGATTGATCGGCCCAAACGTGTAGCTGAGATTCCAAGGGGGCCTGCGATAGAAGTTGTTGGGCCAGAGTCTGAGCTTGCTGCACATAGACCATCTGATTAGGGTGCAAACCAGCCTGCAATTGCCTTTGTTGGGTCTGAGCCAATTGCTGGGCCTCAGCCATTTGCTGCACCTGTGACAAGGCCTGGTGTTGCTGGGTCTGCACACAACCTTGGGACTGCACGAAGGCACGTCGTTGATGAGCATGAGCCTGCTGATGGTACGCCTGCTGACGGTCAGCCTGAACCTGGAGTTGTGCCTGCCAAAGACCTTCTGTCCGATGACCAGTATTTAGAGTTAGACTCTGAGATTGCTGGTGCTGTGCCTGCTGCACAAGCCTAGCCTGCAACTCCTCGCGAACCTGCACCTGGCGAGCCCGATGGTCCTGCTGCGTGTCCTGCTGAGCCTGGTGACGAGTTGGTGAGTGCACTGTCTGAACCTGGACTTGAAAAGTTGATGCCTGGTGGAAACGAGCCTCAGCCTGCATCTGCTGGGTCGAAGCCACAAACTGACCTGGAGTGTGCACTTGCACACGTCGCGCCTGGTCGGGTAACTGTCCCTGACACTCACACTGAGGCCCACGTGTCTGTGAGGCTTGGAGAAGGGTGTGCACCTCTGCCAGCTCCGGTCTTTGAATCTGAGACTGGACATTTGCTCTAGGCTGTGGCTGCAAGATGTTCTGCTGTTGCCGAAGCTCAGCCACTGAGGTAACACTCACTCCAACTGGTCCAGCATCTTGAGAAGCTGAGGGGCTACGACTTGCAGCACTCCCAGGATTCAAACCTGAAAGAGAACTAGACTGTAGACCAGTCTCTGCGGCTTGTGTTGGAGACGGAGGCAACAGTGCGAGAGGCCTTATCTTAGACCTGAGGTCGTTACGGGCAGCTTTCTGTCTTGCTAGTAGTTTGTGCCTCTCCTCCCTCTCACATTTTGTGAACTGGGAAAGTTCACAATCATACCCCTGCATCAAGATCTTCTTGTAAGATTCCCTGTGCAACTTATTAGGTAGTTTGTTGACTTCTTCCAAAGCTTCTTGATAATAGGCATCTAACTTGTTCCTTGCGTCTTGAACAGAATCTTGGAATCGCTTGTCCTCCTTTGTCTGGAGATCTATCAACTGCGTAACAGCCATTTCCTGCTTCTCAGGGGTTGCCAATTGAATTCCTTCTAGTTGGCATGGAGGACCCATAGACATTACTGCCAGCCATTCAAGTGGGCGAAGTCTCCGAAAAGGTTCTTGCCGTACTCCGCCCAGAATCTGAGTCCCCACTGGGGCAGCCTCTACAGGATGCTTATTCGTCTGGCAAGCAGGAGACTGGCACGGGGCATCCTCAGCCGTGACAAGTTGTTGACCAAGTGACGGATTTGCTGCTTCCGGCTGTTGCACCTGACTACACCCTACACAGTCGTTGGCACCCGAGTGACTAGCACCTGCTGTTCCCACTGGAGCAGCATCTACAGGATGCGGATTCGTCTGGCAAGAAGAAGGCTGGCAAGAGACAGCCCCAGCCGTCACAGGTTGTTGCCCAAGTGACAAACTAGCTGCTTCCGGTTGTTGCATCTGACTACACCCTACAGTGTCATAGGCACCCGAGTGACTAACAGCTGCTGTTGCCTTCTGCAGTTGACCTGTCTGTGCGTCCTGCTGTTCCACATTCAGACTTCCGGATTTTTCTTCAGACTGAATCATGGGGGTGATATTAGATGGCTCACCAGGTGGACGACCTACCTGTCCCTCTTCCTCCTGCACATCAAACTTACTGCTCAGATAATGTATAGCGCAGACTTCCAGGCCAGGTACAATTGCTACCGTAGTCTAACAGAACAAGCCACAAGATTATAGAAATCTTTCATCAGACTGCGCAAACCCAAAAACACTGATAGTGGGAGAAGGTCCAAAGAAGAGAATACCCAACATGTTGTACAACAAAGGCATTCGACCGTACAAGGGTACCACCACAGGAGTTCGCCACAGGCAAACAACACAAAATTCAAACGCGTGAGAGTGGGTGACCAGTACCTGCAAATGCCCAGACATCTCCTTCTGCTGCGGTTCGCTACCAGGAATCTGTTTTGCGTCCACAGCTGTACTTGATGATAGCAGCCCTTCTACTGCAGCCCCGCAGTTCAGCCCCTCTCCATTACCTTCACCCTCTAGCGGATGCCCTTCCTGGCTTACCTCGATCGGCTCAGGATGAACCGTGTGTGGCATTGAATTTCCCTCAGGCCTGACGACCAACGTGCCATGCACCACATGGTCCAGGTGAACGCTCATGTTCCTTTTCTTTTGTCCATCACCACCGTCATCCCCGACGGCTGGTAATTGACCTATCGAAGCCAACGTATCATCCCTGCACTGAACTGACTTCCTGACCATGGGCATCTTCCCAGTTCTTTGCCATTCGACATATTCATCCTTCAACAGGACTGACCAGAATTTCTTTGCAGGCTCAATATCCTGTGTGAGAGGATCTTCCTGATGCAGGCCATACATAATTGACTGTTGACAGACCTCGCCTTCTACTGCCCTGTTTGTCAAGATACACTTTTGCAACTCATGTTCAATTTCGTCTTCCACATGTATTTCTCTATTTTCTGCCAGAAGCAGACAAACTTTCTCTGCTGTATAAGCTATTCTGTGCTCTCTAATGAGAGAAAGATTGCCCTTCAAGATCTCAAACAACTCCCTAGCTCCCCATCTCAAAATGTGTTGGCAGAGCTTGGCACTGATTGGCTTTGTAGCAGCCACAAGCCTTTCTCTGACCGGCTTTCCCCTGACAGCTGCAAGCATCCCCTCCTCCACACTCAACCGTGTGTAAAGCCTGAATACTGCCAACTTTTTTGACTGGAGGGCGCTCTGTAATGATGTTGCAGCATCAAAAGAGGTTAAACCGGCTTGAAATATGATACCAATGTCCACATTTGTGAGGTGTATAACCTTGCCGCACATCGAGGCCGCAAGAAGAACAGCAAAGCAGCCCGATTCAAGTTCATTGAAACGCTGGACAGCAGCCCGATTGTCATGACAGGCAAGTGGTTTGTTAACCAGCTCGAAGGAGTCAGGCCCAAACCGCAGTCGCATATAATCCTCCAAAATTCTCATCACAGCCTGTGTAGAATTCACAAGTTAACTAAAACAAAGGATGATACAGGCAAAGCCACAATGCACCAGACTAAGTGATTCAACAAACAGAGAACTGCCCCTCAAACAACCTTGGATGAAACCATAATCACTACTTTGCGGCGCTTTGCTTTAAGATTCATAAGCATCATGTCTAGCAGCTGAAGCTTGCCGCTAGCTTGTATGGTATCCATCAAAAGCGATTCCTCCACCACATCTTTTCCATCCACTCTAGATGCATTTGCAGCAGAGGGGTGGGCCGAGCACTGTGAATGGACATCACATGGAAACACGATATCAGAATCTTGGAACTAAATTTCCCGGCTCAACTGCAGCTGCTTTCCCATTCCTCAGAGACAAATGGATATACATGACAAAAGATGTGAACGAACCCGAGATAGAGACAAATGAATCAAGACACCATGCATCCACAATCCCGAGTAGGCGATCAAATGCACGTAAAACCCCTTACAGTCAGAAGCACCTACCAGGTGAAGTTCAGTCACAATATCTTTAAATGTTGAGATTTTTTCTCCTTGTATTCGGCCATCTAGCAGTGTCAAGTAGTTCTTCAACAATGTCTCACAGTACTGCTCCACCTGCTGGTTACTCATTTCAACCGGAACCCAGTGCTCCACCAACTGAAAGTCTGAAGAACATAACTTCTCGGATGGAGATACAATGAACTCACTTAATAATTTCAACAAAAAATCCCTTTGCTGTTTGTCATCCAGATCTGAACACCGATGATGACAACTACTTGCCTCTGCATGCTGCAGAAAGCTCACTATCTGCAACAGATCCTCCACTTCCTTCTGCGCACATTGCAAGAGCAATCAACTGATGAGTATGCTGCCTTCAGGTTGTATGCTTCAGACACGATGCTGCCTAGCAGACTACAACCAGGTACAACTTATCGACCCAGTATGTTGAAAACATGTCTGCACGGTTTGATCTGAAGGGGGACCTTAAGCGGCTCATGGGAAAAGAGGAGCCGAAAGTCTGTTCGGAACAGACGAAAAGAGTCCTCTGCATTTGCACCTTTCACCATTCTGTAGCCTTCATCAGCCAACAATGCCTCCCAGCTGATGTCCCTTAGATATGAATCCTACACACAATTGTGGCCATGAGAGAGCAATGTAACTTTCATCGAAGGTAACCTGACTCGTGGACCAAGGGAAACACATCACAAAAAAACTTCTACACACATTTTCGGAAACACAGTTCAGATGATAGAAAAGATTCTGTACCACACAAGCGATCTCAAATGTTGTGAAGACAATCTGACGTTTAGAACCTCCACCAACATAGTTGAACTCGTAGCGTTGAATAACCTCTCTAGCCAACTGGCTTCCTGTGTAGGTTACTGCATATGCTTCAGGTGCAATCCGCAATAGTTCTTTCTCCCAAGCAGGTACAGCCTTGGATGGCAAGACAATTAGAACAGGCTTGGCATTCGGGCATGCTTGGAGAAGCGACAAAACAAACGTAAGAGCCGTTCTTTCCTGAGAGGTCCAAAAAAATAAGGCATCACATCAGATTAAAAGAACTAACACCCTGTCCTCAGAAGACCACACACTATCATCACAAGCCAGAAGTTGCAATGTCGAGCACCTACAAACCTTGCAGGCATCTTGAGACAGTAAGCAGTTGGACTTCAAATTCCAGCGTGCCATAAGTTTTTCTAGCACCTCTACTTGCTCGTAATGCCACCGTACCCCATCCCATTCTGGCTGTACAGGAAGCCTTTCAATTGGCCCAAGCCCCTTTTCAACCTGATCACAACACAGCATTAAGCTAGGAACGGAATGCAAACCAAATCAACACAACACTATACCTCATCTTGCCTTCCACCAGTGGGAGTTACCTTGTTGAACCTTAGTGCAAGGTCCTCTCCAATTTTATTTGCTAACACACCAGTATCGCTTGGTTCCCAAGTGCAACAGTCATATCCAAGACCTTTCCATTTCACCAGCCATTGGCCAGCACCGCCCCCACCCAAACCACAGACTCTCTCGTGTCTATGACTGGCCCCCCACGGTTCCTTGTGTGCAAGAAGCCGTTCTGGAACAACCCAGTCTTCATTCCAGTTGGGGCTCTATTCCAAGAGTATCATAAACACTTCAGCAGTACTTCCCAGCACTTGTTGCCCTCAAATAGAAGCTAGCTATACATCAAAACTAGTGAGGCTACTCAGTTATACACACCATTACAGGAAAGAAACGCTGTTGAGTGATACCTTGCCCTGTTCTGCTTTCCTCTTGTACGAGGAAAGCTTCTTGGGAGCTAGTTTGATGAGCTCAGCCTCTTGCACCCAGGTGTTATAGACATGGGCATAACCACTCCACTTCACAAAATATTCCTTGGTGTCACATACCAGAACCTCAACAGCAGCAGCACTCAGGTTTTCCTTTGAGCCATGCGTCTCACCATTAACTGCATTCAAGGAAGACTTTCAGATATTCCACAACCCATTTTGCAATTCCAGAACTAAAACACAGCAAAAGATCAACCACTAACACAAAAAAAATTGTCAATCCCTGAGAAACTCAAATACACGAATGGCTCGACAACTAACACACTAACAGATGTCAATCCATATGGAACTCAAATACAGAACTAGCTCAACCACTCAGACACTATTAACACTCGTCAATCCATCCAGAACTACAAACACATCACATCCCAGAGTTCACAACAGCAGGTTTAGCACAAACATGCTCACCCGAAACTGCTGCTGCTGCAATTTGAGATTTTGGATCTATGACTGACAGCGACCTAGCCTCCCTGACCCTCCATATAGACTCCACTTCGACACCATCAAATATGTGCGCCAACAGCCTCCTCTGCTGACATTGAGGACAGTACCAATTACCTACAGGTTTCTCAGCCACCGGGGGTACAGCACAACCCAAGTGGTATGTCGTTTTGCAGCCCTTGCAGCCACAACATCTGCAAAAAGCACATGACATCACCATAGTTAAGAACCCACACTAGCAAACATACTTCTTAGAAAAAGCGAGCATTTATGCTCAGCAAAGTTCTTGGCAAGGAGAAAGTTCATGGCAAGGAAAGAAAATTGCCAATGGGTTTCAACATACAGGAGATCACCACGCAGCCCGCACTTCTCACAGATATCGTTGTGCTCATCCACCGAGCAGAGATCCTCTGTCTCCCCAACATTCGGACCAGGACTTGAACTGGTTCCTTTTGCCTTCACTGTATCTGCATCAGTACACATTCCGGTAGCATCCACAGCCTCTAGAACTGCAGGCGTTGCAACTTCAGGAGCTTGCATGATCCGTGTGTCTTTGCAAACATCCAAGGAGCCTAACTTTGCTACTCCTTCAACGCCATTCTGAGCAGGAGAATCTTCCCGTTGTGAAGAAACAGGTAGGCTGGAACCTGTGGGGGCACCGTTAGCTCCAGTCTCCAATAAGACAATGTTCTTATTTCTACCTCGCAACCCTTCACCTGGACTCAGTGAACCCTTTATCTGAGAGTGTGACCTCTTCTTTCCACCGGTTTGGATTGAAGGAAATTCACTATCACATAGCCTGTCATCAGGGGATCCTGCAACTCCAGCTTCCATTCTTCTTTCAATGTCCAGGTTATGGCTTGCTCCCTGGTGCGGCTCCATGGTTGAAGGAGATGAAGATGGGCCCCCTCCATCAGCTCCAGCTTCAGACCCAAGCAAGCTAATCTGTCGGGGCGGGCCTGCAAGAGATCCAGATAAGCTAGTGCCTGTTCCCATTGCTGAACTTGGAGGTGGCCCTGCTGCCAGAGCTTGCACCTCCAGAGTCTGAACTTCTTCCGCCTTAGCCAGATGGTGGGAGGAACTCATAAATGCAGGATCTGAGCTTTGTGACGATCCCTTCACATGCGGAGCGTTCTTCTCAAGAGAGTCCTGAAGAGGATCAGCCACAAGCAGCTTTCTTCTATCTGACCGGTCACAAACATCCTTCTGAACTGATTCAAAACACGAAGTCTTCTGATGGTACATACTAGCAAGAGAGACAGCCTCCCTGTGCCCCTTGCTGCCATCCCCATCCTTGAAGCGTTCATAACCACTGACGAACAGGCACAAGCAGCTGGGAAGGGCCAAGACCAATCCAGACAAACCTTTGGTAAGAAATTCAAAACGAAAAGGCATTGCTAACACAATAGAGTGCAGAAAACAAGCTCATACTTTGCACACAAACTCCCTTCGCGGGCCCAGGGGCAATGGCAGTACCTTCTCTGCACGGCTTCATAATGATCTGATGCTCGCTTGAACCCAAAGAACTTCACAATTTTTAGTTTTGGACCTTCTCCTTTTCTCTCAAGGAGGTCGAGCGGGACATCCGGTGGGATACACGCACGAGACATCAGAATTCCAGGCCACCACAACTCCTCTGTTATCTGCAGAAAGACACCCGAGTCAAGTGGCAGCGAGACGCTGTACAACAGAATGTAAGCCACGCAAGGGGCAACAGGTACCTTAGCCCAGACAACTGCACCACTTGATAACTTGCCATCCCTTTCTTTGGAAGTGATGCTTTCATCCTGCTTGCCGTGCAGCACCTTGGCTGAACGGTCAATAGGACAGACTATTCTTGGAGCAAACCCCGGGTTTGGATCTCCTGTTGTGACCGAATCACTGCCTTGAATAACAGACTGCATGTCTTTGGTCTTTCTCACCCTCGGGTGCGGCTGGTTGGGCAAATGCCGAGCCCTTGTATAACTTTCGGACCTACCCTGAGCCTCAGCTGCATGTTCCTCCGTCTCATCACCGACATGCCTACCCCCAGCTGACCCTTCATTCCCCACCGAACATTCCACCAGATCCTCTGCACAGAGGCGCCCACTTGTCCAAGACGAAGACGAGCTTCTCTCCACACTCAAGTCTTTGTGGAGCTCCTTAGCCTCTGCCCTTCCACATTGCTTGGAATCCACATCTTCCGTGTCCTTCGGTGAGGCATCCTCCCCTCCAGACAACCACAGCCACCTCCTGCCTGCTCTACAACCGGTTGGCGTCATGCTAGACCCAACGGGTGTAGGGGACTCCTCCAGTGCACCTCTCCTTCCCTGAGGACTCTGTGAAGGAGAAGGCCCATCCTTGGGACTCTCCAAGCTCCCCCCCAAGCCCGCTGACTCCTGATCGCCAGATAGCGATATCGATACCCCCCACCCACTTCTCCGCTTCTGCCCTCTACTGTCCACAGAGTCGTTATCGGTGCCATCCCTGACCACAGGCGACCTCTTCCTCTTAACAGGCCCCAGCGGCCCAGGCACCTTGGACGCTGACCTCCAGGAACCACTGTTCTCCCCGTTCACACTCGCCCGGTTCGCCCTCTCCGCGCCAGGAGCCTCCGGGTCCGCAGCCTCCCCTTCCCCTGTCACGGACAAATTCCTCACAAGGGGTGGAATGGACCTGATGGCCAAGCCCCTCCTCTGTAGCCCTGCATGCAAGCACCAACACAAAAAAAACAGTCACATCCACAAGCATCCCCACACAGACCAAGCATTCCCGAGAGAACGCTCAAAAACTGCAATGCCTCACCTTCCTTACTGCACCCGGCCTGCGCTTCATGCGGAAAACGAGCAGCCTCCGATCCGCTCCCCGCCGGCGAATTCGCCCCGCGGACGCTCCCCGACATGACCTTCTTGTAACTGCTGGACTGCAAACGCCTCCCGGACCCTCCCCACACCCGCGCGCCATCCTCTCGCGAATTTCTTGCGGCCGGGGCCAGCGGAAGCAGAGCCCGGTGCGTCCCATCCCGCGAGCCGCCATCCTCCCCGCCGGAAGCGCCGCCGTCTTTCCGGCGCTTCTTCGCAAGATTGCTCAACCTCCGCCTGCGCTCCTCCTTGCCTACATCCTGAAGCTCGGACGACGACATGGCCCCGTCCTCCCCGCCGTCCATCAGCCAGGCCTCCCGTCCATCCTCCTCCGACTCCCCGATGCTGACATCCTCGTCGCCGTCACCCTTCCATCCCGTGGCAAACGCCGGGGGATCGTCCTGATCCCAGAGCGTCATCCCGCGCCGGGATCTACTCCCCTGCACCACACAAGGCGGCCAATTCAGCACGGCAGCCGCCGCAACGCATCCAATCAAGCGGAAAGACGCAATTCCGGGGGCGGGGCGGCCGACACATTCCGCTCTCGCACACCACACCTGATTGCAGACAGCAAGAGCGGGAGCGGGGGCAGCAGCAGCAGGCGGCCCATACCGAGAGGCTCCAGAGGCGGGAGGAGAGCCAGGGAATCTGAGCGTGCCGCTGCTGCTGCTACGAGCGCAAAGCCGGGGGAAACTGAGGCTGCTGCTGCGGCTGCTGCTGCGGCTGCTGCTGCTGCTGCTGCTACTGCTGCTGCCACTGCTTCTCCTGCTTCTCCTGCTTCTCCTGCTTTTGCTGCTCGGCTTCCCCTTCCCCTTCCTCTTCCTCTGTGCCTTGCTCCTCCTCCTGCTGCTCCTTTACAGCGCAGGTGCCTTGCCTCCTGCTCCTGCTCCTGCTGATGCTGATGCCCGTCCTGCTCCTGCTCCAGTTCCTGCCCGTCCTGCTGCTGCTGCTGCTGCCCGTCCTGCTGCTGCTCCTGCTCCTGCTGCTGCTGCTGCTGCTGCTGCGCGAGCGCATGCGCACGGGCAAGGCAGTAGTGCGCAGAGCGATGCTGGCATGTCCAGGACCAGGACCAGGACCAGGACCATGACCAGGACCAGTTGCACAAGCCTCCTGCCATGGAATGGACCATACCTGCTGCGTCCCAGTTCCCTTTGATGTGACAAGGGTGATCGATTCCACTCGCTTCGCCCACCTAGGTATTTTTCCTCCCACCCGCCTCACGACTCGCTGCACTCTACATATATACATAAATCTTAATCCCGGCATTGCCTCCTCTCCACTCCCGCTCTCTAATTCCTCTCCCCACTCTCCCTCTCTCTAATTTATCGTCCCACGCTGCACCGGCATCGCCTCTCCTCGCAAACGCCCAACGTAGCCCAACGTAGCCCAACGAACACACATAACGTTTCGCCCATTTCACACTGCCTCACTCTCTTGTTAGCCGTATCATGCTTACTCATTCCTAATTGACTTTAACTCCACACACTACTAACTTATTATTATAAAATAAATAAACATAATAGAAAGGATTTATACCGGCGATTAAAGCACACATATGTGTCTTCCTACATTGTACAAATCTCTATCATGCGCATCTCTCCTGAAAAAAACATACAAGAAATATATACGTATAATAATTTCGGTTAAGTTGTTCCATACATTGTTGCAACGGTTTGCAACGGTTCAACATGGACTGACTACGGCTACAGGACAACTAACAACCGGTCATCTTCAACGGAAACTACGACTAAAGGACAGCTAACAGATTTGTGATCAGAATCTCTCTATGCGACGTTGCGGCTAGAGGACAACTAACCGCCGGTCATCTTCAACGGGAACCACTACAGTTGAACGACCAATCCCTCTATGCGACACTGTGGCTAGAGGACAACTAACCGCCGGTCATCTTCAGCGGGAACTACGGCTACAGGACCATTGACTCATTTGTGATGAGAATCTCTGTATGCAACACGGACTTGACTACGGCTGAAGGACAACTAACCACCGGTCATCTTCAATGGGAACTACGGCTAAAGGACCACTAACGGATTATGATCAGAATCTCTATGCGTGGTGTACGATGGAGAATGGATAGTTAAGTGAGTGTGGGACGGGGAACTGGAGGGTAAAGTTCATTGTCAGAACATCTAAGACTTGGGAGTCAGATTATTCACACGGTTGAGAGCGTGCACGTTGAGAATGTCTCCAACCTCGAGGCCACTCTTGGAAACGATGTAACCCTAGAAAGGCATGAATCAACGCCGCCTTGAGAGGGCCTCCATCAAACCTGTGCACCGCACTTGGCATGCATTGTAGGATGCAGTACCCACCTTACAGTGTCTATGTCTCCGCACATAACAGTCTACAACAAAGACATATGACGGTCTACGGCAAAGACATATAACAGTCTAGGACAAAGACATGGAACATATGACGGTCTACGGCAAAGACATATAACAGTCTAGGACAAAGACATGGAACGTGTTGTCTACGACGTAACAATCTACAACAAAAACATATAACGGTCTACGGCAAAGACATATAACAGTCTAGGACAAAGACATGGAACGTGTTGTCTACGACACAGACCGAAACTGACAAAGCCCAAAACTATTGATGCACTCAATCTTAGAATGCAAAAGAGTACCCACAGAAGAAAACAAGGTGTCTCTAAATTGGTGTAAGACATAAGTGGAAGAGTCCTTCCACTTGTAAACCCTAAATCCTCAACCCTAAACTTCAACCCATAATCCTACACCAAGGATTACCCAAGTCTTACTACCTCCACATATCATCCTCCACATTGAGGAGTTTGACTTGGCTATGGCAAACATATAAGGAAGTGGGTGGTCAAATAATATATTAATAATAGATTTATGATTATGAAGGAATATAGGTGAAAGAAACAAAAACGATGGCACCAGAGGGTAGGGCAGATGTGTAAGGCGCACGGCAGATGGATGGTGGCGGTAGGTTGGACGTCGGCGTCGCGCGTGGGCTGGGGTTGGAGTGCGGGTCGTGGAGGGGACACACACATGCCACATGCATGCAGCATGGCCATGGCCATGGCAAATCATGTGACGTCATCAACAGCTGGCCATGTCAGGTCCAGATCCTGCCACGCTCACGCTCCGCCCGTATTATCATTATTAACTGCGCTCTTTACTTCTTCCCGCTCTCGCCGTTGCCGTTGCCGCTTCCACATCCACCGTCCGTTCCGACGCTCCCTGTACGTTTTATGGTCCCATCACCACGGCCCGGGCCCTGTCCCTTCCCGTCTCTCCAACAGTCGCAGGTCGTGACCCGCGAACGAGTCGCGATTCTCCGGTCCTGACGTGCGTCTCGATTCGCGAGTCGTGAGTCGCGATTCGCGATTCGCGCTCAGCCGAGCGTGAGGGCGTCTCGAGGCTCCCGGTTCTCCTCTGCTGCTCCGGCCGTGCAGGCCTGGATGCTGCTTTGCGGACTGCCAAGCAAACGCGATGACATGTCTGCGACCCAAGGGATGGATGGGTCGAACCGAATCGTGAAGGGCAAGAGGCGTCTTGAATGCAAATTGAAGGGGGAGGCAGGCTTGAAGGCGATTTGGGAAGGGATTCATCCAGGCTTCAAGCGTCCTTGCTTCTGGAGCATCCACCTGCCCATGTGACTTCCAGCTGGACCACGGTGACGCTACTACAACACAACATGGGTCAGAAAAAACTAGATGCGAGAAAGCCCATGTACTTTCAGGGGCAGCTTTCTGGCAAGCTGATGAGGTTGACCCATCGTCAGGCCTGCAGTGATGCGCAAGTTATGGGCCAGCTCGATTATTGAGGCATCTTTCTCTTGTTCAAGCTTTCTTCTCACTCGAGCTCGGTAAGTACGTCCTTGGTCCTCCCCATGGCTCATGAAAGCTGGGTTTCCGTCTTTGAATTCCAGGAGCTAGACCATCACATCCGCATTACTGGTCTCCCGCACGGCAAAGTCCCAGAACCCACCAGTCTCGACGCTGCAGTCCTGCAGGCGTCAGTGGGGAGAACTGGTGGAGTCGCTGGGGAGCTGCTCTCTTGTGTCAGGTTCCTTTCTTTCGAGTGGACCAGGACACAGGAGTCCAGGACAGGACAGGCCTGGTCTGGCCTGCCCACAATAATTCAGATATTCAATCCCAGCAGAGGGTTCAAACTTCGAGACTCCTGCAACTGGAGGTCAGGAGTCGGGACGTGCAGTCAGGGCCGCTCACGGACGGGCCGTCCTTGCTCCTGCCATTCGTTATGACATGCATTCACATCACCATGACTTCATCGCTTGGACGGTCCTACTGTCCAGGACTTCCTGCATGGACAGTTGTGAGAGGCCCTGCCAGACGTCTCCACCCCTCCAGTTTCGCATTCGGTTCGAAGAGAAATGAGCCCAGTTTGTGAACTCTGCACTCCAGGGCACGCCGGTGTCCTTTGTGTGAGACCTAGATGTGCAACGCAAGTTCATTGAGCTCAGACCTCTTGTGTTTGATGGGCTTTCCCAAACGAATGTGTCTATCTATCCTATCCAGGAGTTGGGTTGCCAATTGCCATGCCAGATGTCCAGCCATCTGCGTACTTTAATCACAAATATTGCAAATGCGTTACCAACAATGATAAGATGCTGGAGCCAGGCGTGTCAGCACATTTGGCTCGCTATTTCACGCTGTGATCGCATGGCTGCCGGTATGCTCATCATAATTGGCCAGGGCGCTATCAGTCTTCCGTCTTATGTTGCATAATTTGCATTGCATACCACGAATTGCATTGATTCGCGAGATCGTTTTGTTGTTACATAGCCCAGTTCATGATAGGCAGCCGGCCTGCATGCGGCGGCGTGGAAGGAATGCATTGGCCGAATTGCGTTCATTCCTGCTGCCTTGCTACATATTACATGCATGGAGCGGCGAGCCTAGTTCAGTAGACGCGACAAACCAGGCGGCCTGGATCTGCGGCTTGGGAAATGCAGGGAGCCGTAGGCCTCACGTTTCATTGCCCTCCTCTCCCTCTCATTGGATGCTGGGATTTCCTGGGCATCTTCTGTTTGGGGAACTTTTTATGGGCATACGCTGATGCTTGTCGTTTGTTCAGGGTGCCAAACGGCCCTTCTCACAGGAAATGTATGTACCGGGCAACCACTGTCATCTTCCCGGATGTATGCATCTCATGGCATTCCGGATGTGGCATGCATCTCATGGCAGGACCCGATGGATGTGTTTGTGATGCAGTTGCCGAGCCGGATGGCTTCATGAGGTCTTCCATAATGTGTGCGCATGCCAAGGATGGACGAGACGAGCAGGTTGTAGAGTTGTGATGCGGGGGTGCGATGTGCAGGCAGAGGGGCATGTGTGTGACAAGGCTTGTGCAAGGGGACGAGACTTGAAGTCTGGGCAGCAGGTGCATGGTGATGTGGTGGTCAGTGGGGAGCTTGGAGAATTCTCTCATAGAGTGTTTGATGGGCTTTCCAAAAGAAGAATGTGGGAACGTGGAATGCGATGATAGCAGGGTATTCCCAGCGGGGCATGGGGCAGGAGGCTTGTCAGGTCTGCAGGGCAATGCAACTCGAAGACGTCATTTCGGCCGATCCAGAGCTGGGGGCCCTACTTGCGCAAGACTGCAGGAGACATTCATCTGTCTCCTGCAGTCTTGCGCAAGTAGGGCCCCCAGCTCTGGAAATGGGGAAGCGGCTTCATGTGCACTTTAGAGAGCGAGGATGGGAGTGTGATATGTTTCTACCCGGCAGTTTGATGAACATGTCGTGCGTGTGCTCAAAGGCTGGAAGTCTGAGAGATGCTCGTAAGGCGTTTGACGAACTTGGTCACAAGCTCCGTCTCTACGCTATTAGGAGAAGAGGGCCGGCATTGCTACATCCGACTCTGTGACATTCGTGTGCCTCCTGCAGGCATGTTCAACTGTGGACGCCCCAGCGTTGGAGTTGGGAAAGCAGCTTCATGTGCAAATTAGAGAACAAGGGCATCAAGCTGATGTGTTTGTAGCCAATAGTTTCGCGGACATATCTTTAGGTCTCCCTGGCACGAGCTGATGCACCACAATGTCGTTTGTCGAGATTCAGGGGTTGGCTTCGTTGTTGCTTCACTTCTCTTGCTCCTGTGCAGGGGTGGAATTATACATGAGGTCTCTTGTGTGCAACCGATTAGGTCGATGATTCTTGAGAAGGAAACCTCGCGTCCTGCAGGTGAAGTGCTTTCCTGGTGTGTTGTGTACAATTGTACCTGCGATTGGACGTCGGCAAGCATGGTGCCAACAATCAGGCTGCGCAGTCCATGTTGAGCTATTGTTGGAGCAGGACTACAAGGATGACATCACCATGGAGGAAGCTGTGCTTTGGATGTAGGACAGTGCGCAGTACCAGTCTGTCGTCCGACGATGGCAGTGTCCAGCCGTAGGTCACCTCAGCTTAGGATTTGAACCGGCTGTTGTTCAAGTAGGGCAATTCGAACACAGCCAGCGTCCGACTGCCAGTAGGGTTCCGCCAGCTCCACACCAGTGCCACATACTACTCCTCTGTGCTTTCACAAGATTCGGCAACCCTGATGGATAATGTATTCGCAAGCCCGGCCTCCTCGAAATCTGACGCGCTGAGGAAGAAGAAAGACAAGGGAGAAAGTAACAACGATTAGGATCAACAAGCTAGAATGGGCACAGAAAATTCAGAAACTCGAGAGCGACTTCGTTTCCGGCGGAAAAAAAAATTGGACTTTCTCCGGGTGGGACGAGGAGCTATTCCATAGCCTTCTTCTTCGAGGAGCTCATTGCGGCCTCAAAATATGATCATTGCATGTCAAAACTTGAAGAATTGTAACTCATGTTCTTCTCTAAGCAGGAAACCAGGTCTCCATGTGACATAAGAGCAAAAGACAAATGGCCAACTTGATTCATTGTTTAATGTGCTCGGGATCTTATCCACTTCATCTACAAAGCTCATATCCATGAGTATGTTCTAGTGGTGCATGTGCAACCATTGCTGATAGTAGTCATGAATGAAGTATGACATCAAGAGTCTTCAATCTTTTGGTATGAAGTACATAGTGGGTCACGGTCACATGATGCTAAGCTCCTTATATGAAGAAGGGGTGTCAAAAGGATGTGGTGTGTTTTTTTTGATAGAAATTGAAGATGCTATGGTCCAAGAAAATAGTTGGGGGAGGATCCGCTAGGAAACATGAGCTGCAAGTGCTCCTAGAATTTAAGAGCTATCAAAGGTCTAGAGAAGGTTGACCCACTTCAAGCTCTTGGAATTTGTGAGTTTACCAATGAGACAATGGCACATGTAACAAGGAAGCGAATAGAGCCTAGAAAACTTAAAGATAAATGTATGTGAGATAAGCGTCCCCAAAGGGCCAATGAAGCCTAAAAAACATAAAGATAAGTGTTTGTGAGTCAAGAGTTTGTTGGGCCAATTAACAAGTGATGTGTGCCAAGATGAATGTGGAACATCCAAAGAAGGTCTAAGACTCATGGGCTGGAGCTGAATATGAAACACTGGAAGAAGGACCAAAGGTAATGTGGAATATATCACGTTAGATAGATGTATGAATATAACTAAAGGTATTGTGGAATATATAATGTTAGACACATGTATAAATGTGAGGAGCCATGTGATGAAGAAAATCAACGTCTTGCATTGCATAGAATGAGAGCTGGTGTTAATAGTGTTGGCTAATAGTTGGTGATAAAAAAAGATGGGATCTTGATATCTAACTGACTATGTAATGGACGTGATATTGTAATCTATATAAGTATAATAAGGTACCGGATCGGAGCATTTAAAATACAAGACCTAGCGATCACGGATGAGCCGGGCCTTAGGTTTTAAATAATTCCTTAGCTAGCCAGTTTCGGTGTGGGTAAGTCTTCGAAGCTCTGGGCCGCAAGAGGGACTGGCTGTGGGAAGGAGCTAAACCCTAGCGACGCAACATAAGTTGTGGAGTGAGAAGGGGTTTGAGCGATGGTCATGGCCACGGTTCGTGGTCTGGCGCCTTTATGAGAGCTCGCAAGGCAGCCTTCTGATCTTTCTTGTAGCTCTCTGTGCAGCGCAGCAGCTGTTTGTCACGGCATCTGCTCAGCAGCTGCCTTGCTTTGTCGGATATATCTTGCAGGGCCACGGTGATTTCGGGGTAGGTTCTGGGCCCTCAATGGATTTAAGCTTGCAGGCACGGTTGTGTATGCGGCTGTTCGCTTGTGGCGTTTTGAGATCGAGCTGACTGAGGTGGACTGCAGGTGCTGTGCCCGCCGCGAAGATGGCGGACACCAAACCCAATCCGAGGGTCTTTTTTGACATCGCTGTGGGGAAGAGTTCTATCGGGAGGATTGTGATGGAGGTCGATCTTCTGCCTTGTGCCCGATACTTAGGATGTGGAGCTGAATCTCTATGCTGGTCTACGGTAGTCGCTATTTGGGTGTTCTTCACTGACCTGGATTAGCGTGTTGCAGCTGTACGCTGACATTGTTCCGAAGACCGCGGAGAATTTCCGAGCCCTTTGCACTGGTGAGTAGGGGTGATGATTTTTCTGTTGAGTGTGTGGCTTCTGTTTTGTATGTTTTTCTGGACGGTGGGGGATGTGCATCCAGCTGGATGCCACTTCTCGAAATTCTGGCTTCTGCACCATTTCGCTTGTAGCTGGTTTCGGTTGTGATCACTAACAGTTTTTGCTAGTTTCCCTCCGAGGTTTTTCCTGCTGCCCTGTGCTTTAGTAGATCCTGCGTGTCTCCTTAAAGCTTTTTTTTTTTGTGTGTGTGTGTGGGGCAGGTGAAAAGGGCACAGGGCGTCAATCTGGGAAGCCTTTACACTACAAAGGGACAATTTTCCACCGAGTGATTAAAGGGTTCATGGCCCAAGTAATAGACAAATAATTCTCCTCTTTTTTGGATATGCCCTGGTCTGTGAGTGTCTTCGCGAGTTTTACAGTTATCTGACCACCTGATGTTGGTGCTGCTGCAGGGTGGTGACTTTGTTAAAGGAGATGGTAAGGCCGCCTTTTTTTTGTTCTCATTGGTTATCACATGGAAACTGCCAGCTACGGGATGTTTCCTGAGGTTAGCCTGATGGGTTATGCTATTTTAAATGTAGGCACCGGTGGAGAGAGCATTTATGGCGGAAAGTTTCCAGGTATCACAGCCTCCTAAGTTTCCAAGTTTTGCTTGAGGTTGAGTTCTTAGTGAGCAGGATGTGGTTGATGGCTGAGAGGTTGGTTTACCCAGTGTCCAGTTTCCTTAAGTCCATTGCACTTGTTCTGCAGATGAGAATTTCAAGTTGAAGCACAATGGACCTGGAATTGTCTCCATGGCAAACGCAGGACCTAACACGAATGGCTCCCAGTTCTTTTTGACTTTCACCGAATCGCCTCACCTTGATAGGTATTGTTCTCTCTCCATGGCTCTTAACGATCTTGCCTGGTGTCATACCCTAGTCGCCAACAATCAATCTGGCTGCCCCAGTTGCCTGTTACCGCCAGATTATAGATGGATGGCAACACGTTATGGAGTTCTTTCTCCGAATTGCCCAATACTAACACATGCTTGAGGAGTGGGGGTGCAGGCGTGGGTTCTTGTAATGGCGGATTGACATGGTGTAAGTGATGTGCTGTCTGCTTTGTACTTTATTGACAAAAGCTTCATTGTTTATAATTTTTTGTAGGACTGCAAGCTACCTTTACACTCGTCATTGTTCAGTACGCATTACCCTGTGTTTACACAGTGACGGGGT
The DNA here is from genome assembly GCA_010909165.1 of Anthoceros angustus. Lineage (NCBI taxonomy): Eukaryota > Viridiplantae > Streptophyta > Anthocerotopsida > Anthocerotales > Anthocerotaceae > Anthoceros > Anthoceros angustus. The sequence goes on from VJWM01000003.1 coordinate 260,232, forward strand.
GAGGCAAAGTTTGGTTTGTGCCTGTGCAACTGTCTGAATGTCTATAATCTGTCTTCCTCTCCGCCGGAGCTGTTTCTGAATGAAAATAAGTTTAGAAGCAGGCATTTATGAACATGTCCATTGTTTCTGTTTTTGCAGGGTACATGTTGCATTTGGGAAGGTTGTGGAGGGATTTGAAGTATTGAAGAAGATTGAAGCACAACCTGTGGTGAAAACAAGGCCTGAAATACCTGTCAAGATTGTTGATTGTGGCGAGGTTTTTGTTGAGGACACTGATAATGGTGCACCTGCGAGTCGTAAGTGTTCTATTTACCTAGATGTTTCCACTTTTTTTTTTCTGTCCTTGAACTTTGACTTTTATCACCCTATGTCTCTCATTCGGAGAGAAGTGCTGGCGATTTCAGCAGTGGTCGTGTTAATACTGTGTTTTTCCTACCTAAATAGGAAAGAAAAAGGTGAAGTCTGGTAAGGCAGTCAAGGCTGATTCCTCGAGTGAAGAAGAGCGGAGTAAGAAAAAGCGCAAGCGACCTTCTAAAGACAAGCGACGCAAGAAACGGAAGCGGCACTATTCTCAGTCAGAGACTGACAGCTCGTCTGACTCTGACTACTCCTCTGATTCCGACTCCTCGGAGACCTCCTCAGATTCGCAAACCTCTTCAGATGTAAGCTCATCAAGTGAAGAAGATAGGAAGCGACGGCGGAAGAAGAAAACCAAAAAGCATCAGTCAAAGAGAAAGCGAGACAAGCGAAAGGACAAGAAGCGGAGCCGAAAAGACAAAAAATCGAGGAAGAAGAAAGTGTATGAGTAAGTGGCACAAGTTGGGGATCCATGTCCTGCTGTTGCTCTAGGATCAGTGCAGCTGAAACTTGGTTGGTTCGCAGAAGCTCAGAGAGTGACGATAGCGACACAGAAAGCGACAGCGCGAGTGACAGTGAGAGTGATTCCAGCTCTGAGAGTGAAAGGGAAACCAAGGGTGCTGTGCTTAAAGCCAAGGTTGCATCAAGATCTCTGCCACGAGTTATTAAAGATAGTGGTAATTCTAACTTAGTCTTTTTTTCTCTTGTCTATCTGTGGTCTGCTCTCATTGTGGCGTGTGCTTTCCATCCATTTGGAATGCATGTGCTGTCCAGCCATTTGTGGTGAAGGGGTGTGATTCCCGTCACGGTTTGTTTTCAACAGGTAAACCTCTGGCACGATTGGAACCAGCTACTGCCCTTCCAAAAGCTGATGTGGACAAGGTGAAGGAGAAGGAAAGGCAGGATGTTATAAGTGAACATGATCATGAGGAGGATGTGGATTTGCAAAATGGCACAGCAGCCAAAGAGGAAGGAATGAAAGAAGTGTTGGTGGAGAAAGGAAAAGGCTTATCACCGCCACCAGTGGAACGGCGTAGTCGGTCACGGTATGATTTAAGACTGGATCTCCCGTCAGATAATTGGCAAGACTGTTCTCTACATCAGCTGCTTCTCAGTCGTGTGCAGAGGCTTGGCTGTGTAGGTGTGAACCAAGTCTATAATGACATGAACCTTTTTGCAGGAGCCCACGTGCGAGTTTGAGTCGGAGCCCAAGGAAGGGTGCCAGTCCAAGCCCGAGCAGGAGTCCTAGTGCGAGCCCAAGAGGTTTGGCGGCCAAGGATGTAAGTAGGTCACCAAGCCCAGTGAAGAGGCCCAGCCCAAGGGGTTTGCCTGCCAAGGATGTAAGTAGGTCATCAAGCCCAGTGAATAGGGAAAAGGCCAAGAGTCCACCTCCTCCCCCACGCTCCCCTAGCCATTCCCCTCCCAGATCTCGGAGCCCAGAGGGAACCCCAAAACGGATAAGAAGAGGTCGTGGCTTTAGCCAGCAGTATGCTTATGCAAGGCGCTACAGGACACCCTCACCTGAGCGTTCTCCGCCTCGGCTTTATCGATATGGTGGCAGAGGAGCAAATGACCGAGACCGGGACAGACTTGATCGTGGAAGGTATGGTTAAACCAAGTCCTTTTTGTCTGGTGGTTTGTAAGTTTGTGCAATTCCAAATCTTGTATTGCTTCTATGGTCTGTAGGTATGGTGGTTATCGAGGATACAGGGATCGTTCTCCCCCAAGGCGGTACAGGAGCCCCCACAGAGGAAGAACACCTCCAAGGTTTGTCCCAGCTTTCCCACTGGTCCCAATCCTTATCATTCCTGTATGATTTTTCTCTTCTTTTTCTGTGGACTTCTGAATTGGTTGCATGTGGTGCACAGATATCGCAGGAGCAAGAGCAGAAGTCCCAGTAGAAGTAGAAGTCCAGTGGGTCGTCGGGACAGGGGCAGACCAAACTACAGCCGCAGTCCAAGCCGCAGCCGAAGCCCTGCAGAGGGCCACCCCCGCATCAGTGACAATCTCCGGGCTCGTCTGGGGCCGCGAGCAACACAGGTAAAGGATGCAGACAGCAATGGAGCTGGTAAAGCCCGGAAGAGCCCCTCTGCAAGCAGGAGCTCATCTGAAACCAGGTCTCCTAGGAGGTCAGCATCCGAGAGCCCACCACCTCGGGGCAGAGGACTAGTGTCCTATGGGAAGGAAAAGGTGGAGGCAGGTTCTCGAAAGGCTAGATCACGTTCGGGATCCTCCAGTAGGTCCCCCTCTAGAAGCAGGTCTCCTCCTGGAACCGCTGGGCTGGTATCCTATGGTGATGGAAGCCCAGATTCGCGGTCCAAGTGAGGTTGCCCAGTATTGCACAGAGTTAGGAGGATGTCGGTAGTTGTGGGGTTCTAGGGTTGAGAGAGTGAACTCGTGAACCTCTTCTGAGAGTGTGTGCGTTATTTGTGTGTCGAGACTCCCATCTCTGCACAACGCGCTCAATCGGATGTGGTGCTAGCGTTTTCATGTTTTGCCCCACATGAATGGTTCACGCCGCCGGAGTTTTTGGTTCTACCGGAACGATGCCGCTGGATTTTCACTCGAGATATATGTCAGTTATATTTTCAAGGAAAGGTGTTTGGATCTTCAAACGGGCCTGGCAATTTTGCCGTTTGTCCCAAGTTCGTAAAGCTGGAAGCACCGGAAACCTGGCATTTTGGACGACCAGAAAGACGCACACCTCAGTTTGCCAGCTGCGGCTTCCAGAATGCTATTTGTTTATGTGGCCGTGCCATTTTATGCTGGCGATCTGTTTGATTTGTGTCCACAACCTTCTATTGATTAAATTGATATACGATAAATCTGATCTCCTATCCATACTTTCTTCATTTAAGGTGGCTATCATGTCCAATCCCCCACTTTCTCATCGTTGGCCAGGTACCTTTCTAAACGCACAGTTGGTTTCCGAGCTGAAAACTTCGATCGATGTTAGCTATGGGGATCACCCCGATCACGCCATATATGAGAATCCCAAATTGTGAGCTTTGGTTTTCCCTCAAAGCATCTTTACTTTTGTTCCACGGAAAAATGTGATTTGTAAACAACAAATACGCTATTTATTTTTATAGCAGTAAACACTACTAAAGCCGACTTAGTACTTCCCTCAGGTCGCACCTGTTGTTTTATCAGAGTAAGGTGGAACATACTCAGGGCAAGGTTGTCATGTCCCTTGAAACTGCTAAGGAACTCATCTCATTCAGCTAATTATCGATCCACAGTTCTGAAATTGTAGCGCTTAACCACTTGCAATTACCTCTACGCTGCAGCTCTATTCCGCTATAGGCACTTCAATCATGACGACGTTGGGAACAGTGCACCACGCGTAAGCAAGAATTGTTAGGTGACCCGTCTCTTTGTAAGAGAGTGACCCCTCTAATATTGCTTCCCCAGTTCCACTTTCTTCATTATTCGCATAGCACCATGCAACATCGAATCCACGATACCTGCAACCTGCGTAAAGCACCATACTGCGGTCAGAAACAGACTTCAGGTTAACCGGATAAAGGAAAAAGGCCAGCAGCTGGGAGCCAAGTAGCAGATGCCAAGCACTGCGGTCTCATGTAGGCGTTCTTTGGACACACCGTGAATACTCCTCCAATGATGGCACATAGGTTGACGACGAAGTGAGCAAACGATTTCCCTTTTTCTCTCACCGTCACCTGGCGTAAGAGTGTCCACCGCACAAGCAAACCTTGATACTGAGAACGTGACCCGCAACTTTACATCCCAAGCACACTTGCATACTTAAGAACTTGACTCCCAATTCATTAGCTGCTTCAGACGCCTGCAGAGGTACTTGTGGACCTACATGGCAGCCATGGTGCATCACTCACAAAACCCTTTCTGCAAAGTGTGAGACCCGACCTGCATTGGCGATAACTCATAGTGAAATTTGACCTCAGGCACAGCCTCAGTCTGGATGGGGTTGCTGTGTGCCGTGTACTCATAACGATCCAGCAGCTTTTGCTCCTGCAGTTTTCGTGGAGATACCACTTCCGTCTTCACGACTTGCAAATAATGGTCATACTGGAATGCACATGATTAACACCAACATGGTGGGTGAGCTGAGACCATCAAAGCTGGAGCGACCAGTGACTGGTGTGGATGCCTTCAATCTCCAATCCCAGATTAGATGATGTGCCATGCATTCAGCATGTGCAGACAATGTGGAGTATAGAGTCTTACTGTGATATTTGACGTCTCTGACAAGAAAAGTCTTCCAGTTAGCCTGTCTTCCCCCTGTGGCCCGAGATGCGGAGACAGACGGTTCACTTCCTTGATCCCCAGAGCAGATAGATGCTGGCCAAATGAAAATGAACTGACATAATGTGTCAAATTCATCGTTGCTGCATCAAATGAATGTGACTCAGAGCGTGCAGACACCATAAGGTTCCCGGGGACCTGAAGATGGTAAGCAAAAGCAGTGAGACAGACAGGAGGATACACATCAAGTAGGAGAGCAGATTCAGTGATGTCTGCGTACCTTCTTAACTTTCACAAAACCTTCAACCCTACACCCTCCAGCACGAGGTGCAGGCAAATTCACTACAGTGTTGTTAACCTGTTCAGCCTTGTTCTCCAGATCCTCCCGTTTGCCCATAACAACAGGTGCTGGCACCAGCCCTGTCAGGTACTACGATACAGCAAAAATGCTCCAAGTAAGATACTACACTGAAGCGCCAAGTGGCAAGTGTTCACAGGAACGGAAGATGCACACCTCAACCAATGAGGATGTATCTCGGTTCCCATAATATGTCTCATGTTCATGACCACCAGGAGCTCCCCTGAACCAAAAGCACAATTCAAGCTTTAGCCATAGGCACCAGAAATTCCAACTTCTACCATGAGAAAAAATAGATCACTTCTGCAAAGTGAAACATATCCTCTGCATGTAGCATTCACCCAAGGCATCATGCACAACAACACACATGAGAAAGCTGTAAGTCTATAAACCAACTGAACCACTTAATTGATAGCAACAGACAAGAATGCAAAGACTGGAGATAAGCTCCAATGATATTAAGTTCCCTGTGCACTGAATCACCTGACGTCCCGGCCCTTGCGGAAGATCCTGATGGATGGGTAGCCCTGAATATGGTGCCTGAGGAGAAAAAATGATGTGACCCAATTTTCAAAGATTCGCCCAGTCATTTCGAGATTTGATCATTTGAAATAAGCAAAAACACCAATAGGACAATCGAAAACCGGCTTGTTCCGCTGGCGAGAGAGCATAAAACCCAGAACCAGGTCAAGAGATAGGCAGAAAAGAACGAACTCTCCACATAGTGCGCCTTGCTGGGTGCAGTCAACCTTCCCAATCAAGATTCTACCATCTGTTTCCGGACTGTATCTGTAAACACAAACAGAAGTGAAACAAACTCAAACACTTCAATAAAAAGCAGAGTAATCTGAGACAAGAAGAGACAAGGAAATTGTCAGAAAACAAGAAGAGGCAAGGAAAACGTCTGCAGTAAATCCAGGAAATGACACAGAATTTATCGCAATTGAATTCTTGCCTCTCAGCCATAAGACTTGCTGCTCTTTCCCAGGCAGGAGCCTGCAGAAACATCATAACCATGTGAAACCTGGCGGTGAAAAATGAAAGATCACACAAGGACACTCAATCTACACAATTCAAGTACAAAAAAGTGTATATGCGAGTGATCAAGAAACCTATTGCATCCATCAACTCCACTTACCAAAGAAGTGGCACCTGACCAACTATACCATATAAGACAACAGTAACATAGTCAAGATAATCAGAGAAAGATTGAACTTACCAGACGATTGCTCCATGGACACCATGGAGCATAAAAATTGACCACCAAAACAGGAAACCTGAAATGGCATAAGGGTGTTACCACAAAGCCCACGATGAGTCTCCCCATATCTACAGTGTGTAGAAACATCAAACACAACCTACTCATTTGCATAATGCTTGAAATTGGCAGCAGTCAGTGGCACAGCTCCATCCCCTGAAATTGCAGAAAGCCAATGTTCATCATCCTCATGGTCTCCATGCAAGGTCAGCTTCGGTACAGATCCGGGATAGAATTCATCTCCCATAATCCTCATCTTCGAATCTATGGAGAACTTTTTTACAGTCTTTGTCAGATTGAACCTATGCTGCATAGCCCCCATTATTGTGTAAGTACTGATTTCCTGGTGTACTGCTTTTCTCCTTCACAATCACCCGTCTGTTACAAGCAGCACAGAGCAGGTCTGCAACTGCACCTTCTTGAGCAAAGCGCATCTTTCAGTGCAAGGAAAAGGATTTTGTGCAAAAAGGTTCAAGAGACAAGGTCTAAGCCACACAAAAAACAGACTTGAGAGACAGTCACGTACCGTTCCTAAGACATCACTCACGTCTACAGAGGCAAATTCACAGGACAATGAAGGAAAGCTGCACAACAAGTTCAGGAAGAGATCATTCTCTCAGCAGCAGATTTACATGCACCCATGAATCAAGCAGAGGTAAAAAATGCTGGTTAGAACAACTGAAAATTGTACACAACAGGCAGACCTCAAATTAAAATCGATCCTCAAAAATTCCCCATCCCGACTTCTGTCAATCTCCACTGTCGTGATTGTTTCCAGCCTCATATAGTTGCGTAGTTCCTGAGTCGACAATATCCACCGTGAGAGAGACATAATCTCAGTCAGAATAGACGTTGAAAGAAAAGTGTAAGTAATTTGAGGATGGATTTCTTGCTCACCATGGTGAACAAAAGCAGCATTATAAAGGCTGCGAGAAGTGACAGTCCAGCCCCAGATAAAGAGGCTTCTGTTAGATCCCTTGGTATCTTCCTGCAGCCAATGACAATGGGTTAGCACGAAAGACCAAGCAGAAGTGAATGTCTTAGCCTAGAAGACCCTTTGGGAACAGAAAGATAACTAAGGTCACACTATATCAACAGGCCTGAGCACAGGTGCCTGCATCAACACTCAAGCGCAGGCAAAGTCCAGAACTTTGTGGAATACGCTCACTTTGTTTTAAAAAACACTCTCCTCAGAAGGATGCATCTACTTAAAGACGTCAATCAACCTTTTGAACATCGACCTCAAAAGTATGAGTCACTTCAGGAAACTGTCACATCACAAGCAATGCAATGGAGCAGCAGTACAGAGACAGCTGGCATTACCTGTAAAAATCCAGGGACTTAATCTTGCTGGCGGTCGTCATGAGGCTCCAAAGCCGTTGCCGGCAAGGCTCTCAGCACTTGCAGGAAACGAAATTTACACGCGCTGATTGCAGATGGTTAGCCGATCCATATCCAAGAGCTGTCCAAATCGGTGACGGTAGCTCGGCGTCGCCTGTATCCACGCGACACAAGCGGAAGAACATATGTGAACCGCAAGACAACCTCAAGGCTACCACACACCCTCGTTAACCCTCGTAAATCGCACCTACGACTCAGCAAGCAGAACAGGTGGCAGTTCAGTGCAGCGAACACTTCCAAACTAATGAAAACGAACGCTCTATGCAGCTCCATCGCAAGCAAGCATTTGGTTCCAACTCTGACCAGATCATACCCCACAAGCCATTGTCCCAAAGTAGCTTACGTCTGCATCTGCCAGCAACTCCGAAATAATGCGTCCTGCATTCGATCTGAACCGGAGAGGAAGCGACGATGACCAACTTCGACTGAAGAGCAAATATTTTGTGCAAAATATTTCACATGAGTGGAGACACGGAATTCCTGAATTGTGAAATCACAACACGAAATGTAGGAAAGTCACACCATGTAAAGGACAGACAACAAAAGTGTTGATAGAAAGGTGGAATTTAAAACGCCCAAGGTCTCTTAATCTCTTTATCTACATTCGAAATATAAGGGATGAGAAATAGGCCTTCCCTCTACAAAGTCGCCTTATTTTTATTAGGCCTATTACGTATATTTAACTTAATAATAATGGATAAGCATCTGGCTTCAAAAAGCCTTTATGATTTATCAATAGGAACCTGTAAGAACCTGAGAATAAGTGGAGTAAGTATGTTATTTCTGAAAACTCAAAAAGGTCTAGATAAACATCTATAAACAATCAAGGTAAGTATTTAATCTAAAAAAATTAAACTCCATTTTTCAAACTCCTTGTTGGGGTTAAAAATAACTGATCTAAGTATTTTATCTGACAAAGTTCAATAAGAACTTGATAATCGTTGGGTAAACTCTTCATCTTATTGGTTTGTTGGTACAAAAATTGCTTTAGGGGAGAGTCCTTTTTAACTCATGCTCATGTATCCAAGTGAACTTCAACACCATTTTACAGAATCTAGTAATTATGAGTAATTTATTAATTTCATAAAAATAAAATTTAAGTACTACTATTAATAATATCAAAGTAAAGTCTATTTGTTTTAAAATTTGATTGCTCGTTGATTGATGAAATTCACCATATAAAATTTTCATTTCTAGAGGGAGGACAAGGATAGCTAATTTAGTTCACGAAGGTATTTACAAACTAGCAAAAACGAAATATTATTTTTCATAAAGTAATTATAAGTATTAAAAATCAAGATAAAAGGATACCTAGATACCTGTCTGCACCGAAGTTTTCTATCCCGTAACCGGCCCCTGCTCCTCTTTCCCAACCAAAATGTATGAACAGTGCAATCGCTCCACCAACCCGGACATGCCTGCTTCCGTACAACCACGAAATCGGGATCACAAGGTTACCTACCAACATGAGGCATTTCTGAATCTGCGGGTCCGTGTAATACACCATATCACATCCCGTATGATGGTTTGATACGCGCTCTTCCTGTAGGATCGACACTTTGAGCAATCTGAAGGCATAGAGTATGACAACTACAATACAAGAAGCAACAAGGATTTGGGAATGGCAAAAGGGTATGGCCAAACTCCAGTGTCTCTCGGCAGGTCCTTGAAGCTTTGATTGAAGACTGAGACATGTCAGGTGCAGCTCAGGATCAGCAACCTCAACTGATGAAGAGGAAGTGCATGTACAAAGTGTAGCTGCATATGAGAGATCAGGAACTGAAGGTGCGATCCAAAGATGTTGGCCAGCTTATATTGCAATGCAGGTGCCAATGAGAATTCTGGAGGTGAAGAGAGTCCCAAGTTGGCGGACCCTAATCAAGTTGACTTTGGAATATGTCATCGGAAAAATTGAATACACCGTGAGGGGGAGTGACACTTGGAGCAAATGACGGACGGTCTACACACCTTCGCAATCATAGGTCAGCATAGCCCGTGACTCCGGCCGATTCCACGTATTCTGTAAATGGCTTCCTCAGGCGCTCATCGTCCGGAAAGTTTTCTATAGAGCTGGACAAGGTCTGAGGTCGCCCAATCAACAAACACTTCACCTTGGAAACGACTTGCATCTGCTCCAGTGCGTACTTCCGTTCAGCCACTATAGACTCCTCCAACGATGCCATCTGCTGATCCATAGCCTGAATAGCCTCAATCAGTCCTGCGCTATGGGATCCTGTGTTTCGCCTACTCCTCGCCATGATCTCCTGAATTGTTGTCGAGTCTGCTACCACAGCCGCGGTTACAACGCCTTTCTGCTTGCGCAATTTCGCCTTCCTTTCTGCTTTCATCATATCCTCAAGCCAGGGCTTCACAAAAAGGAAAAATGCAACAAACGCAGAGCCGCTCATGCCCACAGCATCAGCAGTAAGGCGGCCGATATCAAACGTGACTTCAGATGATGTCTTGAAAGCTGCCAACATCAACCAGCCTGCAACCACACCGGCTGCTCCAGCAGCAGCAGAAGGTACAGGAGCAAGAGCAGACCGCCCAGCAGGACCAAACTGGCCACGGGCAGAATGTGCAGCCTCCTTCTCATCGCCACCTTTGTTGGTGTCTTCGATATGGGAATACGTGGCCGGAACTGTCTGGCTCCTGCCCTCGAGATCAAGAGCTGGAACTGCAGTTGTTCGTGCAACTACCCACCGCCATACAGGATCTGGAGCAGGCACCTGAGCGCTGCTGCTGCCAGAAACAACCGATGCAGAACTCAGTGGACCATCTTCAGATGCCAAAACGCTTTCTTGTGAAGTCCCATTCCATGGCCAGACCAACCCTGCGAATAGATCTTTCTGACGACCTTGACTGCTAGCACTTTCTTCCACATGCTCTTCGGTTTTGCTATCCTTCGCAAATGCGAATGGCGCCTGAGCACTGCCGCTGCGAGATGCCTCAGCTGCACTATCCACAGCAAGATGTTCATCTGCGAATAACCTTCGTTGTGAAGCGGCAGACCATGGCCAGACCGCGCCTGGAAACAGGTGCAGACCTTGACTGCTAGCGATTCCTGCAGCAGCAACTTCAGCTTCGGTTTGAACCACAGTGACAGGCACTGTCTTGCCTAGCCCAGCGGCAGCGAAGACGGCGCCCCAATGATCTTCCGAACCTCTTTGGTTGATTATGTGCCCGGCATCCATTTTCCCAGACGCTAACATCCCTTCAGCAGCATAAACTGGGACTCCTTGTTCTGGTCGCTTCGCCTCGGCTGGATGCGGCAAGATGGACTCCCAATTCGGTAGCACCTCAGTGGGGGCTTTGGGGAAAGAAAATCGAACCATAGGACGTTTGAGGAAACGGTGCCTCAGGGCGCCAGAAGCCGAAGGCCTACTATCATCACCAAGACTGGGCCAAACCAGCTCATCCTCGAAACGTGTTTCCTGCAGTAAGGCCTTCGCCAGCTCCCAGCCGGCACCATTATCCGCATCCAGAATCGCAAAGTCATCTTTGTGAATCCTAGCCTGTTCTCGCCAAACGTCCAGGTCATAATCTGCACGCTTCAGCTCCAGGTTGAAGGCCTGAAGTCCCACGTCACTGCGAAGAGGCTTCAAGCAGAGCTGCAGGAAAACAAGGCCAGTGGAATACAGGTCGAATCTGTCCGGAGTGTTGAGAAGCCACAAAACTGGGGAAATCAAGGAACAGAGAGGATCAGGAGGAAGCTGAGGAGTAGTCGTTGGCATCACATACTGCTCGGGAGCGGCATAGATCGGATCTATAATTGACTCCTTCGGATGATAATTGTAGCCCGACCGCAGATCAACACAAGCCCCCAGATCGATCAGCGTGAATACTCCTTTCTCCTGATCTAGCACCAGGTTCAAAGGCTTCACATCCCTGTGCACCACACCCGACGAATGTAGCTCATGCAGACTTGTCAAGATCTGGCTCATCACTTTCCTCACGACGGCAGACTCAAACTCCACAACCTCTTCCCTCGAAAACCCCTCCCTCAACAGCCTCCGCCCCGAGAACCGCCTCTGCTACGTTCTCAGGAAAGTTCCGCTGCCTCATGTAATGCTGCAAAGTCCGATCCCCTGATACCGCCACACCAGCCACAACCCCTCCGTCAGGCGTCCTTTCACCTGATCCGCACTCACGTGCATAGCCCCAAGGTACTCCGCACAAGCCTTAGGAGCGGTCCGCTTCACCCGTTGATTCATATGCATTTCCGCATCGTGCACCTCACAGGCTCCCTCCACCTTAGCCTTCACCTTCTTCAACACCACATGAAGCCTATCCTTCTCCCCGTTGCCGTTCCCTTCTTTCTTCCCTACATATCCTTCGTACACCACACCGAACGACCCCTCCCCTAGCTGCCGTCCCAGCTCCACCTGAGAGCACCAAAAACACATCCATCAGCTACTCCAAAACCGCAGCCTCCTTCTCATCGCCACCTTTGTTGGTGTCTTCGATATGGGAATACGTGGCCGGAACTGTCTGGCTCCTGCCCTCGAGATCAAGAGCTGGAACTGCAGTTGTTCGTGCAACTACCCACCGCCATACAGGATCTGGAGCAGGCACCTGAGCGCTGCTGCTGCCAGAAACAACCGATGCAGAACTCAGTGGACCATCTTCAGATGCCAAAACGCTTTCTTGTGAAGTCCCATTCCATGGCCAGACCAACCCTGCGAATAGATCTTTCTGACGACCTTGACTGCTAGCACTTTCTTCCACATGCTCTTCGGTTTTGCTATCCTTCGCAAATGCGAATGGCGCCTGAGCACTGCTGCGAGATGCCTCAGCTGCACTATCCACAGCAAGATGTTCATCTGCGAATAACCTTCGTTGTGAAGCGGCAGACCATGGCCAGACCGCGCCTGGAAACAGGTGCAGACCTTGACTGCTGCGATTCCTGCAGCAGCAACTTCAGCTTCGGTTTGAACCACAGTGACAGGCACTGTCTTGCCTAGCAGCGAAGACGGCGCCCAATGATCTTCCGAACCTCTTTGGTTGATTATGTGCCCGGCATCCATTTTCCCAGACGCTAACATCCCTTCAGCAGCATAAACTGGGACTCCTTGTTCTGGTCGCTTCGCCTCGGCTGGATGCGGCAAGATGGACTCCCAATTCGGTAGCACCTCAGTGGGGGCTTTGGGGAAAGAAAATCGAACCATAGGACGTTTGAGGAAACGGTGCCTCAGGGCGCCAGAAGCCGAAGGCCTACTATCATCACCAAGACTGGGCCAAACCAGCTCATCCTCGAAACGTGTTTCCTGCAGTAAGGCCTTCGCCAGCTCCCAGCCAGCACCATTATCCGCATCCAGAATCGCAAAGTCATCTTTGTGAATCCTAGCCTGTTCTCGCCAAACGTCCAGGTCATAATCTGCACGCTTCAGCTCCAGGTTGAAGGCCTGAAGTCCCACGTCACTGCGAAGAGGCTTCAAGCAGAGCTGCAGGAAAACAAGGCCAGTGGAATACAGGTCGAATCTGTCCGGGTGTTGAGAAGCCACAAAACTGGGGAAATCAAGGAACAGAGAGGATCAGGAGGAAGCTGAGGAGTAGTCGTTGGCATCACATACTGCTCAGGGCAGCATAGATCGGATCTATAATTGACTCCTTCGGATGATAATTGTAGCCCGACCGCAGATCAACACAAGCCCCCAGATCGATCAGCGTGAATACTCCTTTCTCCTGATCTAGCACCAGGTTCAAAGGCTTCACATCCCTGTGCACCACACCCGACGAATGTAGCTCATGCAGACTTGTCAAGATCTGGCTCATCACTTTCCTCACGACGGCAGACTCAAACTCCACAACCTCTTCCCTCGAAAACCCCCTCCCCTCAACAGCCTCCGCCCCGAGAACCGCCTCTGCTACGTTCTCAGGAAAGTTCCGCTGCCTCATGTAATGCTGCAAAGTCCGATCCCCCTGATACCGCCACACCAGCCACAACCCCTCCGTCAGGCGTCCTTTCACCTGATCCGCACTCACGTGCATAGCCCCAAGGTACTCCGCACAAGCCTTAGGAGCGGTCCGCTTCACCCGTTGATTCATATGCATTTCCGCATCGTGCACCTCACAGGCTCCCTCCACCTTAGCCTTCACCTTCTTCAACACCACATGAAGCCTATCCTTCTGCCGTTCCTTCTTTCTTCCCTACATATCCTTCGTACACCACACCGAACGACCCCTCCCCTAGCTGCCGTCCCAGCTCCACCTGAGAGCACCAAAAACACATCCATCAGCTACTCCAAAACCGCAGCCTCCACAACAACTCCACAATCTCACACACAAAATTGCAGCATTCATCCACAGTCTTCCCACGGCATTGTCTCATCCCAGACAGGGACAGGGAACTTGTAGCACCTCCTCCGCCGAGAAAACTGCGTGCTTTCGGGAATGGATCGGCTGGTAGACGAAATCCAGCAGCCCGGACACGCTCCCAGGCCTGGCAGTGGCGTACCACAGCACGGCTGGGACAATCAACGAGGTGCCCCATCCCACGGCACCGATCTCCGCAGCTCCCCGCACCAGGCTCTCCACCGCCTCCCCCGCGGCCGCTACAGCTCTGGATCGCTTCCAGGGATCGGCGCAGGGTCTGGCGCCAGATCGGAGACCCCGAGGCGGCAGCTGCGGGAGGAAGGAGGACCGCAGCATGGCTGGACTGGCAGAGGCGCTCCTCAGGCACGTCGATGGTGTGGACGCAGCCGCTGCTGCTGCTGCCGCCTCCGCTGCCATCGCTGCCATAGCCAGCCGCTCCGTCCAGCACCCGGCCCGCGCTTTTCCGGATTTTGCAAGTCTCCACTTGGCTCCTGGACGATATCGACCTGGTGAGGTAGATAGAGATGCCCCGCCGCGTGGGCAGCCTACCATGGTTTGAATTTTGGTTTGCGACAGATTTTTGGACGACAGATACTACATAAAATCTCCATTCCTCGAAAGGTGGATATAAAGTTCTGACGTTCTGACGTTCTGACGTCAGCGACTCAGCATACATTCGTTTTTCCGGAAACGTAAGTCATCGCTCCAAATGCTACACTAAAGAGTAGGCTGTACATTTAAGCTACTGCCCTACAAGATCCAATTCTAAGTCTCCATGCTTAATGTTAGAATCAAAAGGTTTACATTTTATATAATTCATTTAATTATTTTAAAATAAAATAAAATTGATTTTAAATTATACTACGGATCTATAAATTGGATCAATACATAACTAAATTTTAGGTTCTTGTTAGGCTCTTTCATTAGTGTGTAGTATATAATGGGTTATGAGCATATCCTTTGTACCTACATTGTTGTAAGTCCTTTGTGGCCCCTAATTCAGCTAAGAACTATAAAGCTTAAACCTTCGATGACTGCAGGGCCCTATATGGCAAGAATGGATATCAACAATTATAAATAAAAACCGAGTTTGAACTCCAAACATTGAATTTTAATTTTGAGTGTTGCGTATGCAATTTGATATATAAGCCCCTCACTCTAACTCTTCTTTTATCATCCATCTTAATATAGGTCACTAGGTGGGTTATGTTGTTGGAAATGATTCCACAAAACACATAAATATTACACCATCGACGTCATATGTTGCCCCACTACTACAAAGGAGGGCAACATACTTATAACACACCCTATAAATCTACATTTTTGTCATGATTTGTACCCTCTACCTCATTGAAGTGAGCCATTTGCGAGCGGAAAGCAGATGAATGTTGGGAGCCGCAGGCGAGCATATATGAGGGGACTTGGGTTAGCCTATCGGTACATAGTCAATGATATTCACTTGTGAATATTAATCTTTTCTTCACTCTAACCACCATTTGTTGTAAAGGGCACCACGAGCTTATTGAAATTGTGACCTTGAATCCATGGCCCTCAAAATGCATTCCTATGCATAAAACGAGTCTTTGCAATCGGGCCCCATTGAATTTTGGTCCTTGGACCTAAGTTCCTCCTCGACAACCACAGCTACAATATGGTCCTTGGTAACATACCCATTGTTATCCTCTCCTCCCTTATCCCTTGAGATTCGGCGCCCAAGAGTATTTTACTCTTTTTTCTCCCTTGGTTGGTTGGCCTTAACATGCCAAACTCCCTTGAGGAGGCCTCATTGCTCTCCTTGGACTTGGGATTCTTCTTCTTCGTGGCCTGAAGCTTTGAGACTTGGGCCTCTCCTTTGGCCTTGGTCCCCTCTCTAGGCCTCAATTGTTGGGACTTGGGCCTCTTCTTTGGTCTTGGGCCCCTCTCTACGCCTCAAGCCTTGGGTCTTGGGCCTCTCCTTTAATCTTGGGCCCCTCTCTTGGCCTCAAGCCTTGAGCACACTCTTCAAGCTCCACCTTAGCAAGCCTAGCATCTCCTTAGCCAGCTTAGCATCTCCTTAGCAAGCCTAGCAAGCTTAGCACACTAAGCCTAGCACAGCCTAGCATTGCCTAGCACATTTAGCACACTAGTACGCCTAACAAGCCTAGCACACTAAGTCCTAATAAAATACACTATAATATGCAAAAAATATGCACGCCTAACAAGCCTAGCACACTAAGTCCTAATAAAATACACTATAATATGCAAAAAATATGCTAAAGCATATTACTTGTGCTTATCCACTTAGCTATTGCTAACCATATTTAATTAATACTAATCAATGCTTAAATAACATAAGCACTGTAGATTGATTAACGCTAATTATTTAGTGAAAGATAACTAAATAGATTAATTAATGCTAATCAAACACTAAACTCAAGTGCAGAGATTAGTGTAACATGGCATGACAAGGATGATAACGTACGTGTACTCATGGAGGAGGATTATGGATGCACACTGGAGAAGTCAGAATATGTATACGAGAGGAGGATTGCGTATAGATGGCGGAGGAATAGGATTATGTATGTGCATCGACAGAGGAGGATTACGTATTCATCATTGGAAATGGGTTATGTTCGTATAGCGAGTACATGTGGAGGAGGATGATACACATGCCTGGTTACTCAACTCTAATAATTTCTCTAGATTTTAATAATATTAAATTTTGGAGTGAAGAAATAAAATAAATCGAATAGTAATTGAACCCTAGAAGTAAAATTTGAACTTAAAATTTAATATATTTAACTTTTAAATTTTAATAGTAAAATATTCAATATTAGAACCCATATCATCATTAAACCCTAAAGACTTTGAAATTCAAACTTAAAACATAACAGTTGCAACCTCATAAACACCAATAGACACTTAAAATATAATAATTGTACCTCATTAAACCCTAGGATACTTAAAATTTGAACGTAAAATATAGTACCTACTTGGAGGTTTAGGAGACTTGAAATTTAAACTTCAATTATAATAGATGGCTGTCTCAAACCTATGACATCCCGTGAGGAGACTTTGAAATTTAAATTTGTAATATAATATCCGCCACCTCATTAAACCCAATAAGACTTTGAAATGTAAATTTATAATATAATAATAGCCACCTCATGAAACCCCATGAGACTGGCTCCAAGGTAGCACCGGTACAGACCTTTTACATTATTTCTAATTAATAAAGCAGCTCTTGGACTCCAACCCGCACACAGCACAACCGGGCTATGCAAGTTGCCGACCAACTCACGAAGCACAACCGTGTACCGACCAACTCACGAAGCTGATTTCCATACAAGAAGCTTGTTCATTTATAAATATATTCAAAACCTTTAAACATCATTGAAAACACCGTGTCTCCCCTCCGCGAGGTTGTAGCCCATGCGCGTGGAGGAGAGGTGCGCCATCTTGCCGCGCGATCCTTTGGGGACGGTGGGAGCTCATTACAGAGCTTGCAATTCAGCGGGGATGGGGAGGCACGGATCCTTGGGGGAGAGTGGGAGCTCATTATGAAGCTTGCAATTCATCTTGCCGCGCGATCCTTGGGGGACGGTGGGAGCTCATTACAGAGCTTGCAATTCAGCGGGGATGGGGAGGCACGGATCCTTGGGGGACAGTGGGAGCTCATTATGAAGCACCAGAGATCTTGGGTGCGAGTGTGCCGCTTAGATATGGCGGCTTCGGTGAAGGGAGCACTAGATCCTGCTGATTTGCACCTACCTGCTGATTGTATGTTGTTGATTTTTTAAAGGTATTGGGTTGATGACTTGTTTCCTTGGATATGCGGTGATTTGACCTCTTCTTTGTGTCCAACTCTCCGGATAAGCTTCAAGCTAGTAGGGTTGCAGGATGAGAATGGGCGCCATCACAGTTGTGACTTTGAGTAGGTTATGTTGTTATGCATATGGGAGCCATAGTCTTGCTTTCCACTATGCTGAAATTGTATGCTATCCTTCAGCCTTGTGCATTTGCTGTTGCCTTGGAATCTAGCACAAATGTGCTTGTGATGTGTGTGTAGAGTGGCATGCCTACTATTTTGTTTGTTGTTAATTGCCTGCGTAGAACCAATAACGAGTTCATGATCTCTTTGCAGCTTCTAAGAAGTGGGGGGAGGAAGACGGACAATGGCAAGGGCCGCAGCCATGAGAAAAAAGACGTAACGGTGAGCTTTGGCATGAACGAGTTCTTAAGTTTTTGTGCTTGAATTCTAGATCTCATGTAGTTGTGCTTCTATTATAGATTTCAAGTTGTTGTGTGTGTAAGCTCACGTTTTTGTGCTCCTGTACTCTTAAGGGGAAAGCAACAGAGCCTGGTGGACCAAAACCCAAAAGATCCAAAGGCCAAAGGTTCTTTTTGTGTGAGGTGTTTCAGCTTATTATATTTGCAGAAGTCACATGAGAGCTAATTGGGAGAGTGTTTGGGTGGTGCACCCTACGTAGGGCATGGCACTCCCTCTGGGGAGGAGGTGCACCCTCGGAGGCAGTGTAGGCGGAGGGTCCGGACAGTTAAGGTAATGTAGGGTGACAAGGGTGACCCTACATAGGTAGGGCAGGGATCCCTACATGTATGTATGTGGGTAGGACAATGCGTGTACGTATGTGGGTAGGACGTGTCGTGAGATGTAGGGTGACCAGGGTGGCCCTACATGGGTAGGATGTAGGGTAGCAGGGCTCCCTACACCCTCTCGTAGGGAGTGGTGAGGTCTCCCGTGGGGAGTGGTGAGGACTCCCTACGTGGGCGGAGGTGGTGTCAAGGAATCGGCGGCCTATATGGGAGTTTCACTATCACTACCAAAGGGCCATGCAAAGGGCCATGCAAGGGGTGTGTAGGGAGTGACACCTAGGAAACTGCGAGGAATCGCTGGAAGAGCTTGTGCATGCAAGGGAAAGCTAGGGCAAGGACTTGGTGAGAACGCGGTGCCCATGTGTGCAAGGAGAAGAAGGTATCGTGCATAAGGAGTTGTGTGTGAAGGTTTGAGCACTTAGCAGAGAGCGTGAAGCTGAATTTTTGTGCCTAGGACCTTGCAAGAGGCGGTGCTGAATTTTTGTGCCTAGGACCTTGCAAGTGAGGGATTTGGGCGAGGCGTATGCTTTGAGGGACATCAAGTCGAGCTAGGTGGGACTGTGGAGTGAAGAGAAAGTAAGTGGAAAGGGTGAAGTTGCTCTCTTGGTGGATTTTGTGTGGCGGTGAAGGAGCACTAGATCCTGCTGATTTGCACCTACCTGCTGATTGTATGTTGTTGATTTTTTAAAGGTATTGGGTTGATGACAGCTTGTTTCCTTGGATATGCAGATGCAGTATTGCAGCCTCTTCTTTTGTGTCCAACTCTCCGGATAAGCTTCAAGCTAGTAGGGTTGCAGGATGAGAATGGGCGCCATCACAGTTGTGACTTTGAGTAGGTTATGTTGTTATGCATATGGGAGCCATAGTCTTGCTTTCCACTATGCTGAAATTGTATGCTATCCTTCAGCCTTGTGCATTTGCTGTTGCCTTGGAATCTAGCACAAATGTGCTTGTGATGTGTGTGTAGAGTGGCATGCCTACTATTTTGTTTGTTGTTAATTGCACATAGAACCAATAACGAGTTCATGATCTCTTTGCAGCTTCTAAGAAGTGGGGAGGAAGGCGGACAATGGCAAGGCGTGACCATGAGAAAAAAGACGTAGCAGTGAGCTTTGGCATGAGAGTTCTTAAGTTTTTGTGCTTGAATTCTAGATCTCATGTAGTTGTGCTTCTATTATAGATTTCAAGTTGTTGTGTGTAAGCTCACGTTTTGTGCTCCTACTCTTAAGGGAAAGCAACAGTGGACCAAAACCCAAAAGATCCAAAGGCCAAAGGTTCTTTTGTGTGAGGTGTTTGACATTATATTTGAAGTCACATGAGAGCTAATTGGGAGAGTGTTTGGGTGGTGCACCCTCGTGGGGCATGGCACTCCCCTCAGGGAGGAGGTGCACCACGCGGAGTGTGTAGGCGGAGGGTCCGGACAGTTAAGGTAGTAATGTGACAAGGGTGACCCTACATAGGTAGGGCAGGGATCCCTACATGTATGTATGTGGGTAGGACAATGCGTGTACGTATGTGGGTAGGACAGTGCGTGACAGAGATGTAGGGTGACCAGGGTGGCCCTACATGGGTAGGATGTAGGGTAGCAGGGGCTCCCTACACCCTCTCGTAGGGAGTGGTGAGGTCTCCCTACCGTGGGGAGTGGTGAGGACTCCCTACGTGGGCAGCGGAGGTGGTGTCAAGGAATCGACGGCCTATATCAGGGAGTTTCACTATCACTACCAAAGGGCCATGCAAAGGGCCATGCAAGGGGGGTGTGTAGGGAGTGACACCTAGGAAGCCTGCGAGGAATCGCGCGGAAGAGCTTGTGCATGCAAGGGAAAGCTAGGGCAAGGACTTGGTGAGAACGCGGTGCCCATGTGTGTGCAAGGAGAAGAAGGTATGCGTGCATAAGGAGTTGTGTGTGAAGGGATTTGAAGCACAACTGTGAAGAGGGCAGCGAAGCTGAATTTTTTGTGCCTAGGACCTTGCAAGAGAGGGCAGCGGTGCTGAATTTTTGTGCCTAGGACCTTGCAAGTGAGGGATTTGGGCGCATCGTGTATCTTTGTGAGGACATCAAGTCGAGCTAGGTGGGACTGTGATAAGAGAAAGTAAGTGGAAAGGGCTGAGTTGCTCTCTTGGTGGATTTTGTGGCGAGTGAAGAAAGCTTGCAATTGTGTGTAGAAACCGAGGTGACAACTAGGTAGAAACGAGCAAGTGGGTGTGCCCAAGCTTGTCTCGTTTGTGCGGAATATCTTGAAGGGTGCAAGATGGTGGCGCACCTAAGAAGGGCAAGCTAGTTGCTAGGGAGCTAGGAGAGAATGCAGATGCCCAATTTAATTGCTTCCCCTGCAGTGGAGGCTAGGCACTTGGTGACATTCGAGGGTTTCTTTGGAGAGCCCAGCAACAATTGCAATGGGTGTATGGCATCGCCTATGTCAACTTGGAGATGATAGAGGAATGATTTATAAACTTCACTATGCCACGGCAGGAACTTGAGGAACTGGAAAATAGGGATGCAAGGATTGATCCAGGGTGCTGGACAGCCCAACACATCCGACAGGTATATGGAAGGCCGTAGAGGATGACTCGGAGGAGGAAGAGGAAGGCATGGAGCAAGATCCGCCTACGGGAGACCTTCTTGCAGTGGAGAGTGTGGAGGCAGTAGGGCCATAAGAAGTTGACCCTACGTCGTAGGAGGTGTAGAGGTGGCCCTACATCCGTAGGATCACCGAGGCGGTCTGACGGCGGGTAGATGCAGCGGAGGTAATTGAAGGGGTTGGTGGTAGCTTGGGTGTGGGGGCTCATTGCTTGGGGATAGGACAATGTGAGGAGGCTGCGATACTTGTAGATGGAGTGCAAACCACGGGAAGAGGATGGGTCTCTTCTCCACCACTCCCTGCGGCCGCTACAGCTCTGGATCGCTTCCAGGGATCGGCGCAGGGTCTGGCGCCAGATCGGAGACCCCGAGGCGGCAGCTGCGGGAGGAAGGAGGACCGCAGCATGGCTGGACTGGCAGAGGCGCTCCTCAGGCACGTCGATGGTGTGGACGCAGCCGCTGCTGCTGCTGCCGCCTCCGCTGCCATCGCTGCCATAGCCAGCCGCTCCGTCCAGCACCCGGCCCGCGCTTTTCCGGATTTTGCAAGTCTCCACTTGGCTCCTGGACGATATCGACCTGGTGAGGTAGATAGAGATGCCCCGCCGCGTAGGCAGCCTACCATGGTTTGAATTTTGGTTTGCGACAGATTTTTGGACGACAGATACTACATAAAATCTCCATTCCTCGAAAGGTGGATATAAAGTTCTGACGTTCTGACGTTCTGACGTCAGCGACTCAGCATACATTCGTTTTTCCGGAAACGTAAGTCATCGCTCCAAATGCTACACTAAAGAGTAGGCTGTACATTTAAGCTACTGCCTACAAGATCCAATTCTAAGTCTCCATGCTTAATGTTAGAATCAAAGGTTTACATTTTATATAATTCATTTAATTATTTTAAAATAAAATAAAATTGATTTTAAATTATACTACGGATCTATAAATTGGATCAATACATAACTAAATTTTAGGTTCTTGTTGGCTCTTTCATTAGTGTAGTATATAATGGGTTATGAGCATATCCTTTGTACCTACATTGTTGTAAGTCCTTTGTGGCCCCTAATTCAGCTAAGAACTATAAAGCTTAAACCTTCGATGACTGCAGGGCCCTATATGGCAAGAATGGATATCAACAATTATAAATAAAACCGAGTTTGAACTCCAAACATTGAATTTTAATTTTGAGTGTTGCGTATGCAATTTGATATATAAGCCCCTCACTCTAACTCTTCTTTATCATCCATCTTAATATAGGTCACTAGGTGGGTTATGTTGTTGGAAATGATTCCACAAAACACATAAATATTACACCATCGACGTCATATGTTGCCCCACTACTACAAAGGAGGGCATACTTACTCTTTCACCCTATAAATCTACATTTTGTCATGATTTGTACCCTCTACCTCATTGAAGTGAGCCATTTGCGAGGCGGCAGAATGAATGTTGGGAGTCAGCAGCGACATATGAGGACTTGGGTTAGCCTATGAGTACATAGTCAATGATATTCACTTGTGAATATTAATCTTTTCTTCACTCTAACCACCATTTGTTGTAAAGGGCACCACGAGCTTATTGAAATTGTGACCTTGAATCCATGGCCCTCAAAATGCATTCCTATGCATAAAACGAGTCTTTGCAATCGGGCCCCGGCTGGAATTTGGTCCCTTGGACCTAAGGATTCCTCCTCAGCTTAACCCTGGCTACAATATGGTCCTTGGTAACATACCCATTGTTATCCTCTCCTCCCTTATCCCTTGAGATTGGCCCAGAGTATTTTACTCTTTTTCTCCTTGGTTGGTTGGCCTTAACATGCCAAACTCCTTGAGGAGGCCTCATTGCTCTCCTTGGACTTGGGATTCTTCTTCTTCGTGGCACAAGCTTTGAGACTTGGGCCTCTCCTTTGGCCTTGGTCCCCTCTCTAGGCCTCAATTGTTGGGACTTGGGCCTCTTCTTTGGTCTTGGGCCCCTCTCTACGCCTCAAGCCTTGGGTCTTGGGCCTCTCCTTTAATCTTGGGCCCCTCTCTTGGCCTCAAGCCTTGAGCACACTCTTCAAGCTCCACCTTGGCTTTAGAGAGCCACTTGCCTACTTGCTTAAAGAGCGAGCATCGCATAGCATCACCTTAGCAAGCCTAGCATCTCCTTAGCCAGCTTAGCATCTCCTTAGCAAGCCTAGCAAGCTTAGCACACTAAGCCCAGTGCCCTAGCATTGCCTGACATTTAGCACACTAAATGCGCCTAAAGGCCCTACACTAAGTCCTAATAAAATACACTATAATATGCAAAAAATATGCGCCTAACAAGCCTAGCACACTAAGTCCTAATAAATACACTATAATATGCAAAAATATGCTAAAGCATATTACTTGTGCTTATCCACTTAGCTATTGCTAACCATATTTAATTAATACTAATCAATGCTTAAATAACATAAGCACTGTAGATTGATTAACGCTAATTATTTAGTGAAAGATAACTAAATAGATTAATTAATGCTAATCAAACACTAAACTCAAGTGCGTAGATTAGTGTAACATGGCATGACAAGGATGATAACGACGTGTACTCATGGAGGAGGATTATGGATGCACTGCGGAGAGTCAATATGTACGAGAGGAGGATTGCGTATAGATGGCGGAGGAATAGGATTATGTATGTATGCATGTAGGAGGATTACGTATTCATCATTGGAAATGGGTTATGTTCGTATAGCGAGTACATGTGGAGGAGGATGACACATGCAGTTACTCAACTCTAATAATTTCTAGATTTTAATAATATTAAATTTTGGAGTGAAGAAATAAAATCGAATAGTAATTGAACCCTAGAAGTAAAATTTGAACTTAAAATTTAATATATTTAACTTTTAAATTTTAATAGTAAAATATTCAATATTAGAACCCATATCATCATTAAACCCTAAAGACTTTGAAATTCAAACTTAAAACATAACATGGTGCAACCTCATAAACACCAATAGACACTTAAAATATAATAATTGTACCTCATTAAACCCTAGGATACTTAAAATTTGAGCGTAAATATAGTACCTACTTGGAGGTTTAGGAGACTTGAAATTTAAACTTCAATTATAATAGATGGTCGTCTCAAACCTATGACATCCGTGAGGAGACTTTTGAAATTTAAATTTGTAATATAATATCCGCCACCTCATTAAACCCAATAAGACTTTGAAATGTAAATTTATAATATAATAATAGCCACCTCATGAAACCCCATGAGATTTGGCTCCAAGGTAGCACGTCTGGACCTTTTACATTATTTCTAATTAATAAAGCGACTCTTGGACTCCAACCCTTACGGCCCGGGCTATGCAAGTTGCCGACCAACTCAAACTGTGTGTCACCAACTCACGGTGATTTCCATACAAGAAGCTTGTTCATTTATAAATATATTCAAACCTTTAAACATCATTGAAAACACGTGTCTCCCCTCCGCGAGGTTGTAGCCCATGCTTGTGGAGGAGAGGTCGCCATCTTCTTATGCGATCCTTTGGGGACGGTGGGAGCTCATTCTGAGCTTGCAATTCAGGGGATGGGGAGGCACGGATCCTTGGGGAGAGTGGGAGCTCATTATGAAGCTTGCAATTCATCTTGCCTTGATCCTTGGGGGACGTGGGAGCTCATTCTGAGAGCTTGCAATTCGGATGGGGAGGCCTCGGATCCTTGGGGACGTGGGAGCTCATTATGAAGCTTGCAATTCTGGGGATCAGGTGCGAGTGTGCCGCTTAGATATGGCGGCCGGTGAAGGGAGCACTAGATCCTGGCGATTTGCACCTACTGTGATTGTATGTTGATTTTTAAAGGTATTGGGTTGATGACAGCTTGTTTCTTGGATATCGATGCGATGTTGACCTCTTCTTTTGTGTCCAACTCTGGATAAGCTTCAAGCTAGTAGGGTTGCGGATGAGAATGGCGCCATCACATTGTGACTTTGAGTAGGTTATGTTGTTATGCATATGGGAGCCATAGTCTTGCTTTCCACTATGCTGAAATTGTATGCTATCCTTCAGCCTTGTGCATTTCTTGCCTTGGAATCTAGCACAAATGTGCTTGTGATGTGTGTGTGTAGAGTGGCATGCCTACTGTTTTGTTTGTTGTTAATTGCTGCGTAGAACCAATAGCGAGTTCATGATCTCTTTGCAGCTTCTAAGAAGTGGGGAGGAAGGCGGACAATGGCAAGGCGTGACCATGAGAAAAAGACGCGTGGTGAGCTTTGGCATGAGAGTTCTTAAGTTTTTGTGCTTGAATTCTAGATCTCATGTAGTTGTGCTTCTATTATAGATTTCAAGTTGTTGTGTGTGTAAGCTCACGTTTTTGTGCTCCTGTACTCTTAAGGGAAAGCAAGCTGAGTGGACCAAAACCCAAAAGATCCAAAGGCCAAAGGTTCTTTTGTGTGAGGTGTTTGACATATATTTGCGTCACATGAGAGCTAATTGGGAGAGTGTTTGGGTGAGTGCACCTCGTAGGGGCATGGCACTCCCCTCTTGGGGAGGGAGGTGCACCCACGGAGGCAGTGTAGGCGGAGGGTCCCGAGTTAAGGTAGTACGTAGGGTGACAAGGGTGACCTACATAGGTAGGCGAGGATCCCTACATGTATGTATGTGGGTAGGACAATGCGTGTAATGTATGTGGGTAGGGGACATGTGCGAGATGTGGGGTGACGGGTGGCCCTACATGGGTAGGATGTAAGGGTGGCGGGGCTCCCCCACCCTCTCGTAGGGAGTGGTGAGGTCTCCCGTGGGGAGTGGTGAGGACTCCCTACTGGGCGTGGAGGTGGTGTCAAGGAATCGGCGGCCTATATGGGAGTTTCACTATCACTACCAAAGGGCCATGCAAAGGGCCATGCAAGGGGTGTGTGGGGAGTGACACCTAGGAAACTGCGAGGAATCGGAAGAGCTTGTGCATGCAAGGGAAAGCTAGGGCAAGGACTTGGTGAGAACGCTGCCCATGTGTGCAAGGAGAAGAAGGTATCGAAGGGTAGGAGTTGTGTGTGAAGGGTTTGAAGCACAAGTATGGAAGAGGGCAGAGCTGAATTTTTTAATGCCTAGGACCTTGCAAGAGGGCGGTGCTGAATTTTTGTGCCTAGGACCTTGCAAGTGAGGGATTTGGGCGCATCGGGAGGCATATGCTGTGAGGACATCAAGTCGAGCTAGGTGGGGTGGAGTGAAGAGAAAGTAAGTGGAAAAGGGCTGAAGTTGCTCTCTTGGTGGATTTTGTGTGGCGAGTGAAGAAAGCTTGCAATTGTGTGTAGAAACTGAGGTGACAACTAGGTAGAAACGAGCAAGTGGGTGTGCCCAAGCTTGTCTCGTTTGTGCAGTTATCTTGAAGGGTGCAAGATGGTGAAAGCGCCTGCACCTAAGAAGGGCAAGCTAGTTGCTAGGGAGCTAGGAGAAGAGGTACAGATGCCCGAATTTAATTGCTTCCCTGCACAGGTGGAGGCTAGGCACTTGGTGACATTCGAGGCGGTTTCTTTGGAGCCCAGCGTACAATTGCAATGGGTGTATGGCGCCAGGCCTATGTCAACTTGGAGATGATAGAGGAATGATTTATAAACTTCACTATGCCACGGCGAGAACTTGAGGCTGGAAAATAGGGATGCAAGGATTGATCCGAGGTCTTTGGGCAACCATGGTATATGGAAGGCCGTGAGGATGACTCGGAGGAGGAAGAGGAAGGCATGGAGCAAGATCCGCCTCACGGAGACCTTCTTGCGTGGAGGTGTGGAGGCGGTGGGGCCATAAGAAGTTGACCCCGTCATGGGAGGAGGTGTGAGGGTGGCCCTACATCCGTAGGATCACCGGGCGGTCTGACAGCGATGAGTCAGGAGGTAATTGAAGGGGTTGGTGGTAGCTTGGAGTGGGGGCTCATTGCTTGGGGGATAGGACAATGTATGAGGAGGCCTGCGATACTTGTAGAGGTGGAGTGCAAACCACGGGAAGAGGATGGGTCTCTTCTCCACCAAGCTTTAGATTTCATGATGTTGAGTGTGGCTCGGAGGAACCCGGTGGAATTATCGGAGCGCCTTGTTGTGGAGTCAATCTTTGAGGCAAGTGGAGGATTTATGGTAGATTGGTTAGGATTTGGAGTGAGAACACTTAGGATTTTGGTACTGCTCAGCCTTATTGTTAAAATAGGGGATTGGAGAGTTTTCTAGGCTGATTGTCATGATGATTGAAAGAGAGTGGGGTAGTGGTTTTAATCGGCTTTGGCGGCTATTAGTTTATAGTGGTTGAGAAAGAGCGTGGTGGAAAAGTAAGGGGAGGTGTGGCCAAGGGGCCTTATGTATGAGCCCTATATAGGGGCGATTTTGAGAAGAAAAACATCGCGTCTTGCGCTCCCAAACTGAGTCCTTGCTCTTATGAAGGAATTTTGGCTAGGCAAGCTAACGATTGTACAGGAGAGTTTGCGGTGGTCGGAGTGCTTGGCGGAGGGCTCGCTCCTTGCGCCGCACGTTGCTCCCCACGTGAATGGTTCTTTTGTGAAATTGCTTTGCTTTGGGTGTGTGGCGTGCCCAAGGAACTCTCGGCTTGAGGGTAGACTACAGGAAAGACTCGGAGGTTCTCGATGCCGTGCAAACTCATAGCAACTGCCCAAGGAAGAACTTGCTAGCTTGTGGCGGACCCGCGGTTGTGCCATAAGGCGAGCTAGGGCCAATGAGCTTGAAGTAAGGTTAGATTAGGAGGATGAGGAGTTGAGTTGAGGTGAGTGTATGTTGAGGAGAATGTGGAGCTGAATGTTGAGTAGAGGAGTAGGTAGAGATTAGGAGTAAGAAGAAGGCCCAAGTCAGAGCCTAAGGGAGGGGTCCCAAATCTGCACCAAATCGAGATTGGAAGCTTGGCTAAGGTCTCAAAATCACGGGGTGGAGAAGTCGCGCTGCGCTGTAGGGGGTCCCTATGTGCGTAGGCGATGGACCTACTGCCGTAGGGTGGGACCTACGACTATAGGATGTCGTTGTAGGTCCAGGCGGAGATCAGCAGGCGGTGTGGAGGTGTCGTGGCTCTTGCCGGTGTGGAGTTTGTGGGCAGTTGTAGTTGGGCGCGGGGCACAGGTTGGAGGCCTTGAACTAGGGCGAGGTAACCTATCTTTGCGCCCGGTGCGACCCCTAGGGGTAGGATGCACGCTGCGTGCGTTGGGATAGAGGTCTCCTCCCACGTAGGAATGAGGTGTGCTGGCCACGATTTCGATCTCCTCTCCTACAACTCTCCTACAAGTGTGGGCTATGCACTTACAGGGAGTTAAAATAAGTAGGGTTTACATGTTTTTTAAGTTGAAGGATAAATAAAGGCGGAAAGGAGGAATAAATTGGGGTGGCGCTTGGACTAGGCTCGGAGTATACTCGGACTCGGAGTGAACAACGGACCCAGTACCACTATGGCAAGCTCGGACTACGCCCAGATAAGGAAGTCAGGAACCACTCCGGTCAAAGCAGGATAAATGCCGGAACTAGGAGGCGGGCGTGAGGCGAGCAGGCGCCACGTGGGCGGCCACAGTGGAGGTCGGGCATGCATGGTCGGGCCGTAACCTTGCGAGGCCGTTATAGCGGTATTGCCCAGCCCGGTGGCGTAAGGCAGTAAGAGCGTAGGGTGAAGTAAGCCATGCGAGACCCACAGCGATTCTGGACAGGCGCCTTCCGCCAGCGGTTACTTCGGCCGGAGGGAGGTCATTTTTGACCTCAGACAATCCTCCACGGTCCCTTGCGCTCCATCCGGCTCTCTGGCGCTATCTTTTGGGCGCCATCGGCAAGCGGCTCACCGTCGAGTTGGAGGCAAGCAGGCGAAGGAGGAACATCGTGCCCGGTGGACTCGGCCAGCGGCTCGGAAAGCAATGGCACCCAAAAAGCGAGTCAGAGCCATGGACCCTCGTGGGCGCAACATTGTGACCGGCGCTATCCGGACTTGAGCCCAGCTGGAGGCGAGGGGAATTGGTGCGGAGTGGCATCGGGCGTGTTCCAAATGGTGCGGACCTTTGGCGTCACTCTAGTCAGGAGTTTGCGGAAGATCTTGGCGGCGATCAACAAGGAGGTCGATCCAAGAACCTCGGGAGGACCAGGCGATGGACCTTGGAGGTCTGAGGGACCTACGCCGAAGGAGGAAGAAGGGGCGTGGTGCAGGCCCCTTAAGGCGAAGGGAAGATAGGGCCGACCACAGTGGCGTCTTGAGGCACAGGCAGGGACAACCAGCGGATGGTTGATATCCGTCTGGCTGGGCGGTCGAGTAAGGCGGTAGCCGGATCATTATCCATTGGAACACTGCTCACCAAGGTGGATCACCTTGGTGATAACTGATAGTATTCACATGCGCTCGGTGAGGAAGAAGGCGGGGGAAGGATTATCTTCGCCGGTTGATCGGGAACGCATAAGCTAAGGGCGAAGCCCTCGCCATCGGTGACCCATACGATTCATGTATGGGGACATTTCGAGCTCTGAAGGAGGGAGGCTTGAGCAGGCGCTCGGGAAGGTGGAGGCTGCAGTAGGGCGCGAGGTGGGGGTCGTCGCCGAGACGCGGACTCGGGAGGAGGGCGGGGAGGATTCGGACTCCATCGTGCAGGCGAACCCCTCACCACCCGGGGAAGTTTGGGAGGAGATTCCCCTTCCCTCCTTTTGGTGCCCCTCGGGCGGTAGGGGAGGAGGCGTCTGGAGGCGTTGGCGGCTCTCGGCGGGCACCACAACACGGCTGCGGGCCAGCGAACTCAGCGGGGCCGAGGCGGAAGGCGGTGCCGCCTACCAGCACCTCGGAAGGTGCGGTACCCACCTTGCAGGTGTGAGGTGAGGCGGTGGGAGGCGAGGGGCGTGGCCCAAGGAGGCGGAGGTCAGCGGCCCCCAGGCAGTCTGTCCCCGGAAGGGCAAAAGAGCTTGCTCCGGACCCCCTCACCTCCTCAGGAGCCCAGGAGAAAGAGGGCACAAAGGAGTTAGAGGCCAAGAGGGCCAAGAGGGTGAGACTCGGACCTCACCACTCGGGACTGAGGTCTGATTAGGTCAGGAGAACCCAGTCGGACTTACTCGGGGGTATGGAGGTCCTTGGCGGACCGAGAAATGCCGGCTCCACTACGGACTTTGTGGGGGCCTCACCGGCCGTGGAAGAAACACGGCGAGTCCGTCATGTCATGGACGGAATGCTTTGGGGTCTCGTAGTGCAGTGGAGAGACCCGAAGTGGAGGCCACCGGAGGAGGATGGTGGAACTCAAGAGCAAGTGAGGCGGCCCGAGCAAAGGAAAAGGCGGAGTCCCTCGCTCGGATCGAGGAAGGAAGCCGGGTGGCGGGCGAGGCCCGGTTCAGCGGGGCCGGGCCAAGGTTCTTGTTGTCTGAGCAGTGAAACAAGCTCGAGGAGGCCAGCGGGCGGAGGAGGACCTTGCGAGAAGGCCGGCGGGGAGGCGGAAGGCCGGGCACAAGCGAGAGCTCGGGACTGGCGGGCGGCCCGGCTAGGCGGCGCCAAGTGGGCCAGTGGCGGCGAAGAGTCGGAGCCGCAAGCGGCCGGGATCACTGAGCGTGATCGGGCCGGTGGAGAGTCGGAGCGTGAGGCTAACTCGAAGGCCGCCTGGCTATGGGCGAGCAAGGGCCGGCCGGAGGAGGAGATGGAGGCGGCACTCGGGAGATAGGAGATCTCAGTCAGTGCGAGGAAGTAGAGGAGGCGGCGGCGGATGGAGGCAGCAGGACAGCTGGGCTACAACTCCAAGATGCGTCGGAGGCGGTGATTCTCAGCGAGAGAATCACGACTTGAGCACGAAGCAGAGTGCCTCGGCTCCGTCGAAGGCGGAGGAAAATCGGCGACTATCGAGGTTGGGCGTTGCCGGGCTGAAGGAGGCGGAGGAAGTCGGAGTCGGACGGAGGTACGGCCTTTGGAGAGGAGGTGGCGGAGCTAAGGCGAGAATGAGCGGAGGGCGCTGGGCGAAGAAGGCTGCTGGTCCGGTGAGAAAGGCGGAAGGAGCTGCGCTATGGGTGGTGGCAATGGAGAGAAGCAGCGGGCTGGGCGGGTGGAGCAGTGGCGGTGAGGAGGTGGCCAGGCCGCCTCGCGTGTCTGACCAGCTCCGGTATCCGTCTGGCGGAGAGGTGGCCCAACAAGCGACGCCCGGCTCCGGAACACTTATGGCGGAGGGAGTATCGGGTGCTCGGGCACCGTGGAAGAGCAATTCAACAAGTCGATTCGGACTTTGCCTATTACCACAGCTGAGCTCACAAAGAAGCCTCTCGGCGCGCAAGCAGACGGACCCTGGAAGGCTCGGAAGGAGATGAAGGCCACGGGGCGGCCACAGGGACCCTAGTGGCCTGTTTGGAGATAATGAGGCGGCGGAGGAGCGGAGGAGGCGGCGAGGCGGCGGATCGAGTGGTAAGCACCACCTCACCATGGAAGGAGGGGAGCAGAGAGTCACTTGAGGATCGAGCAGTGGAGGACTTGAGGAGAGCCACGGAGGAGTCCGTGAGGAGAAACCCGGGTGGGCGTGAGTCGGACTTTGTCCGGACCCGGAGGCCGGACCACAGTCGGACCTCGGTAATAAGTCCGGACCACGAGTCGGACCCGTGTCGTCCGGACCACAAGTCGGACCCGTGTAAATCCGGACCACGAGTCCGGACCCGAATAAGTCCGGACCACGGTCGGACCCGGTCGGAAGCGGCCGGACCGAGCCGGACTCCACAGTTGAGTCGGACCTCGAGGGGGTGCGGATGGGAGGAGCCCCGACTTACGCTAGGGAGATGTGGTGGCCCCACCGTGAAGGACCCGAGGAGGCGAGCGAGGCGGCGGCGGAGGTAAGCACCCGCACCTCACCATGGAAGGAGGGCCAGCAGTCACTTGGCGATCGGGAGCAGGAGGACTTGAGGAGAGCCACGGAGGTCCGTGAGGAGAAACGGGTGGGCGTGAGTCGGACTTTGTGGACCCGGAGGCCGGACCACAGTCGGACCTCGGTCGTCCGGACCACGAAGTCGGACCCGTGTAAGTCCGGACCACGAGTCCGGACCCGGTGTCGTCCGGACCGAGGTCGGACCCGGTGGTCGGACCTGGCCGGACCGGAAATAAGCGGACTCCAGGGGTTCGGGGAGTCGGGGCACCTCGAGGCCGGGCTGGGAGGGCCCCCGACTTCGCTAGGGAAGCCGAATGGTGGTGGCCCCCGTGAAGGACCCGAGGAGGCGAGGAGGATGGCGTGTGGCAGCGGTTGTCGAACCGCCGCCGTGTAACTGATTCGGGAGAGGAGGGCCCGCCTCACGGATCATCCGAGGGTGCACCACAAGCTGTCGGGCAGTTGGACCACCCATTCCGGCGGGGCCAGGACCTTCCAGTGTGGCGAAGGAGATAGGGGGAAAGGAAATGGGATGGCGGCCGATTAGGGTATAGTGGCTATTTTCGAGAATAGGGGTGTAATAAAGGCCGCCACAGGCGCGATATAAGAGGTGAGGCTCTAGTAAAGCATCTTTCTCTTGGTTGATCTGCGCGTTCTTGCAGACCTTTGTGAGTCTTCTTGCTAACGTGAGTCTGAGTCAGCGAGCCGCGGCACTCGGGAGATTGATCAAGGTCCCGTGGCGGACTTAGCGTTGTGGTGTGTGCGGGGAAGGGTGGCGGTGACCGTGCTCGTCCGAGCAGCGGCCGGCCGAGCAATTTGGGCGTGTGGGCCGGAGGAACTCGGGAGGCGTGTAGAGCCGGACGGAGGCCGGCGGGCAGCGGAGGAGGTCGGGCTGCGTAACCAGCGTCTTTTCTAAGGCGAAGAGTGTAGCGTGAGGAGAGAGGAAAGGGGATCGTGAGGATGTATGTGAGCAATCTGACGGGCCTTGAGCAGGTCCTAAGCGTTTAGCCATCTCTGTCACGGTGAAACGTTGTGAGTAGTTAGGAGTATGTGTGTGTTGAGGCGAGCAGGCGCTAAGGCGGTAGGAATCACAGCCGATAAGCGGGCCTATCATT
The DNA here is from genome assembly GCA_010909165.1 of Anthoceros angustus. Lineage (NCBI taxonomy): Eukaryota > Viridiplantae > Streptophyta > Anthocerotopsida > Anthocerotales > Anthocerotaceae > Anthoceros > Anthoceros angustus. Next base: position 293,227 of record VJWM01000003.1, read on the forward strand.
CCCTTGAGCGGACTTCTTCCTACAGCGACCACGGGATTGTCTTGGCGCTTGGCTGGCCATCGACAAAGTCGCGCCACAAAGTGGTAGGAGGGGTAGGCCCTACAATTGTTTGTTGTTGGTTGTAGGTCTTGAGGCGGTGATTCGTGAGCGTAGCGGGGCGCGCTATCGAGTTGGTGGTTGAGGATGTGCCAATTGTGGGAAGGCAATGGGAAAGGAATAGTGGACGATCACGGGGTGGTGAAGTCGGCGTTGCAACGTAGGGGTCCCTACGCGTAGCCATTGACCTCTTGCCGTGGGGTGGACCTATAGTCGTGAGGGTGTCATTGTAGGTCCAAGGCGGTGATTGGCCAGCAACACGGTGAGACGTGGGCTCATATGGAGTGAGTTGAGGGTGCTCCAGTGTGAGGGAGCTTGGGGGTGTGAAGAGGTGTGTGGTTTGTGCCTTAGATACTGGTGACCGACAAACAAGAGTCTCATGGGACGAAACCTATTGTATAGCGACGGTGGGATAAGTGTAGCCACTAGAGGGTGAATCTCGGAAGCCGGGATGCCTCCCACATCTACTATCATGCTTAATGTTAAAATTCGTTGTTGCCATGTTACGAGGATGCAAGGGTAAAAACTTCAACTATACATTTAACCTCTATTGATAGAAATAAATATTTCAGTAAAATATCGGAATATTTTTTACGATGAAAGTGACTAGGTAGATATGGCCCTTGCTTATAAGCCCCACTTCTCCATTTTCTTCAGTTGTGAAGAGATCTGGCATCCCCTCGTTTGCCTCGATTGAGACCGAAACCAATGTGATATCTCTCAGCGGCATCTCTCTATAGATCTCATCGCTGATCGGCGATAAGATACATAGAGATATCTCGTCTGTCTTATGGCTGGACACGGGTAGCATGTTATCGCTGAACAGGGGTAGCCTGTGGGCAGAAGGGGAGGAGAACGTCGTTGCCGATTGCCCCAAGTAATCAAGGGTATGTGCATCTATGTATCCGAGGAGCAGGAATTCATCAACCGTGCAGCGGAGAACGAGTCTAGATCGTATAGGGTCCTTCTATGTTTCAAACAGGTTTTGCTGCAGGGATGAACGATGTACATACATGGAGAATCAGTAAGTTAAGAGACAACAGCACTAGAATCACATCTGACGAAGCGATAGAAGCCTCTCGGCCCTAGCAGCGGACCCTGGAAGGCTCGAGAAGGAGATGAAGGCCACAGGGGCGAGGGACCCTAGTGGCCTGTTTGAAGATAGCGGAGGCGGAGGAGGCGGAGGAGGCGAGCGAGGAGGCGGCGGATGCGGCGGGGTAAGCACCTCACCATGGAAGGAGGGCCAGCAGAGGAGTCACTTGGCGATCGGGGCAGCGGAGGACTTGAGGAGAGCCACGGAGGTCCGTGAGGAGAAACGGGTGGGCGTGAGTCGGACTTTGTCCGGACCCGGAGGCGGACCACAGTCGGACCTCGGTAATAAGTCCGGACCAAGTCGGACCCGTGTCGTCCGGACCACGAGTCCGGACCCGATGTCGTCCGGACCACAGTCGGACCCGTGTCGTCCGGACCACAGTCGGACCCGAAATAAGCGGACTCCGAAGTTCGAGTCGAGGCGGACCTCGAGGCCGGGCTGCGTGATGAGGAGGCCGACTTCGCTAGAAGCCGATGGTGGCCGTGGACCGAGGACCCGAGGAGGATGGCGTCGTGGTAGCGGTTGTCGAACCGCCGCCCGGTAGCCAACACAGCGGATTAGAGGAGGGCCCGCCTCACGGATCATCCGATTGGGTGCCCTGGCTTGGGGCGAGTTGGACCACCCATCCGGGGCCAGGACCTTCCAGCGATCGTGCGAAGGAGATAGGGGAAAATAGGATGGTAGGCGGCCGATTAGGGTATAGGCGCTGCTCGAATAGGGGTGTAATAAAGCGCCGCCTTTGATATAAGAGTGCTCTAGTAAAATCATCTTTCTCTTGGTGTTGATGCGTTCTTGCGACCTTTGTGAGTCTTCTTGCTAACGTGAGTCTGAGTCAGCGAGCCGCGGCACTCGGGAGATTGATCAAGGTCGGTGGCGGACTTAGCGTTGTGGTGTGTGCGGGGAAGGGTGGTGACCGTGCTCGTCCGGGAGCCGCGGCGGCACAGGCTGGGGCGTGTGAGCGGAGGAACTCGGGAGGCGTGTAGAGCCGGACGGAGAGGCCAGCGGAGCGGAGGAGGTCGGGCATGTAACCAGCGTCTTTTCTAAGGCGAGAGTGTAGCGTGAGGGAGAGAAAGGGCGGATGTGTGGATGGATGTGAGCGTCTGGGACGAGCAGGTCCTTAAGCGTTTGGCCATCAAGGGCTGTCACAGTGAGCGTTGTGAGTAGTTAGGAGTATGTGTGTGTTGAGGCGAGCAGGCGCTAAGGCGGTAGGAATCACGAAGCAGCAGTGGCAGACCTATCATTCCCTTGGGAACGGACTTCTTCCTACAACGACACGGGATTGTGCGCGCCCGGCTGGCCATCAGCAAAAGTCGCGCCACAAAGTGGTAGGAGGGGTAGGCCCTACAATTGTTTGTTGTTGGTTGTAGGTCTTGAGGCAGTGATTCGACGGAGCAGCGCGGAGGCGGCGCGGCTGCTATCAGAGTTGGTGGTTGAGGATGTGCCAATTGTGGGAAGGCAATGGGAAAGGAATAGTGGACGATCACGGGGTGGTGAAGTCGCGTTGCAACGTAGGGGGTCCCTACGTGCGTAGCCCGCTGACCTACTGCCGTGGGGTGTGGACCTATAGTCGTAGGGTGTCATTGTAGGTCTGGAAGCGGTGATTGACGGAGCAACACGGTGAGACGTGGCTGCTGTATGTGGAGTGAGTTGAGGGTGCTCCAGCTGTGTGAGGGAGCTTGGGGGTGTGAAGAGGTGTGTGGTTTGTGCCTTAGATACTGGTGACCTGACAAACAAGAGTCTCATGGGACGAAACCTATTGTACTTAGCGACAGTGGGATAAGTGTGGCCACTAGAGGGTGAATCTCGGAAGCCCCGGGATCTGCCTCCCACATCTACTATCATGCTTAATGTTAAAATTCGATGAGTTGCCATGTTACGAGGATGCAAGGGTAAAAACTTCAACTATACATTTAACCTCTATTGATAGAAATAAATATTTCAGTAAAATATCGGAATATTTTTTACGATGAAAGTGACTAGGTAGATATGGCCCTTGCTTATAAGCCCCACTTCTCCATTTTCTTCAGTTGTGAAGAGATCTGGCATCCCCTCGTTTGCCTCGATTGAGACCGAAACCAATGTGATATCTCTCAGCGGCATCTCTCTATAGATCTCATCGCTGATCGGCGATAAGATACATAGAGATATCTCGTCTGTCTTATGGCTGGACACGGGTAGCATGTTATCGCTGAACAGGGGTAGCCTGTGGGCAGAAGGGGAGGAGAACGTCGTTGCCGATTGCCCCAAGTAATCAAGGGTATGTGCATCTATGTATCCGAGGAGCAGGAATTCATCAACCGTGCAGCGGAGAACGAGTCTAGATCGTATAGGGTCCTTCTATGTTTCAAACAGGTTTTGCTGCAGGGATGAACGATGTACATACATGGAGAATCAGTAAGTTAAGAGACAACAGCACTAGAATCACATCTGACAAGATAAATATAGGTCTTTCTACGGCCAATTGGCGATGTGCGGGACTACGTTGGTGGGAACTGTTGGGGAACTGGCTCTGTAGTCCATAGATTAGAATCTTCCTACACTTCTGGGCCCCTGGCGAAAATATCAATGAGTCCACGGAAAACTTGGGCTGTGAGCTGATTGGCTCGAAAGATCTCCCCATCTACACTCCATACGCTTTCAGGGCCATGGGAAGCAAATGTGAACACGGGGGTCTGCACAGTGCAAGCAGTTAGTGAAATTGGAGACTTCTGTCAGGTCCTACTCAGGTCAGTTCTACTAGGCGGCATAGTCATGTGTTGAAAACAGACTTCACCTTGTAATGTTGCACGAAACCGAAGTTGAGTGGATCAGCTGCTTTTCTGGTGAGCCTCAGAAGTTGCCTGTTTGGAAATGAGAGTCATATCATTTCATAATTAGCACAGTGCATCTTCAAGCTCCAGCTGGGCTGAAGTCTAGTCCTGAGAATGCTGAGGTTTGCAATTCCTGAACCAACCGGAGGAGACTTACCGGAAGTAGTCGAATCGGGAGCAGTCCTGGATCAGGATGAGGTGTAGAAGTCCGTCTGCAAGGTGTGCGTGTGCTGAAACACCAGCAGGGGCCTTGTCATTCCGACAAGACATCACAGCAGCTCCGATACTGTGGAAGTGCGTTCGTGCCAGTGTCCTCCACCTTGGACGAGAGGAGTGGTTATTGCTGTCTTCGATGTCACTGTCACTGTGGGCAGCAAGATGGGAAAGATCCATCCCTTTGGCACATATTCCGCAGTTCATCCTGCATATGACCTTCTTCAGAGACCTCCTTATTCTCTCAGATTCTTGATGTGGCCAAGGACCGTGAGGCAAAGTGCTGGAGCTGGCGTAACTGTCAGGCATTTCTAGAAATGAAATGTCTGCCTCAAACTTCCTGACACAGAATCAAGAAGAATTCAGAGCTAGAAGTGTCAAACTGGTCAAGACAACTACAGCAGCTAGACCATGGGTCGTTCAGACCTGTGCCGCATGAAAGCATCAAATCCAGCCAAGTCGTATCTTACTGGACCGATCCAGCGAAGTACTTGACTCTGACGTGCAACCTCCCCATAGAATCCATAACTGGATAGTCAGATGAAAACATTTTACACCCATGCCTAAAGATAAGGTTCTGCTGAAATCAAGGTGTCAACGAACTCAATGAGTGTTTGCCTACGCTGCAAAAGAAGCTGCATATAGAACTTGTGGGATCTCGGTATCATCATCAGCTCTCTTCCAGCCTGATAGACGGACTATGTCCAATGGCATCCTGTCCCCCAGTATGATGTGCAGTGCAGCAGTGACAGGATCCCGTGTGCCAGTTGTGCTGTCATGAATCAAAAGCACCACCTGAATTCTAACAGAAAATCGCTGCAAATGCAGTGGCCGCAACAAAACTACAACAAAACACACACCTTATGACAATCGTATCTGTTGATCCTGCAGGAATCAGCCCTATTCGGAGCTTTGGCCTTGAAGAGTAGGTGTCATTGGTAGACAGCAGAGCTCTCTTGGGTTCACTTGATCCTGTAAAATGAGCCTACGCAGTTATGTACAAATACTGTCAGAGTGTTTCGATTAACAAACCTTTTGCAGTACGCACCTCTTGCTGTTTTGGTGGCATGAAATTCAGCTACTTTAGGCGACTGTCCAGTGCCAGTGGATGCACTTGCATATCCCTTTGCAGCCAGGGATGTTTTATTCCTGGGATCAAATGCTGAATTAGAACCAGGACTGCTCTTCACTTCACTCTGCGTTATGTGAAGAAGAGGTTGCAGATCGTGGCGTTGAAGACATAACCCTTCTCTGTCCATCACCACTCGAGAGTCAGTCTCCTCATGGAGAACTATGTTTGCATCTTGGGATGGTTGGGCTTTATTGAGAGTTGCAGCTGTCGACAACATTTCGGTGACACTCTTGGGCTTTGGGGCGGGAGAAGTCTTGTGACGGTTGGCCAGCAGTCCATTCAATACCTCTCCAAAGAGACCATCCCCACCCTTGAACAAGAACACCTCTTAAGACTTGGCGACTAGCTTCAAAGACAGCAATAAGCATCCACTACCAATGAAGGCAGATATTCTCTCACCACAATGACTACTCCATCTCGTGATTCAAGCTCCTCGTCAGTTGCTTTCTGCAGTATCTCCAGGGCGTGCCCCTGTTTTTGGGTTATCACAACCTGCAAGACATTGCATAATAAGTTCCTTCGATTGATAACAGGTGCTCAAACACTCAGAACTGCCAGAAGCAGCAATCACAAACCTCAGTCCTCACTGCAGCGCGTTCAAAAAGTGGGACGAGTTGCTCCCAGATATCAACAGCCTGCTTCTTTCCTCCATAAGGATTGACTAAAACCTGGTCTCAGGCAGCGATCTCACAAAATTAAGCTTCGGCTAAGCATGAAGGTACAGAAATCAGAACTTGAAAGGCACCAACCAGTAAGTTCTTCGGCCTTCTCAAGTCCCTCTCCAGCATCTGATGGATACGTTCCACCCAGGCTTGGGCGACCTCGGCGCTGGCGTGCCCAAATATGCAAGTTCTGGGTATCCATTGACACTGATCTGATGGTGACCTGCTGAAAGTGTAAACCGCAAACCGATGCATCTGAAGAAGAGTCAAAGACTCTCAAGTCGTCAGCTCTTGCAGATCACAGAACAATACAAATTTGGACGATGCTGGTTTCCCATGATCAGAAAAATCACCAACCTCAAGGAAAGAGTTGTCAAAGATGCAGCAAACGGATGGGAGAGGCGAGAAGTTAAAGATAGGACCCAAGCCTAATGATTGGACCCCATAGATATCTGATATGAGAAGTTCAGTAGCACCTTCGTCTACATTGGGAGGAGTACAACAATTCCAGATGCCAGAATCCTGCCAACATGTGTAATTCTCAACCACCATTCCTCCATTCGATACAATAAACAAACACCTATCCCACTGGCAAATCCGTTCACGGATGCAAGCTACAGAGCCAAATGCGCTTCATCACACCAGACATCATTCAGCTATTTGGTCATATAGATCAGGAAGTCATAGCTGCAGAGCGACGTGATACCATTTTCTTCCCTCCTGCTTTACTCCAGATGATCCGGTCACCATGAATTGCCGCAGTCACGGGGCCAACCTTATCCAGGTGAAGGCTGTCCTCTACCAGACTGGCACCACCATCGATGTCTAATCCGGTTGGGAACGACAGGCTGCATTTCACTCTGCTCCTTCGCTCGTCGACATCTATAGCCGTGTAATGCCTTTTCCCAAAACTCCCTGTACTCCTCTTCGGAGATGCATGGCTGAGCTTTGCTGCCATGTCCAAAGATCGATGCTCATAAGAGGCAGACTTAATCCTCACCAACTGTCTGTCCTTCCGAAGAAACGGGGATCCTGGAACTGCACCCAATTTGCAACTGGAAAGCTGAAGATTCTGCAACCTAGCTAGATTAGTGGCAGAAGCAGTCGGCAACCCTCCTGTCACTCCCCTGCCAACCTCTCCTGCCCAAAGAACCCTCCCGAACTCCAGCTCGTCACCAATTCCCCTCCTCGACTGTCACTCCCTAAGCTGCCCAGATCTCTCCAACGGAATTCCCTTAAGCCCAATGCACCAAATCACACCGCTGTCGTCTCGGACCCTTCATCCCCTGCCACCCACCACACGAAGCTATCCTTTCTTCCCAGATCAGGCTACGAGAGGAGAGCCAGATCACTGTCCTCATTTATCCCCGACCCGGAACCAGACAACCAAATGTCAAATCTCTGAAGAAGAGCAACCTGACGCAGTCATGAATTCGTCCAAGCGACACCCAATTCTCTCATGGGCATCACCTCCATCTCCCATCGCTTCCTCGAACCACCCACCTCGGAAAACATCTGCACGCAAGGTCACTCAGAAGAACTCCTCACTAGCCATGAACAGGCCACTTCTCCGAAACATATAGCAATCGGTCTCCGCACATCGATACCAACGAGGTCAGTGATGGGGAGATCCCACCTGGCCAGAACCAGAAAAACCCCACGTTTTTCCGTTGCAATAAACAATGGTTTCAAACAGGGACTCAAATTTCCACCCGACCCAGATGCACTTGCGTTGAACGGGACCGAGGAAGCAGCAACTTGCAAGGCCTCCCGTGCTCTCTCTTCATCGTCTGTTAGACCTCGGTTTCTAGCTGAGAAGCTCCCCAATGTGGCATATACGCAGGAGTTGCTGAGTCCTGTAGGAGCATGTCCACACGTATCCTGCGTCTCGTCAGGTGGGCACTGTGAAGGGAATGCCGCGGGCCTAGACACAGCTGGGAGCGATGAAGGGTAGGAAGGAGGCCTTCCCCGCCAAGGGGAGAAGCTGGGCGGTGTTGTATGCAGTTGGAGTGGGCCTGGGCTTGGGCTTGATTCTGGCCTTGCTCTACCCTGCGGACCTGATTTCCTTCAGCTCGAGCGTGAAGATATACAGCGACAGCGGTGCGCAGGTAGACCTAGCTATGTGCGTGCAGCTCTCAACCGAGTAGTATCTTGTGACCGTTGGGTCGATCGGAGCGTGAGAGATGTTTGTTTTTGGTGGCAGAATCCCGGCGCTCGACGGAAGTTGGAAAGACTGCAGACGGAGGTTCGCAAATTGGAGGAGGAGCGCTTCCAAGCGCAGCAGATGGTTCTAGACCTGAAAAGGCAAGTGGCAGTTGTGCAGAGGGAGAGAGAGATTGTGCTGGAGCAGCTGAATGCAGCCGTGCCTGGAGGGAAGGCAGGGCCCCCGGGGAAGGTGAAGGGTCTCCGGACCCAGCCTTTGGTGGAGCCTGATGAGTCTGTGAATCCGGAACTGGCCAAGATCTTGAAGGAGATTGCTGTGAACAACGAGTTGATTGTGGGCATATGCGACAGCCACGTGAAACCTATGGTGAAGGTGTGGTTCGAGAGTCTCCAGAGAGTAGGTGTGACTAACTTCCTTGTGGTGGCTCTGGACGATGCTATGGCGAGATTTGCGGATGACCACCAGGTTCCTTACTACAGGCGGGATGCTGCTATATCCGGGGCACAGCAGAATGCTGGCCACAACCATGCAGTGTCTGGACTCAAGTTCCATCTGCTGCGGGACTTTCTGGTTCTCGGTTACAATGTCTTCCTGTCAGATATCGACATCGTATTTTTGCAGAATCCATGGCCTCACCTAACCAGAGACAGTGATGTGGAAGGTATGACCGACGGTTTCGACAACATTACAGCTTACGGGTACGATGATGTGTCTGATGACCCGGACATGGGGTGGTCCAGATATGCGCACACGATGCGCATTTGGGTGTTCAACTCTGGTTTGTTCTACATCCGGGCAACTCGACCCTCCATTGAGCTGCTAGATAGAGTGACAGGCAGGCTCTCTAGGGAGAATGCCTGGGATCAGGCAGTCTTCAACGAAGAGCTCTTCTTCCCATCTCATCCCGGTTATGTGGGGCTGCATGCCTCCAGAAGGGTTCTTGATTTCTGGCTGTTCCTAAACAGCAAAGTTCTCTTCAAAGAATTCAGGGAGAAGCCTCTGCAGTACAACTGGAGGCCAGTTAGCATCCATGTCAATTACCATCCGGATAAGTATGACCGAATGGTGGCGATCGTGGAGCGCTATGTCAATGGCAAGGTGGACGCACTGAATCGGTTCCCAATGGGTAGCGAATAATTAGAAAAGCCTTCTCCCATGTGATATTTCGAGAAGCATGTTGAATATCTCTGTGGCACTCTCAGCAGGCGCTGCTCATTGCCTTATGCAGATGGTGCCCTGTATCTACTTGGGATGATGGAGTAAACACTATTCAGGAAATGTTGGGAGTAAGTACAGTAGGTGTGAGATGCTACTGCAACTGAACGCTAGGAGCTGTGAACTCTTCGAACTTTTCATATTTATAACGTAGCTAGATAGCACCTACACAACAAAGCCTTCGCAGAACGCTGTACCGAGCCTCCAGATCGATGAACGTGGCCACACTACAACTCAAATGCCCTGGCAGTTTCATCGTCGGCTCCAGTGAGAAGAAATCTCCCATCCCTGTGATCAAAACAAACAAGGGCAGTCAGAATTTGTGACCAACACCCTAGATACTTCTGCAGGAGATGCAAGGAAACATACGCTGTGACTGCGAAGTCACGGATGCTGTCCTTGTGACCGCTAAAAGTTCGGTCACAGGTCCCTGTCCGAGCATCCCAGACTCTTATTTTGCCGTCCAAACAAGCAGTGTAGATGTGTTCCGAGGACTGGGACCAGACCACCTTCACGACACCATCCTGATTGGAACGCAGAGATACAGGTCAGCGGTGAAAAATCTCGCCTCCAAGCTGCTCTTATGAAAAGTTTCACCTCATGTTGACAGATGCTGCGTGAAGAAAGAGTATCGAGATCCCAGATGATCAGCTTCCCATCCATCCCACCTGTTGCTGCCAATCGCACCCTTTGAAGGAAACGCACAGCTAAACGGATCAGACTAACGTCTCACGGGAGGCAATCTGCCAGCATAAGTTCCTAGGCAGTTTACCTGTTGGACGGATCTTTGGTGGACGAATCCTTGGTTGGCAGACCCACAGCCTCCACAAATCCTTCATGACCTGCCAAGGTCCCCACCACCTGCAAGATCAGGAAAGAATTAGTGATCGATAGCAGATAGTTCCTTGCGTAAATTAATCTGACCCAGCAGAAAGCAAACATGTCTCTTATCCTACCTTTCCATTCTGAATGTTGACTACACAAGCAGATTTGTCTGTTGACCCAGTAATGGCCAAACGTGAATCAGCACTGATGCTGAGACATGTTAGACCATCTGAATGGTAGCCATGATCTGCAGCAACAAGTTATATGGTCAATCCAACTATTTTATCACGACACCCCCACGTCTTCTCCCAAAAGAATAACCATGTTCGAAGCAAACAATAGCAAACCTTCTATGACATGTGCCGTCTCCCCCGTCCTAGGATTCCAAATTCTGAGCGAACCATCCTGTGACCCTGTTAAGATAGTTCTGCCTACGTCACACCACAGGTACGTGATCACCTTGTACTCACAAATTTGACACCAAAGACATGTCCAAAAACGAGTAAGGTCTCCATACCATCTGGTGTGAAGCCCCCACATGAAACAGGACCTCTGTGTCCAGAGAGAACGTGTAGACAGGCTGAACTGTCTGCATTCCACAGCCAAGCTGTATAATCAGCTGAGCCTGCTAGCACTAGGTGTCCCCTTGGATGCCATTTCACCCACTGCAAGTGTTTAAAAGGGAGATGAATGTTCCGGCTAGGAACAGAGGTCAACAACTTGAACTCCAAACGACACCAGAAAACAGACTTCATCTTCTGTTACCTCAATATCTTCACCAGGGCCTTCAAGTCTATGCTTCAGATTCCCCGTTGAAGATTCCCAGATGTTAACAACACCGTCTAGCCCTCCAGAGGCAAGGAGAACGCCATCTGAGCTGAAGGCTAAAGCTGCCACAGAATCCGTGTGTCCTGCACACCATTAAGGAGTTTGAAAACATTGATGACTGAGGTGCAACAGGCATCCCAAAGGGTCATCAAGTAACTGAAACATGAAAAACAAGATACCGCTCAGTGCTATGGGAGCATCAGCCTGTCCGATTTTCCACATAAAAGCTTTATCATCCCCTCCACCAGTCGCAACTAATCGAGCCTCAGTGGGACTGCAGGCAACAGCATACACAGAATCCCCTGTCGAGTAGCCCAAATAGGAGGAGTCAGGTATGATCCTCAAGCAAACCTAATACAATGGGAAAAACTCATTACTTCTGTATGTACCAACGCACCATGACCAGTAAATGTATGGGAGGAGTCATCTTCTTCCACCTCATCTGCCCAGGATAGACAAGGGAAAACGACTGAGAGTTTCATTCCAGCAGCTAGATTTCCATTGAAATCAAGAAGAAAAGTAGTGAATCAGAAAGAGAGGAAGAAAAAACCCACCATATTCGCCTTCAACCATGTCAGACTCCTCCTGTTCTGCATAATCTTCAGGCTCGAAGTCAGGCAATTCTGTCCGCAGACACAGAAGGGAACAGTTAGCAATAACATTCAGACTCACTCAAAAACATGAAGAACAGACAGGTAACTCGAAACCACCTCTAACCTACTAACGCAACCACAAGATCTCAGACCTCACCTTCTTCATCAATGGGAATTTCTTGCAAGATGTCCTCCACGTTAAGATGTACCTCCTGACCCTCATCCTCGTCATCCTCAAACTCCTGATATCCACACCCGACAACCACTCGATCACCACACCATTTCAGAGGACCATAATCAAACCCAAGGTAGAAATTTTACCTCGGCCGCCATGGGCCTGCCACCCCTAGGCGGGATCTCAGGCATGGCTCCCTGCGAGTTCCTAGCTGCACACCCGCCTCCCTCCGAAGCCTGCTGCTTTCCTCAGCTGATCAGAATTTGCGGCAATTCACGGTAATTTCCACCATCTGCGTGGACTGACAGTGTCGGGTTGTCGGAAGGATGCAGTCAGTCTTTTACATCCTGCATTCTAGTGGTAAAAGGTGCAGCTGAGGGATATATATATTTACAGTAGAAGTAGAAGAAGTATCTATTTTATGTACATAGATGGTCACTAGATGGTCGATTTCTTACTCGGCATTCAAATCTGTTCAATGCTCAAACTCTATGTTCCCGCGTGATCTGATGATTTCCAACCGAGGGTAGCTGCAACATGGTTTCCAAAATCGCGTGTCATGGCGACAAGTTTCAGTTGCTCATGCCCTTGGGGGTTCCAGTTTGTGAGCAAACCCACAGAAGTGGCTTGTCCAGAATTTCTGGGATTCCGGGCCTTGTGGGTTCGGGTATGGACCAGTCTGCCGGAGAAGGAATCGAAGGAATCGTAGTGACAGTGCACTCCTTGGAAGGAGTTGGTGGTCAAGGAGGGAGCTTTTTGAGGGAGCGATTGTCGTGATCACCATCCCAGGAGGATCGAAGGAGGTGAAGGGAAGGTTGGTGCAACCTGAATTTCTTGGGGGAGGAGAAGGGAGGAAGCGAATATGTGGTGGGCGGAATTGGGCACAGGCAAAATCGAATTGGAGTGGGGAGGAGCGGTGACTGGAGGTGCGAAATTGGGCGTGGATTGAAGCCAATGCACCAGCCAGGAGTGATCTTAGTGGTTGTAGAGGGGGAGGGAGTTTGTGTGTCCCTGTCCCCTCTCCTCAGACCTGCTGGGCAGGAATGGCAGCTCCGAAGGCCTTCAAGTGGCCGGCACCGGCTGCAGAGAAGGGCAGTGGGAAAGAGGTGCCCTCCGAGGCGAAGAAAAAACGAGGCAGGCCAAGAAGAGATGTGGGTGAGGCGGCTAAGCCAGCTGATGCATCGAGTTTCTTTCTGCCTGCATCTGCCAGGCAGAAGCTGCAGAAGAGGGATGGTGTGGCTGTAGATGCAGAGGCAGAGGAGGAAAAGATTGTCGTGAATCCAGATTTTGTACCAACTACGAAAAGGAAGGGCAAGGGGAGCAGACAGGAGACTGCGGTTGCCAAGGGAGGGAAAGTGGATGGGACGGAGGGGGGTTTGCCAAAACGGGCCCAGGGAGCGAGTTTGTTTGTGGCTGCATCTGCCAGGCAGAAGCTGGAGAAGAAGGAGGTTCTGGCTGTGGCTGTAGAGGTAGAGGAGGAGAAGGTTGTCTCGGATCCAGATTTTGTCCCAACCACCAAAAGGAAGGGCAAGAGGACTAGGCAGGAGACTACGGTTGCCAAGGGAAGGAAAATGGGTGGGGTAGATGGGGGTTTGCCAAAACGGGCCCAGGTGGCGAAGGTCGAGAAAGTGATCGCAGATGATGATGGGAAGGAAGGCCCTCGGCAACTGCCCAAATGTTTGAGGACTGAGAGCAGGTTGGCAGCTGAGGAGAATGCCCGGCTTAGTGCTGGGAAGAAACTCCATCCCTTCTTTCAACGTCAAAATCCAGTTTCGGGAAAGCTTGGAAAGCTGGAGAGTGATCCTTGTGGAGCTTCTCAGACCCTGGACATTGGGTTTTTGATGCCTTGCCCGCCTTTGCATGTAACGCAGAGTGAGCATGCCGAAGCAGTCCAGCTTGATTGGGGGAGAGTTAGTTTTGTTGAAACCTGTTGTGGGAACTTTGAAAGCTCTGACCCTTGTGAGATGCCCGCTGGGTTTGTTCTGTGTAGAATTGAGAAGTCTGCCTTACCTGCTATGGATCAAGTGCTTGGTGAATTCAGCAATTCTTTTTTTGTTCCGGATGAGAAAATTGAGTACGGTGATTGTCAGGGCTGTGCTCCAGAGCACCTGGAGGACCAACTTTTGAAGTACATGCAGAGTACAGACAAGGGGTTGTGGTTGAGGGAGGATGGGTCTGGTAGCAGCCTCTCTCGGGAGAGTCTGAGAACTAGAGCTTCTCTCCTGAAGGCTTGCAGGGTACCATGGGACAGCTTGGAGAATGGGGACAGAATCGATGTTTGCAACTCCGGGACCAACCCATTGTGGACAGACATCTACCAGCCAAAATGCCCGGAAGGTGTTTGCGGCAATAGTGCGGAGGTTGGGTTTCTGGACACCTGGCTGGAGACTTGGCAGAAGAAGATTTTGAGTGGCAAGAGGTCATCAGAAAAAGGGGAAGTAGGTTTGCATGAGGATGGTGATGATGATGACGATGACAAGGGTTGGTTTCAGGATGACAGTGATAGCAATGCGGACAGTGCGTTGGTGGAGGATGATGGACTGGAGAACACGCTCCTTCTAACTGGACCTGTGGGTTCTGGGAAAACTGCCGCTGTGTATGCATGTGCTCTGAAGCAAGGCTTTTCAGTGATTGAAGTAAACACAGCAGATTTGCGCAATGGGCCACTGATTAAGCAAAAATTCGGAGAAGCATTAGAATCACATGGACTTAAAAAATGGTCGGGCCTGCCAAATGCAGCAGGGGCTCATCAGGAGGGCACTGGAGTGTGTGAAGCACCTGAGCCACAATTTCGAGCACCTTCAGCTTCGGACAATTCTTCTATATATCCGGCAGATGGCGCGACTAGGGTAGGAGTTAGTAGCAGGAAGTTGACTGTTATTCTTTTTGAAGATGTTGACATCATCTTTGAGCAAGATCGGGGCTTCTTTGGTGCTCTGGTAAAGCTGGTAGCAAGAACGAAGCGCCCAATAATTTTGACAAGCAACAAGCGGTGTCCTTCTGTTCCCCCAGAGCTGAGGAAGCTAAGAAGAGAATTTAAACAACCATGCACACAGACTCTGGTGGTCCATGCATGTATGGCTGCTGATGCTGAAGGTGTTGCTTGTAGCCCTCAGCTTATGGAGTGCGTCATAAAAGCATGTCAACATGACATGAGACAAGTCCTGATGCTTCTCCAGTTTTGGAGTCAAGGGCGGAACAGCAGATGTGGGTTATCTTGTGGATCAGGGATATGTGCAGGAGAAAAGGATGTCCTTGTAGGCCCTTGCAATGGAAACAGTGCTTATTTTCTGGAAGGTTGTCAGGATTTTGAGAACCTTAGGACATCAGAACAGAGTAGGAATTGGCCCTTGAAAACAGGGGCTTTAGGATGGGATTTACAACAGCAACTGCGGCCTATCTTGCTACCCCTGAGTTTTCCATGCAGCTTGTCGCAGCATGTTGCTGGAAAGATTTCAGAGGCAGCCAGGCAGCTTCATTTATGTGCCGCCTTTGCTGGGATACTTAGTTCCACGCAAGTACAAGAAGCCACCAGTTTTCAGGACAAAGAGGAATCAGTAGATCATCAAGCTAATGTTTCAGCTCCTCGAGTTGCGGTTTGTGTCAGCCCTGCAAAGAGTATGAGGATACTCCGAGCTATAGCACGTTCTGGGCAAGGCAGCCAAAGAGTTAGCGACATCTCTGAAGCAGCTGAAATGGCCCATTGTCTGTACAAGCCGGAGGCAGGTTGTGTTGCTGAAGAGAGCTGTGAAAGCAAGCTCATGCCCCTCCAGATTGAGCAATCTGGAAAAACCGTATGCTGGTGCAAGGCTCCAGCTCAAACCCTGGGGATGGACCATGTGTGTATAGATGACATGGGCAGGAGTATGGGCAGGAGTATGAAACCTGCCCATGCCAGTTCAGCGGACTGTGAGGATGACGACTTTCAGCCTATGCCTCCTGTACCTATGCGCAGGAGACTGATCCTTCGCCTGCAAATACCTCCAGAGTTAAAAAATTCAGATATAGTGAATGGAGCACCTCCAGCTCGTCGGAAACGCAGGTTGTGTAAGAAAAGTGAGACAGAGAAGAATGAATGTCAACAAGTGGTGCTTCCTGCCCCTACTGTTGTGGCAGACCCGGAAACCTGTATAGTTTCAGGAGAACGAGTATCAGATGTTGTGAACTGTGTAGACACTGACAGGGCCAACTCCGGAGATAATTGTCTGGGACTGGGCATCAATGGTGAGCCTGTGGAACCACTGACAGGTGGCATGGAAATGCAGAACTTGGTGGTGCTCCCTGCCCCCACTGTCGTGGCAGACCCAGAAACTTGTTTAGTTTCAGGAGAGCAAGTATCAGATGTTGTGAACCGTGTAGGCACTGACAGGGCCAACTCCGGAGATAATTGTCTAGGCCTGGGTATCAAGGGTGAGCCTGTGGAAACACTGACAGGTGGCATGGAAATGCAGAACTTGTCCCAGGAGTCCGGCAATGGGCTTATTGTAGTGGATGCTGTCACAGACTTAACTTCTTTGGACTGTGAAGAGGCCTCGAGACATCAATCTCAAGCCACTGGACTGCATCCACAGCCAGTGATCCTGAGTGTGCAGAGTGCCTTGGGAGAGCAAGTATCAGATGTTGTGAACCGCGTAGGCACTGACAGGGCCAGCTCCGGAGATAATTGTCTAGGCCTGGGCATCCATGGTGAGCCTGTGCAAATAGTGACAGGTGGCATGGAAATGCAGAATTTGTCCCAGATCTCCGGTAATGATTTAATAGTAGGGGATGCTGTCACAGACTTAACTTCTTTGGACTGTGAAGGGGCCTCAAGAGATCAATCTCAAGCCACAGGACTGCATCCACAGCCAGTGATCCTGAGTGTGCAGAGTGCCTCAACCACCAGGAATGCTAATGCTGATGTACTCTGCTCTGAGTATCTCTCGTCAGGATCTACACATGCAGCTCAAGTTGCTACTGTGAATGTGGATGAAGAACCATCCACTAAAGAACACTGCAGACTTGAGAATTACATGCTCAGTCGGCATCAGAATCCTGGGTTGGCCGAGATGGAATGCAGTCATGGGGCTGCTAACTTAATTGCAGATGATGACCTGGATGTTCCAGATGTTGAAGCGAACAAGAATTTGATGGAGTCTCCGGTTATAGACACACAGATGGCAGCGGTGGATAAGGATTTTGATTCTGCTGCACTTCCAAGTTGTGAAGGTCTGGACCCTCATACTCCAACAGCTCTCTCTTCCCAACAGATGGAGTTTGACGAGGCAGTCTTAAACATTTTAAGGGAAACTTGTGCAACCTCTGGGGAGGACGTGGCTGAGAACTCGGTGGCATCAGGGAAGCCTTTGGATTCCGTTTCACAGTCTGCTCTGTCCTTAACAAGGACAACCGCTAGATTGACTGATGTCATTGCGATCTTTGACATAGTTTCTAACTACTCAGCATGGGAGGGTGCGGAGAAATTATGGGGCTTCCATCTGAACAGTTTGGAGGACAAAGGTGCATATCTCGCAGATCTGGCTGTGCAGCTGTGCCTCCGACATTGCTCGGATCTGCTGCAGTCACCAAGCATAAGCAAGCCGACAGCCGACTCATCAGATACACTGCAGAAGCTTCAGCCAGGTCCGCAGGTTGGTCCTGGTCCATTTGACTGGCTCAGAACAGATGCAAACCCCTGCGATCCTGATCACAATCTCAAAAAGAAAGCTAGATGGGGGATGCTGAAGGGCATCGTGCTCAACCTCGTTCCTGCACGAGTACAGGCAGCAGTAACAGGATCCAACTTACATGACTACAGCATGGCCTTGGCCCGCATCAGCAAGCTGGAGCATCGTCGTCAGAAGTCTGCACTGACTGAAACAGGATCAGGCTCAAGACGTAGCGGTCGTGGATTCCTTCACCACCTCACGAATTCAATAGCTGAGGACAGCATCGCTGGCTTGCTAAGCCACTCCATGTTTGAACGTGGGGTATCTACCACACCATAGATCAATCAAACAGAGTGCCCAAATGGGCAGTTCCTCACTGCCGAACCAGTTCAGGATCATCTTCAGCATATCAGACTGCTAACACGTTAGGTATGACACACCACCAAGCACCTACCTAGCTCATTGTCCTACATCAAGTTCGTCCTGCAGCACAATCTGAGATATGAATTGGCTATGATGCAGGATGGCGAAAGCAGATCTCGATCACTTAGAAAGCAGATGTAGCTCTTCCATCGTTCACCCAATTCCTCAAATCGTCCAATCTCCGAACCATTCTTTCTCTGGCATCGTTATAAACATTGTCTGCCCATGTTTTTGTCCCCACCACAGAAAGAATTCCAAGGGTATCAATCATGTGGCGGGGGCAGCAGCTACCTCCTGTCGCAACTCCCTTGTCCCTGGGCTAGATGTTCGGAGATTCATTAATGGCAAGATGCTTTTCGGGAAGGAACGTGTGCCATGCCGTGAAAGGAATGGGTAGGGCAGGTTCATCACAACAGACCTCGAATACACCTTCCCATTCAAAAGTGCCCCATGTGCAGACCCCAAGTCTTCCGCGGCTCCAAGCAATCAGAAGATAGTGGAAGAGGGAATCCTTCCCCAGACAGAGCCTTGACTCGAGAATCGGCCATGGACTTCCTGTCATGTCCTTTGCTCAACCTAGTCTTCCTTGCCCAGAATTTGAAATGCTGGGTGACGCAGCAGGTGGGCAACAAAGGGTGCAGCAGGGACACTGTACACACATACAGTCCCTGCTCTCATCACCTCTCCCTCAAACGTCCAACACTCTTTTTGCCATCAAGACAGTCTCTCGTAACAGTGACACCAACAACCGGAGTGAATACCGTGGAAAACCCGCGGTCATGGTGAGGGGATTCCGCTGGTCATCGCACGCAACTGGTCAAGCAAAGCAAAAGCAAAAGCAAAAAGGCGGCCAAAGAAAGACCTGGGCCCAACCTCCTGACCCCCCGTCTGTCTCTGATCACAAACAGTGCCTTCAAATGCAGCGCAGAGCGTGTTCTGCGGACACCAGCCTTTTCGGTAACCGAAGTAACGACCGCCATTTGACGCCATTTAATAAATGCCCCATGCAACGCTAGAAGGAGATAACCTTGGCCCACTGCCCACCAAAAAGATACGAGTGCATTTGGCACGATGCAAATTTGTGCACACCAATCTCAAAGATCCGGATCCAGAAGATGCTGTTGATGTCTATCTACCAAAATGGATGAAGCTCAGAAGCACATTCTGTCAGACTTTGAAATGAAGATTCAACACGTACCCAATAACTTGGTCTTCCAGAAGAT
This sequence comes from Anthoceros angustus, assembly GCA_010909165.1. Classification (NCBI taxonomy): domain Eukaryota; kingdom Viridiplantae; phylum Streptophyta; class Anthocerotopsida; order Anthocerotales; family Anthocerotaceae; genus Anthoceros; species Anthoceros angustus. The sequence goes on from VJWM01000003.1 coordinate 312,327, forward strand.
AACTAGATTGGAGTTTACCTAGGAGCTTTTGGATCTTCATGTCTTCAAAATCTTAGAATCACTTCTACTCTAAATCTGCGTGATTTGCTTTCACTTTGCATGCCTTTACTTGGATTAGCTCATCCCTTTAATATTCATTATGTAAGTCTTTGGTATGGCTAGACCATCCTTTCTGATCCTAATGGACTATCCAAGAGTATAAAAGTTTTTGCATCATGGATCCTTGCTAGGTCCAAACTGTGTTTTTGTACTTTACGTGAGTTTAGTTCTTGAATCTTGTCAACAAACTTAAGGGCGGGCTGTATTGAGGAAGTAGTTGTCTTAAGTTTTTCAATAAATGAGAATCTTGTGTTGTATTAGAGGAGAGTGATAGCAATCATGGACATGGGAGACTATAAACACGCATGCTTTTTATCTTCCATATTACAATACATCATACATCTTTGTTGATATAAAAAAATCAAAGTTATATTTATATTGCATGGATGTCTATGTGCTTTTAATGGGCAGCAACAGGCTTTCCTCCAGCAGCTGGAGCAGCTCCCTTTGCAGGTGTGTTGCTTGATTTCCCACCTGATAGCTTTTGGATTAGTGTTTCTGAGTAGCCAGGTGAATAGTAATGGACAATCTCTATTGGATAACAATTGTTGATATTATCCACGAATTCTCGCAACTCGCTGCCAGGCTCAAGGCTCTCCACCAAAATTTGTATCTTCTCAAATGCTCCGGATGTAACAAACTTGGTCTTGGCATCGGCATCGTTGGGTATGATCTTTGCAATTTGTCCCAGGACGTATTTGAGAATACCTTCGGGTAGTGCAGGTCCCTGGTTGTTTGTCATGAACCATGCGGTTAGTAGACAGGCATTGGCCACATGGTAATGCAGTGCATAGCTAGGGTTGAAAGATGATGCATGGTGATGTATATCAATTCAGCATGGCTTGCAAGTGCTTGATGTTGAGTGGTATGGTGCATGTGAAGCAAGGAGAGGGTGCAGGGTATCCTTACATGGATGAACGAGTCCAAGGCGGGGAAGTAGGTAAGACGATCACAAATGGCTTTGATGGCCTTCTTGCACTTGTTCTGCAAATCTTCGCTACTGGTTTTGGATATAAAAGCCAGCACCAACTGTGGTAGTATGCCAGCTTCGGCAATGGCCTTGGCATGATTTGGTGTGTGCCTTCCAATCTGGCCTATCGTCCAGGCAGTGGCACTCTTGATATGATCCTCTGACTCATTGATGATGGCATGCAACAATGGTGGAAGGCCATTGGAAGCGATGACACTCAAGGCCAATGCTTCATCAAAAGCTGCTATGTATCCCAAAGCCATGATTCCTGCGCCACATACCAGGCACGGATTCAGGACTCTTTTGCACAATTAAGGACTGCAAAATGCGGCAGACTGGGTGATAAGGCTGCAGAGGCGAACCAGGCAGGCGTTCATTTCCTGTGGTCTCGGACACGTTATCGATGAGGGCTGCAACACCGCCTGTGGCCACTATCAGCTGAGCCAGTTCTGGTGTATGCTTGGCAACCTCACGTACAACAGTTGCCGAGTTTCTCCTGACCATAGGATCTATGTCCTTGAGGCATAGGAAAATCTTCGGGAAGATGTCTGCTGCAACAACAACCTGCCAGGCAACGTGCAAACTTTATGCCTCACCGTCTATGCTGAAGATGTGCCTTGAAATATCAGGTTTCTGAGGGGATGTTTACCTCAGCCAAGTCCATGGTGTGTTTAGCAATCTGGGCCAAGGCCAAGCAAATCTGCGGAGACAGTAGCACGGCTTAGCATCTTGCTTTCCTCACAGACGATGTGGGCCAGTCACAACATCCATGACAAGGTTTGGAGAGAGGTAGTCATACATTTCGTCTCAGCTTGGTGTCCGTCTGCACCACCTGTGGTGCTAAGAATGGCACAGCACCGGCATCCACTACAGACTGTGCCAGCTCTGGAGTATGCTTTGCTATGTCTGCTAGAGCAGAGGCTGCTACCCGCCTTAATGGGAGTTCAGGTTCCTGTCAGCAGAAACATGCATTGAGAGCATTTCCCTTTGAACCCTGCCTGCTCCACTACGGTCTCCGACAACTTATGTTTCAGTCATACCTGAACACAAAGCACAAGAAGGCCAATGGCTCCAGCATCTACCACACACTGGGCGAGCTCAGGATTATGCTTAGCAATGTGGCCTAGTGCGGAAGCTCCAGTCTCCTTCACAGCTGGATCAAACTCTTCAAGACATTGCACAAGGGGTTGTACTGCCCCAGCATCCACCACATGTTTGGCAAGAGCTGGATTGTGCTTAGCCGTTGCCCGTAATACTGAGGCAGCTGCTTTCTTGTTGAACCTGTTCAGCTCCCTGAAAGCAGGAAAGCCATGTGTGTCAAGGACCAGCAAAACATGTCTTCTCCATGTCCAACCTACCTGCCATGGCCTTCCAGTCTGAGTGGACTTGAATTACAGAAGAGACAGATGATCAGCATCCTCACCTCAAAGAGAAGACCAGATGTGGCAGTATGTTCTCAGACACTAGCGTTCCTGCCAGGTCTTCATTGTAACTGGCAAGTCTGGACAACCCCAAAGCAGCCGTCTGCTGGATATTTGGGACAATGTCTAATAGCAGTGGTTTCAGTAGTTGCATCACCCCTGCTGAATGCAACACCTCCACATTCTGCAGCAGAAAGAAAGTCAGTCCAGTATGTTTCAATTGCTTGCTTATTTAGCTCTCTCTTTACAGCTTATTCATTTTATGATTCAACATCCAATTCTCCCACCTTGTCTACAGTTCACCAATCTTACCAAGACACCAGAGTTTCACATCAAGGCCCATCTCAAATTTCAAGTTCTAAACAAAACCATAAGAAGTGCCTCTAATATGCCCCGATGCCTCTACTTGAGACTACATCTTTGCTTTTGTGCAATTGAATAACAAAATAACTTTCTCATTATGCGCAGGTAAGAGCATTCTTTGTAAAAAATGAGACCTATTTGAAATTGGGATTACTTTATGTTGTTGAACTTCTTTCTACAAGATGGTATGATCTTTACGACCAAAAGACTATCTACACGTGCATTATATATATTATCTTGGATTCTATACTCCTGAAATCTTGAAAGATGGTAATGCAATCACTAAGAGTTCAATAATTCTCTTATTTTTAGAATCATGCTAGGTCAAACGCTTTGCTTGTGTTGGTTTGAGAGAGATGCATTGTCATGACTTGAATGTATTTGTGCAAGAGATACTATCAATTAAACCTGTGCTTTTGTAGCAAGCTCTGCAATTGTTTGCACAAAAATGACTCTGCTCTTTTGATAAGTCTCCAACACAGCAAGCATCTGTCTTGTGGTCGCCATTTTTCATTCCTCCTAAAATTGTTTACAAAACTATATGACACTTTTGATTCAAGTTTGGGCGATGCTAGCATTCTACCATCTTGGCCCTATGAGAATCATTTCCAAGGATCTTGTCATTTCAAAACTAACCTACTACAATCTATCGATAGGTTGTATCACAAATATATGGGGAAGGACTTCTAAGTTTTCGGTGCGTCCAATCGTTCACATGAAGTAACACACTATCCTCCTCATGAAGTAAATTATGATAAATTTAAATTAGTTAAATACATTTTAAATAGAATTTAATTAATTTATTCCATGTGTTTGCTAATAGATGGATATGCTCACCAAATATTCCCCATCCAATCCAAGAAATTGTCTACTAGGTAATCATCATAATATTGGTATGTAATTTAGATATTCCCCTAATATGTATACAAGTTGTTGTATAATATATCTATTTATGTTTTTTTAATTTTTAATTAAAGCCTCTCCATATCCTTATCGGGTAATGCTCGTCCAAACATGGGATTACCATTCACATTTTCTTATAATCTTCCTCTACACTTCGAAAACAAGATGAATTACTATCACCCATTTCACTTGTTTTCGGCTTGTCACCAATCTTTCAGAGGCTATTGTTCCCACTCAATCCTGTTTTTATTCTCTATTTGTGAGGGTTTTTATTTTAGTAAAAAAATAAAAAATAAAAATGTACCTAGAAAGAAATAGAAACATGTTGTGGCAACATGATGACCCAGTCACCTCCAAGAAGAAAATATCTTTGAAGACATCCAAGTGGTCCATTGAAAACGGATGAGGCAAAGAGGAAGAAAAGCAGTGGTCAAAGTGATGCGGGTCCATGGAGGCCCTGGAATATGAAGTGGTGTGGTGTGTGAAGGATTTTCTCCCTAACAACCTCCAACTTGAGGACGGCTTCAAGCGACAAAAAGAGGGAGTCCTACAAAAGCCAGTCAACATCCTATGCCTCCACCACCCACAAACAATAAATCTGCACGCGGCATCCAAGGACGGCCAGATCCGTTCCCACCATGGCGCATTGGCCAGCATGCAAACTTCAATGCTTAGTTTAATCACCTCCGCGACTTTGTAAGCCGCGTCTGCGTCATGGGCGTGTGGGGGAGATCTCACATGTCCATGTCCATACGTAGACCATGATAGTATGTACAGAAACGAAAATGAGAATGGAAACGAAAATAAAAATGAAAATAAGAATGAGATTGAGAATAGAAATAAACATATATTTTCATTTCCCACCGGGTCATGGTACCATGGCCGGTCGGTGACCCGGGGCAAATCGAAATATGTACATAGGGGTTGCCGCCCTGCACGCCCAGCCCAACGCCTCCCGCACGCCACCACCACCTTTGACCCGTGAGTCGTGACCTTGCCACATCCCAGGGAGGCGGGCCCCACCGGGCCGTACCACTCCGCCCCCGCGTTCCACTTGCACAAGGTGTCGTGCGTTCCCGTTGGCTTTCATTCGTACCATTTCGCCATCACTCGCCCGAACGGCCATCTCCTCCACACGGACACCAATCACCTTACCACCGCGCACCCGTTCTCCTTCTTTTCATAAATATGAGGCGCCTGGAGGCCTCGCTCAACGCTCAAGGAAACCCGGCGCGCCCGTGGCCCGTGGAGGAGCCGACCATATTAAATATCATTATATAATGTAATTACTGAAATCAACAATTTATATTTCATTCATAATATTATTTTGAAATTATTTTATTATAAATACTTATAAATATTTAGTACGTCAAATATTTAAATATGCATTTTCTAATATTTAAAGTGGGTAGACAATCCTGTACCAAAATAATAAGGTAATAATGGTGGAGGGGTACTCGCATCAATGCATCTTCCTCTACCTCACTAGTATGTAAGCCTTTTAATCTCCTTGCATTTAAATACATATGATATTGTTGGTGCAATAGGTGCATTTGCATAAGACATTTGTGGGTGCAACAGGTGCATTTGCATATGACATTGGGTGCAATACAATAGGTGCATTTGCATATCAATTGTCGGTGCAATAGATGACTTGAAATGTCAGTTTAGTTACTTATTTTTATCCCGACCCCTGGCAGGTATGCCTATTTTGTCTTCTTCTAGATGGGCTCCCCCAATCACCCATGTAGCTCTTGAATTAAACTATATTTATTCTTTTTATCTGAATGATTGATAGAGAATATAATAATCAATAATAACAAAATATTATGATTTGGAAGTAAGTAAGGAAGAGATGAGTAACACTTTGGAGGACGACAATAAGCATTTTTATGTAATAGTTAGCAAAATTCTGAATACGGTATATTTAAATTATTTATTAGCAATTTTTTTAAACTGAATGTTAAGAGTGAAGATTAAACAAACTTCTATCCACATACATGGAATCCTGGTGCCCTGCAGGGGAGCGTGCAGGTGTGGAGCAGAGCCAGATTCCGATGATTGTAATATAGGTAATAGATAGGGGTGATGACAAGAGAAAGGCAAAGCCACGACATAATCCCGCACGGAATTCGCGCAGGTAAGAAGCGGAATTTAAAAATCCGCTATCCGCTTCCATGCCTCCATCCGAGCTTTTTTTAGTCGCCCGCGCAACAGTCAGTCGTGAAAAGTGTCAGCACATGCTCCGTCTGACACTCTTTAGCTCCAGCGGAGTCTGGAGCAAGGCAGGCGCCGGAGGGGAGGGGAGGGGAGGTAACGGGAGGGCGCGTCTCTCTCTTGCGGCTCCAGCCCAGAGACCAGTCCGACTCCGCCGCGCCCCGTCTCGATTTCTGTTGTCCGTTTGTCCGGACTCTGATTGCAACCAGGGCTCATGAGCCATTCTCTCCCCCTCCCAGCCGCGCTGCGCGCATCCTCAGGACTGGAGCTTCCAATTTTCCATCGGGATTGCCACCGCTCTCGCTGATCGCACCGGCCGTCACCAGGCACGAGGAAGAGAGGAACAGATTGTATGGCTGTGCTGGAAATGCCGGACGGGCTCCTGCGCTGACCGCTGCCCCCGGCTCTGAGTCGTGCATTCTTCTTGCCCCGGAGAGCCAGGATGACGAGGCGCTGCACCGGACTGTGGACGGCGTGTCAGTGTGGAGGTGGAGGAAGCGGGGGAGCGGATTTCTGTGACTGAATGTACGGTTTTCTGTGAGCGACTGGCTGCGGAAAATGCTGTTCTGCGGCCCGGGGCTCGCTGCTTTGTGTTGCTCTGGACTGGCCACACTGAAATGTCGACTACGGGATGATGATCCCCGTGCTGTGTTTGTTCTATGTTGGATTGAGGTCAATTTCCGCTCCCGTGTCCTGCACTACTGCCGCTGCTGCTGCATGGATTGTCTCCGGGCTTCGTCATTGCTCCTCTCTGCATCCTTGCGAACGAGGTGCAGTGCTTGTTGAACCTCTGCTCTGTTAGTCTCGGAGACAATTTTCTGTGAGGATTGTGTACGGCGGGTGGAACTTTATGCTGTGGCAGGCGTTTGCGGCTTTGTTTGGACGGGGAATGTGATGGTATTGTGCAGTGCTCAAGGTCTTGGTGCGAGTGGACTCCGTTGTGAGAGGCTGAAGTTTTGGTGCCCTGGTGTGTGCAGGGTTGATTCGGAGTAGGGAAGCTTGAGGAGAGCGTGACGACTGCCGGCAGAAGCTGAATAGATAAGGATGCCTCTTTTGGCGGAGCAGCTTCAGCAGCTGCAGAATGGATATCAAGGAGAGGTCATGGGGCACAAGAGCAGGTTCTCGATGGACCCGGAGACCATAATAGTGGGAGTCAGGCTGCTAGAGGAAGAGTCGGAACTCATCTCCTGGGCCGTGTACACAGCTGCGCGGCCTGGTGACAGCATCATCGCACTCCATGTTCAGAGCTCTCAGGAGCCGTTGTATACGGAAGGTACCTATTTCTCGCCCGGAGCGCACCTGGAGCGGGGTGAGGTCTGTTCTGGGAGGGATTGGTGTCACAATTCGCTTTCTTGTGGGAACGCAGAGGATGCGGAAGAACGCCCGTTGAGGCTTGCTAAGGATGTGGCTAAGTCTGCTCTGGTCAAAATGTTGGACCCCTATCTACACCATTGTGCGCAGAAGCAGGTATCGCTCTCTCACGACTCTCAGTTCTGCGGGTTGGGGCTCGGCTCAACCCCGGCGGTGACATGAGAGGAACGTGTCTTTGGACGCGGAAGTACTTACCGTATGAAAGCGTCGAAATATTGTGCAGATAAAAGTAGAAGCCAGAATCGCTGGAGGCGTCAGTGTGGAGAAAGTTTTGGTGGAGCAAGCAGATGCACTTCGCGCCACGCTTCTTCTTCTGGGGAGCTCTGGCAGACCGCGGCCCTCCTGGTATGCAATTCCTCAATTGCAAATCATGCTCCAGAGCCCAGGGGAAGGATATGGTACCGTTCCTCCATGCCTCTCTGTGTACTCTAATGTCGGGTTTCTGCAGGTGTTATCAAAGCCCGACCATCTATTGTTCTGACCATGCACCCCCCCGTTGCTCGGTGCTTGTTGTCAAGGACAACAAGGTCCTCGCGTACAAGGGCAGCACAGACAACACTTTTTTTCCTGGTAATACTATGTTTGCATTCAAGTGAATGTGGTGCGGGGTAATGCGAACACAATGTTGACCCTCTAAATATTTCTCGATGTTTCAATCTTCCAGAACCTCAACCGAAACAGAAACCAACTAAGAGCGTTGCAGGCAGCCGTGGATCCTTACCACGGAGATTCAAATTCTGCGCTCAAGAACCGGACGTGCTACCAACACCCCTCGACAGTCCTACCAGAGATGGGAAGGATGCTGCCAGCCAGGCCTGGGAGCTGGAGGGTCTGTCACCGAGGGGAGTTCTGGAAGGCACGGTGGAATCTGAATCGAGCTCTCCGCCCAGCAGCATAACTATGTTCTCCCCAAGCCTTTCAAAAAGACCTTTTCTGGTTGCAGAGGAGGACACATTGCAGCCATTACCTCCACCCCAACGTCCACTATCGATGGTTTGGAAGAACCCCATTAGGAGGCTACACAGCTTTCCATCATCACACCGAGTCAAGAAGCTGTTGGCGAATTCCAGCTGCCATTCTGCAAGGACAAACCCAGAATCTGGTGCAGATTCGGGTGCAGAGGACGGTGAACAGGCGTGGGATGGGAAGCCTCCTAACTCTCAACCTCCATGGCGCTCCTTTACTTATGGCGAGATTTCGATGGCTACAAGGTCATTCGACCATGGTAAGTACGCTGAATTTATCGCGGATCTTGGAGTGCTTTTCATTCGTATTGTCCTCAGTCTTACACCTTTCTGTGGTCTCCAGCCAACTTGGTCGGTAAGGGAGGTTATGCTCAGGTGTTCAAGGGAGTACTACCCAACGGAGAGGTCATAGCAGTGAAACTGCTCACTCGAGAGTCGGAAGAAATGAAGGAGAGAGATTTTCTTACGGAGTTAGGGATTATTGGCCATGTCTGTCACCGAAATACCAGCATGCTCATTGGGTTTTGCATTGAAGGCGGTCTTCACTTGGTATACAAGTATTCCCCACATGGAAGTTTGGCTTCTTTTCTTCATGGTGAGACTAGCAGCCTCTTGCTAATGGTGCACTCCCAGAGCACTGAGCCCATATTGAGTCTAACGTAGTTGTTGACTTCTATAGCTGGCGGCGGCTCGTCGATGGATTGGGCTGCTCGGTACAAAGTCGCTGTTGGCGTTGCTCATGGTTTGCATTACTTGCACAAGCGATGCCCACGACGCATCATTCACAGGGACATAAAGTCATCAAACATTCTTTTGGGACCGGACTTTGAGCCACAAGTAAGAAAGCTTTCCGATGTCGTAGTCGAGTATCCTAAATGTTTTGTCTAACATGGTTCGAAGGCTAGAAGGCTTATGCGGCTGAAAACCCTGTGCAGATATCGGACTTCGGCTTGGCGAAATGGCTGCCGGAACAGTGGACGCATCATACTGTGGAGCCTGTTGAAGGCACTATTGGGTGAGTAAATGTCGATGCTTTCAGCTTGTCATTATTTCCAGTCCTCGACATGTGATGTGACGTTGTCCAGTGCATCACCGCAGGTATCTTGCTCCTGAGTACTTCATGCATGGAATTGTCGATGAGAAGACAGATGTGTTCGCCTATGGTGTGGTACTCTTAGAGCTGATAAGTGGCCGACGGCCGGTAGAGGCTACTTCCCAGAACTTGGTGATGTGGGTACGTTCCACCACTTATCCTGTGATGTCCTGTGCAATGTGTATTTCTTACTTCGGAACGTTGGATCGGCTGAAAGTTTTGATACTGTATCAGGCAAAGCCGTTACTCGAGGCCACCAACCTGCCGGAGTTGGTAGATCGGAGCTTGGGAACATCTTACGATTCGTCTCAAATGCGAAAGCTGATAATGGTGGCCACCCTCTGCGTCAGGCATTCTGCAATTTGGCGTCCAAGCATGAAGCAGGCAAGTCCCTTGCTCTGCAGCTGTTCAATCCTAATGCCTCCATGTTGGAGATTCCCTGCTTCTAACAAAAGTGCTGGGATGTTACAGGTTCTGGACTTGTTGACAGAGGATGCAACAGATTCTGACGCAGTCGGGTCAGAGGAACTGAGCCAACTGGTGAACAAGTCACTCGGCCAAGAGATCACCAACCTTGAATCCGACTACAGCATCGCCACCTATCAAAAGGATCTGTGCCGCCATAGAGAGTTGGCCTTGTGCTTCTGAAGGGTACTTCAATTTTGTCTCAACCTTCGCGCCGCCTGTAACCATTTCAACCCCGCCTGTCACAACTGTATCATAGTAATTGCCTTGATGCGTCGGCATAGACACTGTAGTATGTGAGAAGGACTGGAGAAACCTCTGGCTACTTGTTGTATCAGTGTTGGGAAGGAAATCCCTGTATTACTTACATAGCTTACTGGCAATGCCCGCAGCGCAGCCTCGAGGTCGCTCGGATGCCTTTAATAGGAAATGCACTCTGTATATCAACTGCCCTCTAATCTTTTAACTACCTATGCAATCAAAAGGTCGCCCGAATGCCGTCTCTGTACCGGGAAAATTAGAGGGCCGTCTCTGTACCGGAAGAATTAGAGGGCCGTCTCTGTACCGGAAAAATTAAAGGGAATAATTTATATAAATACTATCAATAATTAATTATTTACACTGAAATAAATAGATAATAATTTGATTACTTATGCATAAAATAAATATATGACACATCTTATTTTTTGTGTAGTGAGTGCTGCAAGCCTATATATAAGGGTTTACTCAAAACGGTAGAAAGAATAATAGCAAGCCCATGTACAAGTATGACACACAAAATGAGAATGCCCTCATCACAGCTAGCCCCTTGTGCAAGCAGCAAAAAACGAAAAACACCCCAAACTTTTTTGCTGATTTTTTACTGAAAAATTTTCAATAGTGTAGCCTCCTGGGGTCAGTCGATCGAGTCCAGATGGGTTTAGCGGTTAATCTTTCTAAACACCTTGAAACTGTTGTGAAGATTAGGTACTGCCCACGCATTATATACGGCTTGAAACTTTTGTGAAGACTAGGTACTGCATTGACACAAATGGAACTAGTTTCGAGAAACACAAAAGTGCAACCAGCAAACAAGTATGATAAATACCCCATATTACTTGAGTAGTGAGTGCCACAAGTCTATATATAAGGGTTTGCATAATTTTTGAATTGTTCTTCAAGACATTTCACAAAATTGATACCATACACTGAATTAAAGATTAGCATTGGTAGATAGATAGTTAATTAGTAAGTTAGTTTTTACATGGCCTCGACATCAACATAACACGTAAAAATAAAGCACATAAAAGGTCTGAAGTTTCCTACTAAAAATGTTGTAACAATCGAGAAAAGGTCTGAAGTTTCCTACTAACAATGTTGTTTTAGCGCAGCCTCACAGGGTCGTTCATTTGGCCCCGGATGCCTAAAACCAATTAGATGATTCTTTTCATTGATCTTGAAAGATCTCGAACAGTCTTCACAAGGATTTGAGAGTCATCAGTGCATACCAATTAAGCTTTTGTAAGGCCCTAGGTAGCATATAGGCACGACTAGAACTGGTTCCGAAGCACTCAAAGGTGCTGATTCCAAGTAATACTGAAGAAGAAAAGCGTGATAAATAACCCATATTGCTTGAGTATGTAGTGAGTGTCGCAAGCCTACTCATAGGGGTTTGCACCATTTTTGTATTTTTTGTCGGACATTTAATAAAAAAAAGCATCACACATAAGATTAAGATTGCATGGGTAGATAGATAGTGAATTTTTTAGTTATTCTTACATGGTCTTTGCACCAACATAACGAGAGAAGAGGTCTAAATGTTTTTACTAAAAATGCTGCTACAGTGCAAACTCCTTGGATCGTTCAAACTAAGTAACACTGAAGTAAACAAGCGTGATAAATAATGTACATAATGAGTGGCGCAAGTTTTTTTGTACTTTTGAAGTCCTGGCGTAGACAGGTTTACTAAAAATGTTGCTGCAACATTATCATATGTATCTATATATGATACAATTTGTATCATATGTAGAATTAAGATTAATATGAGTAGATAGATATTAAATTAGTTAGTTATTTTTTTTACAGGGCCTATGTGCAAGTATGCTTTTGGTTTTTGTTTTGATACGTAATACTCTTTGCTGACTGTTGTTTACATTGTAGATAGGTTGTAAATTGCAATATAGAGGATATGTGTGTGTGCGATATATGGATATCTGAAATAAGGCACACAAAGAAGAAAAAGACGATAGAGGTTCATCGAACGGTAGAAATCGACAGAACTCCAAAGTACTTACGCTTCCACTAGTTACTACCTCCAGTATTTCTTGGGATACTACATCTACACACCGATCTGAAAGGTTTATGTTGTTGCATGCCGGTGCTATGTATGCAACTGCTTCGTGCGGTGAACAAAACCGATGGACATTAGCAGAAATTATAGGTTTGTTTTTCTCCATGTTTTTATTTAACTCATATATACTTACATATGTTCCTTAATGTTTAGCCTACATGGCAGGGTCATGTTGCATTTGCTATGGTCTTGGACATTTCACCATTTATGAGAAGTCGAAAGGCCACTAAGTGCCATATGAATTGGTGGTAGTTGTGAACATGTTGGAGAGTCTTCTATGAGCTTTCCACGTTGTGGTTTACAAAATGATGATAAGGGGCATATGGTATAAAGTATCAGATAGCTTGGCAAAGAGAGAGACAGAGGAAATGGTACTTATGGCAAAAGCATCCTTCGTATTTTATGAGCAAATAGTGATTTGGCCAATTTGCTCTACCCTTGCTCTTGCTCCCGCTCCTCCAATAATTTGTCGGTGTGTCGATGAGAACATTTTGTGCACTTAACATCAGAAATAGGCTCTTGGCAACTCATGCATTGTAGACAAATTTGAAGATTACATCCTTCGATCTGCAGATTCAAATATCAAGTGAATTTGACATAAAAGACCATAGCTATAGTGAATTTTACATGGAAAAAGTATCGTATACCTACCATAGCTCCCTCATTAGTTGGAATTGGCAGCAGAATGCTGCTGAAAGGCTCAAACTTGGTAGAAAATTGTTAGGGAACAATCATGTCAGAGAGAAGAAGGTGTGCACTCATGTAACATCTCATGGGACTACTAAAACATCTCAATGCACTGCTGCATACTTTAAATTCTAACAAACCTTGTAATCGCACTCCAACATCCCATCGCTATTACGATGGTTTCTTGTAGTGGACACATATCCTCCTCTAACGATAGTGCATATGACACTCTTTTTCCAGCAGTATTGTCACATGCACAAGCAACTCTTCTGCATCCTGCAAAACAAAGTACATCGGTCAAAATCTAAAGTGTAAAACAAGTAATTACAAATCTACATTATAATAACTTGTTGTTCGCTTATTTTGAACTCCAATGCACCTTGGAGACGGCAAATATAAGATTCAATAATCGTAACTTTTACCTCTGATGTCACTGTGGAGAGATCTATACATCAAAAACAATAGGCCAATTAGTTACACTTGGAACCTACTCAAAACCTACAAATTATCTCTCCCCTCACCCTGCATTCACTAATTTATACCTCTAACAACACTTTTGTTAGATCCAAAGGGTCGGTAGTGACCTCATATATGGAAACGAAGAACCTTTGAAAGTTGTGGCAGCTTACAAGTGCCTTCCAAAACAACTTAGCAACCCATCAACAATTTCACCCGAACCTCACAAGCAGCCATGGCATTCATGCAAGTATCATTCGTTCTCACCTGCAAAACAAAATGTAACACAGGTATCCGTTGTTGCGGAGGCAAGGTCGACAGTCTCTTCTATCACTTTGAGCGCCTTTACCAAGTTAGACTTTTTCAACTCCTTCGTCTTCACCTTGGTCTCGTTCATTAATGGCTCGGGCCAACTACAAGTGCAACACAGTGCTCCAACTCCACTCACATGATTTGTCAGTCTTGAAGATAAAATCGCTACAAAGGATTAGCACGGTAATGCCCAAACCCACGTAGCATGACAGCCACTTCCATAGCCCTGTCCCATTTGACAGATACATCCACAACAACGTGAGGTCATCAACCGAATGAAGAGCCACAACACCTTTAGCTATCTTCATAACGTAGATGCCAACATTGTGAACCTGACGGAAGACAAACCTTTAACCCGCCACTTCCAACAGCACAAACCTTCTCCCAACACCTAATATGGGGAAGCAAGAAATGACGCCATCAACTAACCAAAATGTCAGTAGTATCATACTCTTGCTTCAACCAATCCGCAAGCTTCTATCGGGGAATGACCCCTTTTCTTTGGAGAGTATTTTGACTACTCTTGATTTGTAAAGATCTAGAAACTTGGCTATTGCTGATCTCTCATATAGTTCTTTTCCTGAAGCAAACATGTTTTGGACCCTTCCTTCGGACGGCGTGGGTCCTCCTCTTATCTCTTATCCGGGCGGTAGACTCATTCCCTTAGGGTTGTGGCCTCTTTCTCCCAGCACATAGATGCACGAGTCTTGAGAAAAGGTCCAAATCATTTTACTGTATAAATGCCCTGTGAAGCGCAGCCTCGAAGGATTGTCCGATTGGATTCAGATATCTTCAGTTGTCAATCATTTTGTATATCTTGTAACTTTTGTGAAGTTTACAGCGGAAGTGCAATCTTGCGGGAGTGTTCGATTGGATCCGGATACCTTTAGCAATCAATCATTTTGTACATCTTAAAACTATTGTGAAGTTTAATGCATAAGCCGACCGTTACTAGTTCCAAAGTAGAGAAAAGTGCAACTAGCTCTAGACCTGCTACTAATTAACATTGAAGTACAAAAGCGTGATAAATAACCCATTTTGCTCGAGTAGGGAGTGCTACAAACCTACAATTAAGGTGTTGCACTATCTTAATATTGCCCTTCGGCACATGCAATAAAATAAAGAACCATACATTAGAGATTAGTATAATTCTAGGTTATTTCTTCATTGTTTTATATCCTATAATTAATCCTATGCAAGGATTGATATTAAAAAAATGAAAAAATATAATTTTTTTTAATGAAATGCAGGGCAGCCTCCCGAAGTCGTTCAATGGGCTTCGGATGAACCTGCACTTTTGCGAATCCTAATGTGCGAAAACTTTTATGAACCCCAAAGTGTGAAGAACAATCATGTCGGAGAGAAGAAGGTGTGCACTCATGTAACATCTCATGGGACTACTAAAACATCTCAATGCCTGCTGCATACTTTAAATTCTAACAAACCTTGTCCAACATCCCATCGCTATTACGATGGTTTCTTGTAGTGGACACATATCCTCCTCTAACGATAGTGCATATGACACTCTTTTCCAGCGATTGTCACATGCACAAGCAACTCTGCATCACCAGACAAAGTACATCGGTCAAAATCTAAAGTGTAAAACAAGTAATTACAAATCTACATTATAATAACTTGTTGTTGCTTATTTTGAACTCAATGCACCTTGGAGGCAAATATAAGATTCAATAATCGTAACTTTTACCTCGATGTCACCGTGGAGAGATCTATACATCAAAACAATAGGCCAATTAGTTACACTTGGAACCTACTCAAAACCTACAAATTATCTCTCCCTCACCTGCATTCACTAATTTATACCTCTAACAACACTTTTGTTAGATCCAAAGGGTCGGTGACCTCATATATGGAAACGAAGAACCTTTGAAAGTTGTGGCGACTTACAAGTGCCTTCCAAAACAACTTAGCAACCCATCAACAATTTCACCCGAACCTCACAAGCTGACCATGGCATTCATGCAAGTATCATTCGTTCTCACCTGCAAAACAAAATGTAACACAGGTATCCGTTGTTGCGGAGGCAAGGTCGACAGTCTCTTCTATCACTTTGAGCGCCTTTACCAAGTTAGACTTTTTCAACTCCTTCGTCTTCACCTTGGTCTCGTTCATTAATGGCTCGGGCCAACTACAAGTGCAACACAGTGCTCCAACTCCACTCACATGATTTGTCAGTCTTGAAGATAAAATCGCTACAAAGGATTAGCACGGTAATGCCCAAACCCACGTAGCATGACAGCCACTTCCATAGCCCTGTCCCATTTGAGAGATACATCCACAACAACGTGAGGTCATCAACCGAATGAAGAGCCACAACACCTTTAGCTATCTTCATAACGTAGATGCCAACATTGTGAACTGACGGAAGACAAACCTTTAACCCGCCACTTCCAACAGACAAACCTTCTCCCAACACCTAATATGGGAAGCAAGAAATGACGCCATCAACTAACCAAAATGTCGTAGTATCATACTCTTGCTTCAACCAATCCAAGCTTCTATCGGGAATGACCCTTTTCTTTGGAGAGTATTTTGACTACTCTTGATTTGTAAAGATCTAGAAACTTGGCTATTCGATCTCTCATATAGTTCTTTTCTGAAGCAAACATGTTTTGGACCCTTCCTTGACGATGGGTCCTCCTCTTATCTCTTATCCGGCGGTAGACTCATTCCCTTAGGGTTGTGGCCTCTTTCTCCCAGCACATAGATGCACGAGTCTTGAGAAAAGGTCCAAATCATTTCTTGTATAAATGCCCTGTGAAGCGACCTCGAAGGATTGTCCGATTGGATTCGGATATCTTGATTGTCAATCATTTTGTATATCTTGTAACTTTTGTGAAGTTTACAGCGGAAGTGCAATCTTGGAGTGTTCGATTGGATCCGGATACCTTTAGCAATCAATCATTTTGTACATCTTAAAACTATTGTGAAGTTTAATGCATAAGCCGACCGTTACTAGTTCCAAAGTAGAGAAAAGTGCAACTAGCTCTAGACCTGCTACTAATTAACATTGAAGTACAAAAGCGTGATAAATAACCCATTTTGCTCGAGTAGGGAGTGCTACAAACCTACAATTAAGGTGTTGCACTATCTTAATATTGCCCTTCGGCACATGCAATAAAATAAAGAACCATACATTAGAGATTAGTATAATTCTAGGTTATTTCTTCATTGTTTTATATCCTATAATTAATCCTATGCAAGGATTGATATTAAAAATGAAAAATATAATTTTTTAATGAAATGGGCAGCCTCAAGTCGTTCAATGGGCGGATGAACCTGCACTTTTGCGAATCCTAATGTGCGAAACTTTTATGAACCCCAAAGTGTGAAGACTTTTATCAACCTTATGGTGCAAAGGAGGAGACAGATTGAGCAGGTTAGCCTAGTTTGTGTACATATATACAAACTTTCATATTAAAAATCGGTTCAGATGAATATTGTATGAATTTCAGGATAGGAATCGGGCCATGTATGTAATCTACAAGCAGAACTAACACTTGCCCTTCAGCAAAGCAAAGTCTGCACCGCACACCTTGCTTGGTCTATGATTTCTGCTCTGGTGACTACAAAGTCGCAAGCGTTTCCAAGCTGTGCACGACCCAGCAGATCACTGGGCACCGGCTAGATCTTTCTTTTCACGACCTCACTGCCAACTGCTCAAAAACCTTACGTGCAGTTCTCAGATCACCACATTTTGCATACATGTCCACCAGGCAGGTGCCAACCAGTGGGATAGCCAGCAGTCCTCTCTCGACAATCTGTGAGTGGAGCTGCTTGCCCTTCTGTAAGGCACCAGCGCTAGCGCAGGCCTTCCGCTTGTGCAATCAGCCACTCCGCTTCACACATTCTGTCTCAAACCAAAAGCGTGATAAATAACCCATTTTGCTCGAGTAGGAGTGCTACAAACCTACAATTAAGGTGTTGCACTATCTTAATATTGCCCTTGCACATGCAATAAAATAAAGAACCATACATTAGAGATTAGTATAATTCTAGGTTATTTCTTCATTGTTTTATATCCTATAATTAATCCTATGCAAGGATTGATATTAAAAAAATGAAAAAATATAATTTTTTTTAATGAAATGCAGGGCAGCCTCCCGAAGTCGTTCAATGGGCTTCGGATGAACCTGCACTTTTGCGAATCCTAATGTGCGAAAACTTTTATGAACCCCAAAGTGTGAAGACTTTTATCAACCTTATGGTGCAAAGGAGGAGACAGATTGAGCAGGTTAGCCTAGTTTGTGTACATATATACAAACTTTCATATTAAAAATCGGTTCAGATGAATATTGTATGAATTTCGGGATAGGAATCGGGCCATGTATGTAATCTACAAGCAGAACTAACACTTGCCCTTCAGCAAAGCAAAGTCTGCACCGCACACCTTGCTTGGTCTATGATTTCTGCTCTGGTGACTACAAAGTCGCAAGCGTTTCCAAGCTGTGCACGACCCAGCAGATCACTGGGCACCGGCTAGATCTTTCTTTTTCATTCTCACGGTCGACCCTTACAACTGCAACAACCAGCTTCAAACCGATGCACACGGTAACCATCCCTTACAACAATGTCTCTCTTTTCAACCCTTGACATGATCTCGGTGGAACTATGGCAGTCACTGCACATACGTAGATTCTTCGTTACCAGCAGAGGTGTGCCACTTGGAGTGTTCAAGAGACCATACGCCAGAGCTAACTTCTCAGCATGCCCACAAAGCGCGTCTTCCTTTTCCTTCTCAGACACTGGCTTCAAAACCAACTGAGTGTGTGCTACGTGGCCCCCTTCCTGCTTCAAACGTGCATTCGTGCTCTCTACCTTGAGCGCAATATCATCTCTGTTGTCTCCCACTACAAATGTGTGTACCTGCTTCTTCACCTCAATGCCCGCCACTGCAGGCTTCTTCTTAGCTCCTGCTGCTATTCTCTGTGTTTCAATCCTGTCCACATCGGTCCACATACCTGCATCTGCATAGGCATTCGCCATCAGCACGTATGCGGATGCCTGCTGAGGCTCCAGTCTAACAAGGCTTTCAAAACACCGAGTAGCCCTTTCTATATCCCCGTAACTTTTGCAGGCATTCAGCAAAGACCTCAACCCCACAACATCACTTTCGCCCTCACAGGATAATAGGATGTTCTCTGCCTCATCTAGATGGCCTGCACGGCCAAGTAGATCAATCATGCAACTGTAATGCTTCATAGTAGGTTTGACGCCATACTGTTCAACCATGGAACTGAAGTGCTTCCGACCCTCATTCACCAGTCCCTCGTGACTGCATGCTCCTAAAATGGAAGTAAACGTGGTATCATCAGGCTGAATACCAGCGACCAACATCTCCTCAAAACAAGCTAGTGCCTTGTGACCTTCATCACAAGCACCACACCCAGATATCAGGGCATTCCATGTCACGACATCCTTTGTGGCCAAGCTGTCAAAAACCTTACGTGCAGTTCTCAGATCACCACATTTCGCGTACATGTCCACCAGGCAGGTGCCAACCAGTGGGATAGCCAGCAGTCCTCTCTCGACAATCTGTGAGTGGAGCTGCTTGCCCTTCTGTAAGGCACCAGCGCTAGCGCAGGCCTTCAGAAGGCCAGCAAAAGTGACAAAGTCAGCCACAATCACGCCCTCCTGTTCCATTTGTTCAAACAGAACAAGCGCCTCCTGACCGAGCCCTTGCTGTGCATACCCAGCAATCAGGGCATTCCATGTCACCACATCCTTTCTGGCCAAGCTATCAAAAACCTGGCGTGCATCTTCCAGTTTGCCACATTTTGCATACATGTCCACCAGGCAGTTGCTGACAAACAAGTCAGGAGGAATGCCGCTGTGCAACACATCAGAGTGCACTTTTCTGCCAGATTCCAAGTCCGCAGCAAGTGCACAAGCTTGAAGGGCAGCCAAAAAGACGTGGGCATCCGCCTTCAAACCTGAGCCACACATCTCATGGTACAATTGTATAGCCTCCTTAGGCTTCCCATGTTTAGAATGGGCAGAAATTATGGAACTCCACATGAAGACATCTGGTTTGCCTACCCTGGTGAACACATCCATGGCCTCCTGCAGCCTACCTCCACATGCGTACATGCGCAAGATATGGTTCCCCAAGTATGTATTTGACTCGTACCCGAGTTTGACACACAGATCATGAACTCGTCGCCCCACAACGAGATCCTTTTTAGCTACACACACTTTTAGCACAGCATACAACAGAAACCGAGAAATAGGACGGTCTGCCTGCACCAGAGATTCCAGTGCTGCAAAGGCCTCAGTAAGCTGACCCTGCTGACATAAGGTGTTCACGGTTCCTCCCGTTACCACGCCCATTTCCGATCCTGCACGGCTGCCAGGCTTACCCCGAAAGCTGCATTTAGAAGGAGAAGCACCATGACCCTTCTGCATATCCCAAGAAACGAGCTGCTCATCAACCCAAGCTGGCGTGACTTTGTTGTTTAACCAGAGGACCTCACCGGACCCCTTATGCCGAAAGTCAGGCGAACGAGAGTGCTTCTTATCTCGCCTGTTGTCCCACCACATGGATGGGTCCAGGAAAAACTGACGCCATAAGAGCTCATGCTCCTGGCGGCAACCATGGCTGGAAAATCCTTCCCGAGCTCCATGTTTTGTAGGAATTGCTGGATTCGTTACAGTGCTGCTGGAGGCTTGTTTGTATGCCAAAGGTTGACTCCCTCCCGTGTGGTGAGCAGGAGCTCCTCGTACAATCCCTGTGCATCCATCAATTTGTTGGGTCCACAACGAATCTGGTGGCGATAATGTGGACATCTTACAGGCACCGCTCCCGGAAGATGAGACGCATCGCGCACTATGCAGGCTATAGCAGGATGCATAGGTTCTGAGGTGTGCATCAACACACCACCCTCACAAGCAGCGTGCAATAGCTCGATCGCAAACTAAGCGAGGATTATGAGGGAAATGCAAATGAAAGATTCACTGTTTTACTTTGTTAGCATGGTCATCAGATGCCAAGAGATCTACAAGTTCCAACGCTACGCATTCGAGCTATCGAGGCATGTTCAGATGCCGTAACCATGCCCCATCCCCTTCACCATTCGCCTTTCACCTCCAAATGAGGTTGGGGTGCATGTTCTAGGTGGTAACGCGAGTTGTAGTGCTTGTACAATGGACCCCCACGGATAGGGCTTAGATCCAATGGGGTAGGATCCAGGCGTAAAGTAGCAGGCGTTCCTAAGGTATGTCGGGATCAAGCGATCAAGCTCATCGCTGATGAGAACAGTTTAGGTCCTTCATCTCACGGTCGGCCCTTACAACTGCAACAACCAGCTGCAAACCGATGCACACGGTACCCATCCCTGACAACAATGTCCCTCTTTTCAACCCTTGACATGATCTCCGTGGAACTGTGGCAGTCATTGCACATGCGTAGATTCTTTGTCACCAGCAGAGGTGTGCCACTCGGAGTGTTCAAGAGACCATACGCCAGAGCTAGCTTCTCAGCATGCCCGCAAAGCGCGTCTTCCTTTTCCTTCTCAGACACTGGCTTCAAAACCAACTGAGTGTGTGGTACGTGGCCACCTTCCTGCTTGAGACGTGCATTCATGCTCTCTACCTTAAGCACAATATCATCTCTGTTGTCTCCCACCACAAATGTATGTACCTCCTGGTTCACCTCAATGCCCGCCACTGCAGGTTTCTTCTTAGCTCCTGCTGACAGTCTCTGTGTTTCAATCCTGTCTACATCGGTCCACCTCCCTGCATCTGCGTAGGCATTGGCCATGAGCACATACGCAGACGCACCCTGAGGTTCTAGTCTAACCAGACTTTCAAAGCACCAAGTCGCCCTCTCTATATCCCCATGACTTTTGCAGGCATTCAGCAAAGTCGTCAACCCCACAACATTCCGTTGGCTCTCACATGATAGTAGCATCTTTCCTGCCTCATCTAAACGGCCTGCGCGCCCAAGGAGATCAATCATGCAATTATAATGCTCAGTAGTAGGTTTAATGCCGTGCTGTTCAACCATGGAATTGAAGTGCATGTAACCCTCATTCACCAGTCCCTCATGACTGCATGCTACTAGAAGACAAGTAAAAGTGGCGTCATCAGGCTGAATACCGGCGACCACCATCTCCTCAAAACAAGCTAGAGCCTTGCGACCTTCATCACAAGAACCAAACCCAGCTATCAGGGCATTCCATGTCACCACATCCTTGGTTTCCAAGCTGTCGAAAACACGTCGTGCCTCTTCCAGTTCACCACATTTTGCATACATGTCCACCAGGCAGGTGCTAACCAGGACGTCATCTAGCAGTCCTCTTTCCACAATCTGTGAGTGCAGTTGCCTGCCCTTCTGTAAGGCACAAGCGCTTGCACAGGCCTTCAGAAGGCCAGCAAAAGTAACATGGTCAGCCACAATTAGGCCCTCCTGCCCCATTTTTTCATGCAGAACAAGCGCCTCTTGACTGAGCCCTTGCTGTGCATACCCAGAAATCAATGCATTCCATGTCACAACGTTCTTTTTGGTCAAGCTATCAAAAACCACACGGGCATCTTCTAGTTCGCCACATTTTGCATACATGTCCACCAGGCAGGTGCCAACCAGTGTGTCATCTAGCAGTCCTCTTTCCACTATCTGTGAGTGCAGCTGTCTGCCCTTCTGTAGGGCACCAGTGCTTGCACAGGACTTCAGAAGGCAAGCAAAAGTAACATCGTCAGCCACAATCAGGTCCTCCTCCTCCATTTGTCCATACAGAGAAAGCGCCTCTTGGCCAAGCCCTTGTTGTGCATACCCAACCATAAGAGCATTCCATGTCACCACATCCTTTGTGGCCAAGCTGTTAAAGACTCTTCGTGCGTCTCCCAGTTCACCACATTTTGCATACATATCGACCAAGCAGTTTCCAACCACTAAGTTATCTAGCAGTCCACTTTCCACAATCTGTGAGTGCAGCTGCCTGCCCTTCTGTAAGGCACCAGTGTTTGCACAGGCCTTCAGAAGGCAAGCGAACGTAACATGGTCAGCAACCATCAGGCCCTCCTCCTGCATTTGTCCATACAGGACAAGCGCCTCTTGGACGAACCCTTGTCGTGCGTACCCAGCAACCAAGGCCGTCCATGTCACCACATCCTTTGTGGCTAAGCTGTCAAAAACACTGCGCGCCTCTTCCAGTTCACCACATTTTGCATACATGTCCACCAGGCTGGTGCCAACCAGTCTGTTCTCTAGCAGTCCTCTTTCCACAATCTGTACGTGGAGCTGCCTGCCCTTCTGTAAGGCACCAGCGCTTGCACAGGCCTTGAGAAGACAAGCAAACGTAACATGGTCAGCCACAACCAGACCCTCCTCCTCCATTTGTTCATACAGAACAAGCGCATCTCGGCCACGCCCTTGTTGTGCATACCCAGCAATCAGGGCCGTCCATGTTACCACATCCTTTGTGGCCAGGCTGTCAAAAAGCTTGCGCGCCTCTTCCAGTTCCTCACGTTTTACGTATCCTGCAATCAGGGCATTCCATGTCACCACATTCTTTATGGGCAAGCTATCAAAAAGCCGGCGTGCATCTTCCAGCTTCCCACATTTAGCATACCCAGCAATCAAGGAATTCCCAGTCACCACATTCTTCGTGGCCAAGCTATCAAAAACCCGGTGTGCATCTTCCAGTTTGCCACATTTTGCATACATGTCCACCAGCGAGTTGCTGATAAACAAGTTGAGAGGAATGCCACTGTGCAATACATCATGGTGTACTTTCCTGCCAGATTCCAAGTCTGCAACAAGTGTACAAGCTTGAAGGGCAGCTACAAAGACATGAGCGTCCGCCTTCAAACCTGAGCTATGCATATCATGGTACAGTTTTATAGCCTCTTTAGGTCTCCCATGTTTAGCATGTGCAGACATTATAGAACTCCACATGAAGGCATCTGGTTTCCCCACCCTGGTGAACACATCCATGGCCTCCTGTAGCCTACCTCCACATGCATACATGCGCAAGATATGGTTCCCCAAATACGTATTTGACTCGTACCCAAGTTTGACACACAGATCATGAACTCGTCGCCCCACAACCAGATCCTTTTTAGCTGCACACACTTTTAGCACAGTACACAACAGAGACTCAGAAACAGGACAGTCTGTCTGCGCCAGAGATTCCAGGGCTCCAAAGGCCTCAGTAAGCTTCCCCTGCTGACATAACGTGCTCACGTTGCTAGGAGAGGCACCAACACCCATCTGAATATCCCAAGAAACAAGCTGCTCATCCACCCAAGCTGGCTTGAACAAGCTGTTTAACCAGAGGACCTCGCCGGACCCCTTACGCCGGAAGTCAGGCGCATGGGAGCTCCTCTTATCTCGCCTGTTGTCCAACCACAGGGAAGGGTCGAGAAAAAATTGTTGCCACAATAGATCCTGCTCCTGGCGACGACCATCGCTGGAAAGTGGTTCCTCAGCCACACATTTTGTCGGAAGTGCTGAGTTCCTTACACTGCTGCACCTGGAGACTTCGTTGTATGCCAGCGGTTGGCTCCCTGCGGTGAGGTGAGCGGGAGATCCTCGTAGAATCCCTGTACACCCACCAATTTGTTGGCTCAAACACAAATCCGGTTGCCACACTATGGCCATTTCAGGCACGGCTCTCGGAAGATGAGAAGCAAAGCAGGCTGTGCAGGCCGTGGCAGGATGCCTAGATCCTTAGACCGTGCATGACGACCACCCTTAGCCAGCGCAGTGCTGATGTGAATTGATCACCGAAGGCGAAGTCAAAGTCACAAAACAGAAAAACGAACCAGCCGAGCTGTGCAATGGCAGGGTGATCGAAAGCAGAGCAAGGCTAATACGGGGATCGGAAACTGCATGATCCCGCCTGTCTTGTGTTCTGAGCACGATCCATGAAATGCCAGTCGATAGACCTGTGTTGAAAAGCAGACTACATATTGTTCTCCTGATGGGCGTGGACGTGTTCTCAGGTTCAACTTCATTACAGAAATGAATACATGTCCAAACCAACTTCAACCTGTGTTCAACTTGGTTTGGACACATTCGTAGAGTTCGACGTCCCTTGTTCTATAGACTCTTCCGTTTGGGTTCAAAGTATCGTGATGCTCATTGCCTGGGGAAGACGTTTGATCTTACAACCATGACTGGGAAGTTGCTTGAAAAGGGCCGGGCGGGGGAAAGGATTTCTTCGATGGAAGCAAACTCTGATCTTCCCTGTCGGTAACACCGAGGACAACGATTTCTTCGAAGATGTCCTACAGATAAGCTTGTAAGCTGTGAACCACTTGTTCACAATCCTGCTTGCTGACCGGGTTCAAACTCGCCGATAGTTTCTCTTCAGATCCATGGTTGCATTCTGCTAGATTTCTGAAGAAGACAATCCTAATCCGGTCATGTTGAATTACGACCCAGGTACGCAGAAATTTCATTGCAAATCCCTCTTGTCCCAGCTGGCCGTAGGAGATTCAACCCCCGCATTCCCCGATTTGAATGTCGCAAGCAACTGCACAAGCTTGCACACGGAGGGTAGTGCCCCCACGAACGAGCATGCACTGTTACAGGAGTTCCTGCTCCTCCTGGACACATCTCTTTCAAACGTCCTTTCCGAAGCTGGGAGGCAAATAGGACTCACTATTGGCATTCCTTCCTTGCACTCTTCATGGCAGAACTGCCATGGCAGCGGCCCGCCTATGTCTATGTATGGATGCCCACCCTTTGGCATCGGGAGAACTGCAAATTGACCTCCTTTTGCCAGCACCTGATCCCTCTATATGTTCTACTTTGTACCGATTCTAATAGTTGAAAACCCCACCGGTACAGCCATGGCTTGGTAGGGTCAGGGAGCAAGTGAGACCAAGATGTTTAGGTAGTCTCGTTTGCTCAATCCCGTTCGTTCTGGCATGCAAATCCGCCCTGAACTTCAGATCATTTCCTTAGCACAGACCCTCGTCTCCCGCATCCACATCCTCTTGAAAACCGATTGCTGATTCTTCTCGACTCCCACATGCAATATTTCACCTGCTGAGCACGGGCTAGACCTTCATCATTCTCATGGTCGACCCTTACAACTGCAACAACCAGCTGAAAACCGATGCACACGGTAACCATCCCTTACAACAATGTCTCTCTTTTCGACCCTGGACATAATCTCAGTGGAACTGTGGCAGTCATTGCACATGCGTAGATTTTTTGTTACCACCAGACGTGTGCCACTCGGAGTGTTCAAGAGACCATACGCCAGAGCTAGCTTCTCAGCATGCCCGCAAAGCGCATCTTCCTTCTCCTTCTCAGATACTGGCTTCAACACCAAGTTTGTGTGTGGTACGTGGCCCCCTTCCTGCTTGAGACGTGCATTCATGCTGTCTACCTCGAGAGCGATATCGTTTCTGTTTTCTCCCACCACAAATGTATGTACCTGCTGGTTCACCTCAATGCCCGCTACTGCAGGTTTCTTCTTAGCTCCTGCTGCCAGTCTCTGTGTTTCAATTCTCTCTACATCGGTCCACATACCTGCATCTGCATAGGCATTTGCCATCAGCACATATGCGGATGCCTGCTGAGGCTCCAGCCTAACGAGGCTTTCAAAGCACCGCGTTGCCCTCTGTATATCACCATGAATTTTACAGGCATTCAACAACGACCTCAACCCCACAACATTACTTTGGCCCTCACATGATAGTAGCATGTTCTCTGCCTCATCTAGATTGCCTGCTCGCCCAAGAAGATCAATCATGCAAATGTAATGCCCAATATTAGGTTTCATGCCATGCTGGTCAACCATAGAGTTGAAGTGCTTGCGACCCTCATTCACCAGTCCCTCATGACTGCATGCTACTAAAACGCAAGTAAAAGTAGAATCATCAGGCTGAACACCAGCTACTAACATCTCCTCGAAACAAGCTAGAGCCTTGTGACTTTCATCACAAGCACCACACCCAGATATCAGGGCATTCCATGTCGCCACATCCTTTGTGGCCAAGCTATCAAAAACCCGGCGTGCCTCTTCGAGTTCACCACATTTTGGATACATGTCTACCAGGCAGGTGCCCAGAATGTTATCTAGCAGTCCTCTTTCCACAATCTGTGAGTGGAGCTGCCTGCCCTTCTGTAAGGCACCAGCACTTCCACAGGCCTTCAGAAGGCAAGCAAACGTGACATGGTCAGCCACAATCAGGCCCTCCTGCTCCATTTGTCCATAGAGAACAAGCGCCTCCTGACTAAGCTCTTGCTGTACATACCCTGCAATCAGGGCGTTCCATGTCACCACGTTCTTTGTGGGCAAGCTGTCAAAAACCTCACGTGCACATTCTAGTTTGCCACATTTTGCGTATCCAGCTATAAGGGCTGTCCATGTCACCGCATTTTTTGTGGCCAAGCTATCAAAAACCTTCCGTGCATCTTCCAGTTCACCACATTTTGCATACATGTCCACCAGGCACGTGCCGACAAGTATGTTATCTAGCAGACCTCTTTCCACTATCTGTGAGTGCAGCTGCCTGCCCTCCTGTAAGGCACCCGTGCTTCCACAGGCCTTCAGAAGGCAAGCAAAAGTAACATGATCAGCCACAATCAGGCCCCCGTCTTCCATCTGCCCACAAAGAGCAAGAGCCTCTTGGCTGAGCCCTTCTTCTGCATAACCAGTTATAAGGACATTCCATGTCACGACATCCTTGGTGGCCAAGCTGTCAAAAAACCCCCGTGCATCTCTCAGTTCCCCACATTTCGCATACATGTCAACCAGGCAGTTGCCAAGCAGTACGTTTTCTAGCAGTCCTCTTTCCACAATCTGTGAGTGCAGCTGCCTGCCCTTCTGTAAGGCACCAATGCTAGCGCAGGCCTTCAAAAGGCAGGCAAAAGTGACCTGGTCAGCAACCATCAGGCCGTCCTCCTCCATTTGCCCATACAGATCAAGCGCATCTTGGGCGAACCCTCGTTGTGCATACCCAGCAATCAGGGCTGTCCATGTCACCACATCCTTTGTGGGCAAAGTGTCAAAAAGTTGGCGTGCCTCTTCGAGTGCTCCACATTTTGCATACCCAGCAATCAGGGCATTCCATGTCACCACATTCTTTGTGGCCAAGCTATCAAAAACCTGGCGTGCATCTTCCAGTTTCCCACATTTTGCATACCCAGCAATCAGAGTATTACCTGTCACCACATTCTTGGTGGCCAAGCTATCAAAAACCCGGTGTGCATCATCCAGTTTGCCACATTTTGCGTACATGTCCACCAGGCAGTTCCCAACAAACAAGTTAGGAGGAAGGCCACTGTGCAACACATCACAGTGTACTTTCCTGCCAGATTCCAAGTCCGCAGCAAGTGCACAAGCTTGAAGGGCAGCTACAAAGACATGCGCATCCGCCTTCACACCTGAGCTACGCATATCATTGTACAATTCTATAGCCACTTCAGGTTTCCCATGTTTGGCATGTGCAGAAATTATGGAACTCCACATGAAAGCATCTGGTTTCCCCACCTTGGTGAACACATCCATGGCCTCCTGTAGCCTACCTCCACCCGCATACATGCGCAGGATATGGTTCCCGAAGTACGTATTAGACTCGTACCCAAGTTTGACACACAGATCATGAACTCGTCGCCCCACAACCAGATCCTGTTTAGCTGCACATTCTTTTAGCACAGTATACAACAAGGACTGAGGAATAGGACAGTCTGTCTGCGCCAGAGATTCCAGGGCTCCAAAGGCCTCAATAAGCTTCCCTTGCTGACATAACGTACTCACACTGCAAGGGGAGTCACCAAGACCCATCTGCATATCCCAAGAAACAAGCTGCTCATCCACCCAAGCTGGCTTGAACATGTTGTTTAACCAGAGGACCTCGCCGGACCCCTTATGCCGAAAGTCAGGCGAACGGAAGCTCCTCTTATCTTGCCTGTTGTCCCACCACATGGTAGGGTCCAGAAAAAATTGACGCCACAAGAGCTCCTGCCCCTGCTCCTGGCGACGACCATCGCTGGACAGTCCTTCCCCAGCCACACATTCTGAGGAAAGTGCTGGATTCCCTGCACTGCTGCAGCTGGATGGTGGGCAGTATACTAGCGGTTGCCTCCATACGGTGAGGTGAGCGGGAGCTCCTCGCAAAATCCCTGTACACCTACCAATTTGTTGGGTCCACGACAAATCGGGTGGCCACACTGTGGCCATCTTACAGGCACCACTTTCCGAAGATGAGATGCACAGCAAACTATGCAGACCGTGGCAAGAGGCCTACATACTGTGAGCGAGTGTTCATGCTCACTGTTAGCAAGCGCATGCGAACTGTGCAACAGCAAGATGGATGATTCAGGCGGAGCAAGAATTACAGGAGACTGGCTTGAGTGATTCAATGCTGGCAGTTACGCATTCCAGTGGTGTGCGCATCGTTATAATATTAACATACAACAGATATCAAGTCCAACCTGGCTCATCATCGTCGGCTACACCTAGCTCAAACTCCTTCACAACTACCTACCAAACAAAAGCGAAGAGTTGCAAATAAGTACCTAGTTCATAGCATGGTTTTGCAAATAGTGTTATAACTCTATTTGAAATCACTTGCTTTGCATTTAGGATATTATACTTGACCAACCAGGCTTTCATATCATAGTAGACAACTATTTATATCAGTCAAAGCTTACCATGCGCGCAGGCATAGTGCAAGGCTGTCCCTCTCGTACTTCACAGCATACTTCCGAGAGCGGGTTTCGATTGCTCTTCAACGGGCGCTCTCAACGGCGATTCTCCATAAGGCGGCGACGGTGGGTGATGCCTTTTCCTCTTCCTCCGTGGTTTTGCGGGCGTTATTCTACCCGCATATGACATTGTGGGTGCAGTTGGTCACTTTAGGTAGGGAGCTCGATTGCTCCTCTTCACTCCGACCCCCGGGTCCCCATTTGTTGTCCCCTCCTAGATGGTCTCTTTCCATCGTTCTTTCACCTCAATAAATCATCCATTCTTTATATCAGTTAAATGTACGTATACTCAAAGACTTTGAATACAATAAATATACTTCACCGTATGTTTTTCAAATATGATGGTATTGGGAATAAATTTAAACTCAAACAAAAAACAATTCGTGGAACCAAATTTCAAATTAGGTGGTAAAGAACAGAACACATGGTAGGGCCAGCCAGGGCGGGGATTTTGGCTCAAACGAACAGTAGCCTAACCCTAACTCGAAGAGAGAAGAAGAAGAATTTTATTTAAGTCCACTAAGGACGGATTTCCGTCATGGGACTAAAATATGATAATCACATAGATTGCGGTAAACTGGTCTGGACTAATGTAAAGGTAAAATTCAAACAAGACAAATAATCTTCAATCAATCAAGTGTCAATGAAATTGCACGAACGAGGGCCAAACACCACCAATTCATCCCCACGAAAGAAAGCCACTTGACCTGCAGCACGAGCTGCTCTGAAACGAAGGGTGATGGCTTTTGGCTCAAACGAACAATAGCCTAATCCTAACTCGAATAAGCTTGTATCCGAAGAACATTCATACCTAAACTTGTTGTAATATTATGGTTTATTTACGTCTGCTAACTAGAGTCCTTCTATCCTTAACGGACATAAATAAAATTGTTTCTGTTGGTTTAAGTGTATAGGTTGGACCGTCCACGACCTGGAGACCAACCTAGACACAGGTTCTATTGCCCGCAACGAGAATTATTTTTAGACTTCTATTCTTGTTGCTTCGTCCACGAGCTGAAAATCTACTTGGACCATATTTGATTCCTAGCAATGAGAATAATTTCTATAGTTTCCTTGTTGCTCTTTCAGCATAATTACTATGGGCACAACCTAGTTTTCATGATGCTTTGAATAAACCTTTTTCTAGCAATCTGGCTCGTGGACATTCTTGCCTTCTGTTAATTTAAGCTCGGTACGTATTTGCTTAACCTTTAACCTCAAACTAGAAGCCTGAAGGAGGAGTGAATGGCAGATGCCTCCAACTCTCACCAGCCTCTCTCTAGCATCAAGCCTGTTCTCATATTTTGCTTTACGAATATGATGACTCGTCGTACTTTTCCTTCAATAAGTGACATGGTTTATGTGTTGTAAGTTAACATTAATTTTATAGAAGATATAAATACCAACCAATGAGGGATCATATATAACTTGACTTATATTAAATTAGAACACATTGCACGACAAAAAAACTATTTTGTATGATGTGATCAAGAAGTGGTCTCTAGCTATAGGTACATTGTCGAAGAGTCTAATTATTGCATGCATTCAATAGGAATAATAAGTTTTTGAAATACAAAAAAAATCAATAATAAATATACCGATTGTAGAATAAAAATCTTTACTTTTATCCTTCACAAGGGATATAATAAATGAAATTGAAACAAATATATGCTTAACTGTACTTCAAAAGCCTTGTGATTAAAAACAAACAAAGTTACTAACCAACACTGACCATGAACATCAAACAAAGTTACTAACCAACACTGAACCGGAACATGAACATCAAACAAAGTTACGATCCAACACTGAACATAAACATCACTGCAAGTAGACAAAGTACTAGGTTATAATGTTTTTTGCTCTCGGAGTTGTTGATCTTCTTTGCTTCAAAAGCCTGAGAAGGTTGTGCACACATTTTAGTTGGTTTGAAGCTCCCACCTTTAGTACACAAAGGAGCAATAACATAACTATTGTGATTCTCAATTCTTCTCCTCTTCTTGTCAGATTTCCTTGAATGTTTCCCCTTCACACTCCCTCGAGCGAGTACTCCTGTGGGCTCTTGGATAGGTAGTTCTATGACATCTTCAACCTTCAGTGACTTTCCTTGTTTCTCTTTGTGACCTGTACAACAAAACACTTTAAACTATAATTAAAATTTAATGATAATAAAAATCAGCATCCAAAAGTTCTCAATTGTGGAAAATAAATTGATAGAAGTTCAAAACTCAAATTAATGATGGAATATGTACATCAAAGAGATAAGTTTAATACAGACTTACAAGGAGTAAAGTTTGAAGCGGATTTCGATTTACCAGGATGAATGTATTGTGGACGCTGAGATGTGCCATCATCAAATAGCATGTTGATTGTGACAATGTTTCCTTCTCCTAGAACTTCAAGAAGTCGCTGAAATTTATCCTCACTTGAAGCTTTCGTATTGGTATGATCCTTAATTGCAAGACCATATTGCCCGAAAACAATTTCTAGATCTTCATTCACCTTCTCCATGACCAAGTTCCCTTAAGCAGCTGCAAGAAAGTTTCCCACTTGGTTTCGACAAGTTTCATGTACACTTCCTAGGGAGTCCAAACAACATCATGTACAAGTGTACCATCAATCACAATACTAACAAACATAACACTCAGCCACACATGCATGATTGTTTGAAGAATAAGTGACACATGGATAAGGACACGATAAAACATTTATAGAATTTATCATACTTCCAAGATACAATACAATGAATCATCTACCATATACATGCATATATCAAGAGATAGAGAAAAAAGAAATACATACCTACTGAGTCCAGATGCACAAAGAAATAGGATTAAAAGTCATCCCTAGCTGTATACATATATAGTTGAAAATCAAATGATGCTTCGATTAAAATGTGTCAATACTCGATATCATTTGTGGGAAAGTAAATAATAATCATATTTAGTCTTCTTTGATTTTTAACTTAGAATATATCTTATTTTATTTGTACATACAATAGTACCTCCAAAATGAGTTTTTCTATTAAAAATGATTTATTTTCAGCTATATTTTCATTTTTCAGCTTGCTTACTACTTGTTTCTACTCAAAATTGCTCAAATTATTTATATAGATAAATATCTATTAACAAAAACAATGCGATAAGTCATATCTTAGTATCACACATACCAAACACTATGTGAATCTAGCATCTGGCTGCATATCTCTTTGGTCGTTATCTTCAAACCTACGTTGATAGCTAAGTGCTAGGGGTTTGCACGCAAAGTTGAGCGCAAACAAGGATGAAAGCTTACATGACTTTGGATTACAAAGAGGATAAAACAACAATTTAATGATGATATAAATATACAATAACTAGGGCTATGTCTCGGGTTATACATGGTGCCGCAATCATGGCCAACACAGTCTCTATGCCATACTCTAGCATGCATAATATGTTTGACAAGCCCAATGATATTTTTAGAGAGTGGCTTGCCTTGCTTGCTTCAAGACTCGATCTCAAAACCAAAATGTGCACATTCAAGAGAGTGGCTTGCCTTGCCTACTTCATGACTCAATCTCAAAACCCAAATGTGCACATTCAAGAGAGTGACTTACCCTGCCTACTTCAAGACTCGATCTCAAAACCAAAATATCCACATTCAAGAGAATGGCTTGCCCTGCCTACTTTATGACTCGATCTACCGAAATTCAAGATGGTCAAGGAGCGCTTCAACAGATTTTATGTTCTGCATCTTTACCAGCAAAGTGAGGATGAAGTCACCACGAGGAGAAAACAAAAAAAGCTGTGGTTTCTTTGGCATCCAGACTCTTTCTACTTGAGCACTGTGGAAACAAAGGATGTACGCATGTGTGCTTTCTTTTATATGAAAGGCAGATATCGGAAAGCGAGGACATACCAAAGCAATTATTGCGTGGGCTTGGGTTGTCTACTAACAAAGCAATTTGCCTGGCTTGGGTTGTTTACTAATAGCCGCGCAGGATAAGCAGTGAATTCAGCAATATTTGTTTGCTGAGTCTACGAGTAGCACCAAGCCCAACAACTAAGTGCAGCCACCCTTTCTGTAGGTAGTAGTCTAAAAATCCATTTCTGTTTTGGTTGCTCATGGCTATGGTGTTTAGCTCCTTCCTTGTGAGTTGCTTAAGCCCAGCAATGAACCTATGCTTCGTGTTTTCTCCCTGACACCGATCCAATTTACTAGCTATGTGGAATTGGATGCATTTGTGCATGAAAATTTGCTTAGGTTTAACGAATTGGACTCTACTAGGAGCATAACTTATCATGGACAACCATAACTTGTTGATGACCATGAGAACAAAGCCAATAACTTAACAGAGGTGGTTTCTAACTAGGTGCATTGTCAAAAACACTTCAATGCATTGCATAAGTTAGTTCAAATATTTTCTTAAGATCTATAAAAAAAAGAAAATAATAGATATACCAATAGTAGAATCAAATGAATTGAAAAAAATGAAAATCATATGTTTAATTGCACATTTAAAGCCTTGCAATTAGAAACAGTTTCTAAGCAAACTTGGTCTTGTACATCTTCATGACACAACCTGAAGACTTTATATAAAAAAAAGAGATAGAAATCTCATTTATCCCGAGACGATGAGGAACAACCCTTTGAAGGGCACCAGGCCAGGGGGACTAACCCTGCCATCGACCACCGTGGAACTACCTACTATCCCAAGAATGTCATGGTCTAGGAATCAACATGACTAGTACCATTATTAGAAATATCACTAGTACCACAACTAGACAAAGCATTACATTACAAAGCAATTGTTCCTTCCCGAGTTGTTGATCGACGTCTCTGCTACAGAAGCCTCGGAAGGTTGTGCAGCTATTTCAGCTGCTGTGCACTTCCCAACCATAGTAAGCAAAGGAGCACCAACTGAACTCTCTTTATTCTCATCATCAACGTTAGTCTTTTTCTTTCTTCTATTCTTCTTCTTCTTCTTCTTCTTGGATTTCCTTGAGCCTTTGTCCTCGGCACTCATGTCAGTAAGTACTTCTGTGGACTCTTGGACAGATGGACCTTCAACATCTTGGGCAGAAGCCTCGGAAGGTTGTGCAGCTATTTCAGCTACTGTGCACTTCCCAACCATAGTAAGCAAAGGAGCAACAATTGAACTCTCTTTATTCTCATCATCGACGTTAGTCTTTTTCTTTCTTCTATTCTTCTTCTTCAGAATCTTCTTCTTGGAATTCCTTGAGCCTTTGTCCTTGGCACTCATGTCAGTAAGTACTTCTTTGGACTCTTGGATAGGTGGACCTTCAACATCTTCGGTTTGTGATGACTTTTCCGATTCCTCCTCACCTGCATAAAAACACTTTTGACTATGACTACTATTCTATGGTTGTAAAAGCTCCCACATATGATTTACGAATGTTATAGAATTTTTAGAAAAGAGGTTTAGAATCCAAGTTAGCAATGAAATATAAACATCAAAGAGGTGGATTTTGATATAGACTTACAAGAATGGCCTTCACGTATGGGGCGCTCAGATGTTCCGTTTTGAAATACCATATTGATTGTGACGGTGTTACCTTCAGCAAGTACTTGAAGAAGTCGATTGAAGTTATCTTCACCTGAAGCTCCCATATTGGTACGATCCTGAATTGAAAGACCACGGCTGCCGAAGACAATATGTAGATCTTCATTAACCTTCTCCATGGTCAGTTTCCTTAAGTCCTGATCCAAATTGCAATTAGTTATTTCTATGGACATCATACACATGTACACGATATATATTAATAAGAGTAACAATCATAAGACTTAAGTACTACAATCATCATATTTTTTAGTACACACAACAAATACCTTAAGTGTCTTGATGCAAAACAATTAGAAGACAAGCCATAAAATGATCTTAAGTTGAACCATTGTGCACATATATATAGAAAAAAAACAAGCAAAACTTCGCTTCAAACATATCAATATAATCATATAGTATGGCACATCTCGACATCCTCCAATATAATAGCATTTTCAAAAAGATCACTCCGGTGTTCCATACCAATCACATTAAATTTGGTCGATCGGCATATGACGCCGTCTAAGAAGCATTCCCATGGAAGAGCATCAAGGTTCTAGGACGACCTAAGGAGTTTTTCAACGTTGTACATTTAAGGAAACATATATATATATTGAGAATTATTTTAAAACTACGTATACAATTAAGGTTATATACACATATATATATATATATTTGAGAAAAAAATTTCTTAGATATCTCTAGTATGCTTACAGTAAAATCTCTTGAAAAGACTAACCATAAATTACTTTTAATATTTGACCAATTGTGGTTAAAAACTCTGATCGAAACTATTTAGAAATTTATAAGTTTCCATAGCATAAACCCTAAACCCTACTTCACGGCATTGTTTCGGCAATATGTGTCCAAGTTATGACATTGTAGGCACTATATATATGTCCGCAAATATAGCAGGATGCAAGTAGGCCACCTCTTCATTCCGCTTGCACTAGAAACGTATGGGGCAATGGTTGAGGACATTGACAAATTTGTCAAATCCTGTGCTAAAGCTTACCATGCCAGACACAGTGCTTGAGGCTGTCCTCTCAGATTACAAAGATACTCCGACAACGGGTTTCAATTGCCCTTCAATTGGCGCTCTCAACGGCGATCCTCCACAAGGCGGCGACAATAGGTGTCTGCATCTTCCTCTACCTTCGTGGTTTGCAAGCCGTTTATTCTTCCTGCATATGATATTGTGGGTGCAGTAGGTGACTCTAGGTAGGGAGCTCAGTTGCTTCTCTTCACCTCGACCCCTGGTCCCCTTTGGTTGTCCCCTCCTAGATGGGCTTTTCCCATCGTTTTTTCACCTCAATAAAATCTCCAATTCTATATACGACTTAAGATATGGAGCTTAGTTGCTCGCTCTTATTGTGGCCCTTGGAGGCCTCCTATATTTCCTCTATAGTAGATGGGCTCACCTCATCTCTCTTCCATTTATAGTCGTGGAAGCTGACCAGCGGTAGGGGAGCTCAGGGTACGTAACCCTAAGGAGACCGGAAAAATGACAGAAGCAAGTTCAAACGGTGGAGCGCAACGGCGGCTGGAGTGAGGGTGAGCTCAAAAGTGTCAATTGGTGCCCCTCCACCATTTCAGGGTTAATGAGGTGATGGTAAGTAGTAGTAAGCTCCCCGGTGGCCTCTTTTACGAAATGGGGGTCCAAAGCTCAGGAAATAGCTGTTGGCAAGTGTTTTTTCTCTGTACGGTAAGTAGTAGTAAGCTCCCCGGTGGCCTCTTTTACGAAATAGGGGTCCAAAGCTCAGGAAATAGCTGTTGACAAGTGTTTTTCTCCGTACGATAGTGAAAAGGCCAATGCTTCTTGATACCCTCGATTGTAAGTAGGCTTTTCGAAATCCCCAACTAAGGTGCAGCAAGAGATTTTTGGTCGGATTTTTTCATGCATATGCTCCGACTCATTGAGCCCTAGAGCCGTTGAAGAGTCTTTCTTCCACACCGTTTTGTTGAAGATGGGATGGCCCATCTCTCTAAATGACATAAAGATATCCCTCATATGTATCGTACTCACAAACTATATTCTTTTATCATCTTATTCCTCTATATCTTAATGCGCTTTTGAGTTTGAGTTAAATGACACCATGCTATTTGATGGATCAAATAACACTTATGTTGCCCAATCTTAGGAATCAATCTCTACATGCAAATATGTGGTTTCCCTACTAAGAATCAATTATGAAAATGGAGAGACTTTATGTCGAAAGGAAAAAAGATGGAAAAGACACGATCTACACCGAAGAAAAAGGGGTCAACCCAACAAAGGGCACCAGGCCATGAGGACTATCTCCATGATCACTTTTTTCAAAACTACCTATCCAAAGAATCTCGTGATCAGGGATAAGAAAGGGCCTACCTACCACCTCCCAATCGGGGATAAAGAAAGAACCTACCTACCACCGCCACCAAAGAAGTCACCTCCCTTGCGCTAATTGCCATCTTGTACACGCGTTCGCCAAGAACCACTTATGTAATTCGGCAACCATAATGTAGTTATGTGTAATATGTACCTAATGTAGTTATGTGTAATATGTACCTAACTGCTGTTAGTTCGGATGTGCGCACGTTGGTGCGCTAGCATATCGATGTACTCATGTACATACTAGGATGCCAGCCCGGCCCCACCTCGTAGCCAGGCCTCGGGTGGTCCGACGCACGCTGGCAAACCGGATGCCTTTTGGGCGAGGATGACACAGCTCCAAATCTACACCGTCCAATCCGAACAAGGGATTCGTGGAAAGACCTATCCTCTTTTGGATAAGGCCACGTCCAAGGGAACGGCGCAGGAGAAACAGGGACACTGTTACTCGGCTAGCTTTGCTGTGCACTTGTTGTGCTACAGAGGTCAGAAAAATGCTACTTTGGTCATTAAACCAAGGAGTCCAACCTGGGCTCAAATGCAACCCCCAGTAACCCGTTGGATTCCATGTTCTGAATTGTGCAACTGGGTAACCACTGCCATAGATCCTTCCCAAAATCATACATTAGAGTGTTCCGGGAATGGGTCTCGTGAAAGCAGATAACATCGTCCTTCCCAACACAAAGGAAGTGAAAGGCTGCCGACTGAAAGAGCATCTTAAAATACTCCTCAGGCATTCTCCGTATCTCCAAACACGTTCTCTGTACCAGATCCAACTCCCAAACGTGAACGCTTTCAAGCATTCCAAACTTCTCTATACCGCCAACCATGATCAAGCTCCCTCGCCGCTCCAGCAGATCACAAGTGGTGAGGGAAGGAGGAAGAGGTATCTCGGTGTCGTGCCATGACCCCGCTTCCAGGTTGAAAGCTACAATGCCATGGGGACCATATGTTGTACAATATAGAAAGCCATTCAGGAAGGCACCTCCACAAACAAGAGCACTTCGTCTGTGAAGAGTGCCAGTCATAGACCAGAAGTTGGTTTCTGAGTCATAAACCTGTGAGGTCACAAAATCGCCGTCCTGGGCCACAACTATTTTATAGGCCTTCTTATCCCTTCGCATCACCATGCCCAACACGTAGGGTGACTTCATGTAGAGCATCGGTGGTAGCTTCCGTTGCTCCCTTCGCATCGGATTCGACACAAACAGAGTGTGCAGCTGGGCTCCCATTCCTTGCAGACACATCAAGCCTCCTGAGGTTGCGAGTACATTCACTGGGCCAGCACTAGGATATGACAGAAAATTTGAAAAAGGTATTCCATGCCAAGTGTTGGAACCTAGATTGTATGCCGCACCCACTTGATGCTGGGAGAAGCCTGTAAACATGAGGATGTAAAGCCCTTGAGATGGAACTCTGCACAGCGAATCCAAGTAGGGTTTGGAGTGCATCAAAGAGTTCCATCTTCTGCACACACACCTGAAGCGGAAGAAGGCATCCAAAGGTAACCAGGCCAAGATACAATCTACCAGATGCTCTGGTAACAGACCCCACACCCTCTCATCCAAACAAGCTCCAGTCTTCATACACTGTGCGCCAGCGTGTGGTACTCCCTCAGAGTGAGAAGCGGACGGAGACAAAGGTTTCACCACCTTAGCCCGACTGCGCTTCCCACTGTCAAGCGAGAGATTGGCCAGCCGCCGGACGACCTCAGGGGAGGTGGAGTGCAGATCGTGGACTCTGCTATCCTTCGAGGCATCAAGCAGCAACTTCTCATCCATTCTCGACGAGCTCTTTGGAAGAGAGAGCCTACGACAACATGGCCAGCATACTCGAAGAGCTCGTGGCCAGAGAGAGAACCTATGATGCTGTGGCCAGCAGATAAAAACCTAATCGCCCATAATCAAGTTGCGTCTGCGTCAGTATCGGAAAAGGGAGACTTCGAACCTTCGAACTTTAGCAGAAGGCAAAGATGGAATCTGCGAGTTCCCTACGGCTTAAGTCTTACTCCACCCAGGAATCCGACCGCAGTTTGTCAGACAACCGTGTCTCTTTGCTGCTCTCCGGGTGAAGGCTATGCATGGAACGCGATTTTGTTTGAAATACAGCGCGTTGGAGATATATTCTCTGGATAGAGTCCACCTCTTTTATTTAATTTCACCTCACAGAAACATGCAAAAGATGTTGCTCAGGAACGAGGTTTACTCAAGTACATCTAGGTCCAAGGATGGAGAGGAGTTGTTTACGTCTGTTGACAAACGGAAAGCAGTTGGGCTTGCTGAACGATCAGAAGAGCAGTGGCGGCGGAAGGACAGAAGCAACTTCGAGTAGCTGATGAGTTTGAGCACGCTGGCTCGAAGATCCTACAATGATCTGACGCAGTGTCAGTGTCCTGTGTTTTCATGGGTCTTAGCTGACTTTACATCTGAAAAGCTCGATCTGTCAAGTCAAGCCATATTTCGCAACTTCAGCAAGCCTATCGGTGCAATGGACGAGAAGTGGTTTGAGGTAACCCTTCAATCAGGCATACTTTCAACTCCACGTGAGGATTCAGACTGGGTCCTATTGATCGGGTATTTTCTAACTTCTCTCAGGTTTCTGAGGAGCGATCCAGGTATCCTAAGATATCCATGTCTGACAGAGCTCGTCTATTTTGATGGCTGAGTGGTGGGCCTTGCTCTGATGCTCAAGTCATGGCAGATGCACTCTCTGTTCTATATCTTATGTTTGACAGCATTCCAGGAAAGAATTTTGGCTTCTTGCCGTAATTTCCGTTTGTCCGCATCAGCTTAGAAACTATCTAACGTGTAACAGGTTTTATCACGGATCACATTATTCAAGTATGGGCATTGTCCTGTTCCACCTTATTCGGTTGGAACCGTTCACAACTCTCCACCATCAGTTGCAGGTTAGTATGAACTTTCAGTATCTCCCATGTTCCCTTCACGCTAAATGGCTGTGCCTGCCTTACTTGGTTACTCTCATGATAATGTGTCCTCGAGGGGGCTTGTTTCAAGGATATCAGAAACTGAACAGGATTTCTTGGTGTTTTGTTCAGTGTGGCAAGTTTGATCTTGCTGATTGCCTCCACAGTATCGAGGGTGCATATTCCAACTGCCTGAAAAATACAAGTGATGTGAAGGAATTAACGCCATCTTGGTGTTTGACCGCCAAGGAGAAAAGCCATTTGAGTTCTTCAGAAACTCAGGCAAGAAGAAGAACTTGGAGACTGTAGTCCAACC
This sequence comes from Anthoceros angustus, assembly GCA_010909165.1. Taxonomy (NCBI): domain Eukaryota; kingdom Viridiplantae; phylum Streptophyta; class Anthocerotopsida; order Anthocerotales; family Anthocerotaceae; genus Anthoceros; species Anthoceros angustus. The sequence continues at coordinate 352,818 of VJWM01000003.1, forward strand.
ATCATGGGCAAAGGTGCTGTGATTGTTTCATCTCTCGAATACTAGTCCTTGTCACGTGAATCATGAAAACTACATGCAAGGTGATTTGTGATGAACAGGGAAAATGTCAGAACTTTGTAGACCATGTTTATCTTTTCAGGTTCCACAGAGGAGTTCATACAGAATAGTATAGAGGGATTGGAAAGTGAATATGTAAGCTAGCATCTGCCTGCATGTATTGACCTGATATTTGGGTACAAGCCAAGGGGCAAAGCAGCTGTGGAGGTTGGCCTCTTCTGGGTTTCGCTTAGAAGCTCCCTTCCTCTCTGTTGGTCCGACAACATGTTTCATCTGATATCGACTGGTTGACTGAATCCTCGCAGCATGACAATATTAACTGTCCTGAATGCGTGCAGTCTGCCAATGTCTTCTATCACCTTACGTATGAGGGTGCAGTTGATCTCGAAGCAATGGATGATCCCTTCAGTCGCGCTGCTGTGGACGATCGGACAGACGCATATCCAGTTGTTTCGTCTAAGACGTCCCAAGCGGGGACCCCCAATTCCAGTTGCACGTCCACTACATGTTGATCCAGCCTCCTTAACACTCAGAACTTCTCTACAGTGCTTAGGACCACGAGGACGTCAGGATGGGTCACCCGTTATCTCCTTGCAGGTGTCATGGACAACAAGGTTCACGACTAAAAGTGGTGATCTCGTGGTGTCAGTTAGACTGTGGAGTACGCCAGCAGCGTTACTTTCATAGTCACTTCCAGACCCCAGATTGTAAATGATCCCAGACCCCAGATCCTCAATGCCGTAACACAAGCCTGCATTGTGGCAATGTATTCTGCTGTGCTTCTTTCTTGAGGATGGAATTGTTTTGCGGGTGTCATGACTTGATGATGGTGGAAGTTGTGCTTCTTGAATGTGCAATTCAGCCTCATATGCAGATGGTTTGGTCATTAGCTCTGAAAGTTTTGGCCTTCTGCGAGTACGCTCAGGGTCCTATCTCTTGACCCGTTGTCATGGGGACCATAGCTTCAAAGGAATCTCACTGCTGGATGTCGTGACCTGCTAGTTCTGCTTCATTTATTGTTCATTCTGGTTGCAGGAAACAATCCCAACAGAGTGGGCAGTGCACTCATGGATTCCTTCTTGCAACAATAAAAAGCAGACCTATTCAAAAAGTCTTTCAACCTCCATACTAGACTATCACGTGGACGGACATATCATCCGAAGCCAAACTCCCAACATCACAGGTTATCAGCACATCTGATTCCAAGCCAGCTGCCAGCTCCCATGATCAGCACATCTGATTCCAAGCCAACTCCCAATGATCAGTGCTTTTCATGAAAGAACAACCATCCGGCAATTTGCTAAAGGTTCGGGATTGCACACAGATCAGCCACTCCTACATCGTGGTACCGGCACAATCTATCATGCATGCCTCCTCAAGACAGATGGGCTTGGCTAGTGCCATGGGCACTGTCCACGAAAATGTACACATCAAGCCCCGTACACTTCAAGCCCTAATCTCTCCCCGTGAGTAAGAGCCATTACGCTATCCTGGAGAGCTCTGAGGTGGTAACCGAAGGAGTAAAGCAGGCGCAATGGAGATCTGGGCAGTGGGAGTGGTGCTTGTGCTGGGACTGATCGTGCTATGGGCCGCCAAGATCCTGAGCACAAGCTTGACGATGCGTGCTAGGGCCCGAGGCAGCGCCAGATCCCGCGCCGGCCGGCACTTCGTGAAGGCAGCACAGCTGCTGTCACAGGCCAAGGCGGGAGGCGGAAACCGCAACGCATACAGGGAGGCCATCAAGGAGGCGGACGTGGCCATTTCTCTGGATCCCAAAGACGCTGCGAGTTACATCGTCAAGAGCCTCGCTTTGGAGCAGCTTGGCCAGCAAACAGCAGCGTTGCGCTACATGAGTGTAGCACTAGCTACGCCTGTTGTGCGCTCGCTCACGCCGGAGGATAAGGCGGATGCGCTGGCTAAGCGTGCTGGGATGCTGCTAGATCAGTCCCGGGGAAAGAAGAGCTTGCAGGCTGCTATTGCGGATCTGGAGGAGGCCGCTGAGTTGCAGCCGTTGAATGTCAAGGTGCTGTGTGCGCTGGGAGCTTGTTATGAGCGGCGGGGGAGCGGGTTCCGTGGCCAGGCGCTGGAGGCATATGAGAAGGCGCTGCTTATTGACTCGCAGCTGCCGGACGCCAGGGCTGCTGTCAACAGACTGCAAGCCGCTTCTGGTCCCGGTTGCAGGCGCTCCTAGTGACCATGGCTGGTCCTGCACGCAAAGTTTTCGGCTTCCGACGTGCTTTTTGATCTTTTGATCTAGTTCTGCAAGACTGGTTTCTGGCAGTTTCTGAACACACTCAGGTTTTTCTCCAGCCAAAGAGTCTGCTACTTGGTGGAGGCTAGCGGTGCCGGTCAGGCAAGTTGGATCTAAATCCTGCAACGCCAGTCAGATTGCCTGTCTTGAGGCCCAGTCACAGAGGGGTTTCAGTTCACAAGAGTGACCAGCCACTGCAAAAAACATTCCAAGGGATACTATCTGCGAGCAATGTCTTCATGCATTCTATGCGTGAAGGGGATAACAATTTATGATCTCTGCTGGCTGGTACTGGATGTGCAACTCGAGTATTTCACCGAAGGGATACTTATGTTTGAAGGGGGTTGCAATGTATGACCCCCGGAGGCTGGTACTGATTGGGCAGCCCCAAAAAGTCGCGTGGGGCTGGAGAGTGAATTACTCTTGGCTGCACATAGATTACTTTTGCTACTTCTAGCCGTATAGGTACTATTTTGATCCGATCTGAGAGAATTATCTCAGATCGATGCAGTCTATTCCTGGAGGAGGTTGCAATTTTCCACGAGACGAGGGGTTGTCTCTGTGATCAAGAGGGATGGCTGGCCCCATCAAAGCTACAGGCAGAGTAACGAGCTTGTGTAAAAAATTGACGTAATTACTATTGTAGCTGGGAGATGCAAACCTATTACGGAGTCCCTCTCCTTTCTCCTTCCTGCCTGCACCGAGCATAGCATTGGGCCGTGCAAGAGCAAGCAGACCGGCCTGGATACAGGTCTTTTAAGTTTATTACCCGGTGAAGACAGCTAACAGGGAATAGCGTATAAGGGAATAGCGTATATGGGTAATGAATAGGTGGCCGAAGAGCGATTCGCTCTTGAGAACAATTTGTAAATTAATGTTGGTAGGGGGATGATAAAGACTTAGAGAGTAACAAGCCTTGCATAAGAAGCATGCAACCCTTGATTTAGTTAGTAAGTTATAAGTAGTGGTGGTAAGATTTAGCTTAGGGTTTAAGGAAGAAAGTCTGTAGTTATTTTCCATTTACATCTCCCTATATAAGGAGATGAGGCTAGCCCTAGAGAGGGATATATCTTGTGATCTAGCATGGGGAGCTACACTCTTGAGGATAGGACTTTGGAGCCTAAAGGCCTTGGGAGCCTAGAGTGTGAGCATGTCTAGAAGGATCCTAGCACTTGGGAGCTACACTCTTGTGAGGATAGGACTGTGGTGCCTAGAGGCCTTGGGAGCCTAGAGTGTGAGCGTGCTAGAGGAGAGCTGTTGAGGAGGAGATCGAGGGGAGAGAGCTAAGCTTCTAGCTTAGGCAAAGATGGGGAGCTCTCTCTGATCTCTCATGTATTCTTGTTGACTCTTGCTGGAATAAATAGCAGCCGGATGTCGAGTCGCCGTGGAAGGATGGCGGGCTACTTGGAGGCCTAGTGCTGGTGTCTGGTGATGTTTTTGTCGCTAACTGCGTGACTGCCCCACCTCGCTGAAAAGGGGGTGTTACTTAGAGTAACGATACTGGTGACATAAAATAGATTAAAAAAAGTGAAAATTAAAATGGTTAAAAAATTAATTAAAAAATGAAAATTAAAATGGTTAAAAAATTAATTAATAGTTTTTCTGTTAACAAAATATTTGTGTTGCATGTTTCATGCAATCTCCTATTCGCTCCTATTAGAAAGGAATTGTTGCAACCACAAGAGTTGCCTAAAGAGGACTCTTAGTGATCGGCGGTCTATAAGAGTCCCCCGAGTTAATCACTGCCTAATTGAGGCAACCCTGCAAGGTATGTAAGGCTAGAGCAAGCGCTTTTAGCATTTATCATTTAGTTCTTTTAACATTCATGTAAAGCTAGAGCTAGCATTTATCATTTAGTTCTTTTAACATTCATGTAAGGCTAGAGCAAGCATTTATCATTTAGTTCTTTTAACATTCATGTAAGGCTAGAGCTAGCATTTATCATTTAGTTCTTTTAACATTCATGTAAGGCTAGAGCAAGCGCTTTTAGCATTCATCATTTAGTTCTTTTAGCATTCATCATTTAGTTCATGGTGCACTGCAAGCCTTGTGTTGAGATAGATGTGGAGTATAAGATCCGAGGATGTACAAAGTCAAAGCATAAAGAGAGAGAATGAATTAAGTATAATGTGTGTGTGTTCCAGCATGTCTTATACTCACCCCGAAGGGATGTGACTCTTGGGGTCTAAGGGTAGCCTAACTAGATTGACATTCCAATACTCCCCCTCAGCCTAGACATGTTAGGCTAGCTTGCTATCTTGGTCGGGGAGCATACTAACACCTAGAAGTGATGCACAAGCTAAGTGCTTGTTGCGGGGAGGCTTTTAGTCAAAATGTCTGCCCCCCATCAACTCTGTTGGGCAATACTCAAGTCCTATGTCCCCGGCTACACACTTCTAGTGCACATAATGATATTGGAGATCAATGTGCTTGGACCTAGAACTAAACTTCGGATTGCCGACGAGAGTGAGAGCGGATTAGTTGTCTATCTTAATGACCATTGGCTTCTTCTGTAACATACCAAGTTCATCAAGGAGTTGGATACGATCCACTATGCACTTAGTAGTGAGTGTAGCAGCCATGTACTCGGATTCAGTAGAAGAGAGTGCTATGGTGGTCTGCCGCTTGGATCCCCAATCAATAGCAGCGTCACAAAGCATCAAGGTGAATCCTTATGTGGATTTCTTGGAGTCCCCGTCTCCCCCCAATTAGCGTCGGTGTAGGCTGAAAGTTAAGGAAAGGAGGCAGAAGCGGAATTGCCGGCTGGAGGTCCATGGTACTTGAGTCCGTAAGCCATAGTCCCCTTAAGATAGCACAAAGTGCGCTTGAGGGCCGACCAATGTGTGGGAATGTGTGGGTCTGGGGTTAGCCATCTGTTGAGTGAGCACACGAACAGCATGGTTGTGCAGATCCAGTTGTTGAGTGAGCACACGAACAGCATGGTTGTGCAGATCCAGTTGTTGAGTGAGCACACGAACAACATGGTTGTGCAGATCCAGTTGTTGAGTGAGCACACGAACAGCATGGTTGTGCAGATCCAGTTGATCTGCCCTATTTCTTCTTGATAAGGAATCGTCTCCATATACTTGCGCTCCTCGTCGGTCTTGGGTGCTTGGTCAGAGGACAGTGGTGCTCCACGGCAAGCGGAGTAGGTGCAGGTTTGCACTCCAGCATGTTGAAGCAAGTTAGCGTGTTCTTAATACATTGCGTTCGAGTAAGTTGCAAGGTTGTAAGTGCAAGTTTCAATACTATAATTCTGTAAAGAGGGTAATATACAATCTGGGAGTTTTGTGCCTTGTTCGAGTAAGATGCAAGGTTGTAAGTGCAAGTTTCAATACTATAATTCTGTAAAGAGGTTAATATACAATCTGGGAGTTTTGTGCCTTTTATATGCCTAAAGGGGTTTCCAATGGCTCTAGAATGTAGGTTTTTTGGCACTTGATCCAAAAAAGGCCTTAGAAAAGGGTATTGAACATGCGCTGAACATAATATTCATGTCCACATCATGCCGGCGAAGGGTATGGACCATACAATGTCTGTCAGTTTGGACCCAGTTAACGCCCATGTATGAGGACCATTAGAGCCGGTAAAGTTGAAAAATTATGAGCATTCTACGGCAAACCTATGGTTAAGCATGGTATCGTTCTCGAAGAATATATGTGCATGTTCAGGTACCCACTAAAATATGGAGCATATCATTACTTTGAGACTGCCGGGTGAATAGACGCGATGTTGCCCGTGAATAAGGAGTCGGTCTACAAGGTGAATTATATTAACTTCCTTGCAGAATTATGGTAGTTTTATTACCCGGGTGAAGACTAATAGGGAATAGCTTATATGGGTAATGAATAGGTGGCCGAAGAAGGATTCGCTTTTGAGAACAGTTTGCTTATTCAGCTGTAAATTAATATTGGGAGAGGGATGATTAACACATAGAGTAACGATACTGGTGAAATAAGGTAGAAAAGTGAAAACCTAAAATAGATAGAAAATTAATTAATAGTTGCCTTGTTAAGTTGATGCATGCTTTATGCAATCTCCTATTAGAAAGGAATGGCTGCAACCACGAAGAGCTGCCTAAAAACTCTTAGTGATCAGTGCTTTGCAAGAATCCCGCAAGTTAACAAAAGCCTAGTTGAGGCGAGCCTGCAGGATATGTAAGGCTAAAGCAAGTGCTTTGAGCATTCATAGTTCATGGTGCGTTGCAAGCCTTGTGTTGAGAGAGCTATAGAGAGCCTAGTTAGTGAGCTTGTCGTTGAACCGAGCCTAGCTATTGTCGTTGAGCCAAGGGTAGTAGCCAGTCGTGGAGAGCCTAGCTAGACCCTAGCTAGTGAGCTTGTCATTGAGCCAAGGTAGTAGCTAGTTGTGGAGAGCCTAGTTAGTGAGCTTGTTGTTGAGCCGAGCCGAGTGTGGGCTACGGACTTCCCTTGGGGGTTAGGAAATAAGTTGGGTTTTGTTTTTTTCGTAGGTCCGAAGTGTAAAATAAGGCGGAAAAGGAGGAATAAGCACGGACGGCGCTCCGGACTGTGCTCCGGAGTGTACTCCGGACTCGGAGTAGGTAACGGACCCCGGTACCACTACGACGAGCCACGGACCGCGCACCGGGGTATCGGGATAAGTCCGGAACCCACTCCGGGTTAAAACAGACAAATGCAGTAACTTAGAAGTTGAGTCGTGAGTCGACAGAGCGCGCCACGTGGACGGTCCCGAATGGAAGGCAGGCATACGTGAGCCAGGGCCGCAAGAGGCGTTATAAGCGCATTCAGCGTCTTGCGGCAGTAAGGCGAGTAAGGCGCCGTGAGAGTAAGCCATGCGGACCTCTGGCGATTCACGACGAGGAAGGCACCTCCCGCCCGTTACTCTAGCAGCGGCCCGGCGAGGAGGTCATTTCTGTGCGACCTCGAGACAATTCTCGCGATCTCGCCCGCAACCCCGCCCGCGCTATCTCCGAACGCCAGCACCTGCCAGCTCACCTTTGAGGTTGGAGGCGGTGACGCCAAGAGGGCGATCGTGCCGATCACGACAATCGTCTGGAGTAAGAAGAAGAAGAAGCGATGGGACCCAAGAAGGCTGGAGGTATGGGCGCCATGGAACCTGGTGGAGCGCAACATTGTCACCTGGCGCTATCCGGACTTTGGGCCGTGGCTGGAGGAGGTGGGGGGATTGGTCGAGGAATGGCACTGTGGACTACGGACTTCCCTGGGGGGTTAGAAATTAGGTAGGGTTTTGTTTTTTTTGTAGGAGTAAAGGATAAAATGAGGCGGAAAAGGGGAAATAAGCATGGGTAGCACTCCGGACGGCACTCTGGAGTATACTCCGGACTCCGGAGTGAGGAACGTACCAGGACCTACTATGGTAGGCGCCACGGTAACAGGATAAGTCCGGACCCACTCCAAGACCAGGCAGGATAAGTACGCCCAGAAAAGTAACTCAGGAGTTGAGCCGTGGGAGCGGACCAGGCGCCGCCACGTGGGCAACTCTGAGTGGAGAACGGCATGCACCGCCAGATCAGAACCTTGCCAGAGGCAGTATTCACGCCTGGACGCGCGGCGAAGGCCGAGTACGCGCGCGTAAGGCCGCAGTAAGCGGAGGCGAAGGTCGTAAGCCATGCACCGCGCTACATGTGGAAGAGGCGCCCCGCCCGTTACTCCCGGAGCGCCGGGGAAGGTCATTTCTGTGCGACCTCGAGACAATTCTCGCGATCTCTTGCGCTCCATGATCCGGCTCTGGCGGTATCTCGTGGACACTCAGACGCTCGCGCTGCTCACCGCTGAGGTATGGGCGCCATGGAACCTTGTGGGCGCAACATTGTGACCCGCGCTATCCGGACTTTGGGCCACAGCTCCGAGGCGGGAGGACCAAGGCGATGGCACCCAAAAGCCCGCGGAAGTTTGGGAGCCATGGAACCTTGTGGAGCGCAACATTGTGACCCGCGCTATCCGGACTTTGGGCCCCGCCCAGGAAGGTGAGAATTGGTGCAGGAGTGGCATTTGGATGTGTTCCATGGTCCGACATTTGACAAGGTCACCGTCCGGAGTTCGCCGGAAGATCTTGGCGGTCAATAAGGAGGTGCGGTCCAAGAACCTCCGGAGGACCCAAGGCGATGGACCTTGAGGTCCCGAGGCGCCTACAACCGCCCAAAGGAGGAAGAGGGGAGTGGTGCGGGCCCCTCAAGGCGAAGGGAAGATAGGGCCACCACAGCTGGCGCCGAGGCTCGACGCAACGACCACCAACGGTTGGTCGATATCCGACCGCTGACACCGAGTAAGGGCGGCCCGGATCATTGTCCATCGAACCTACTCACCAAGGTGGATCACCTTGGTGATAATCTGATAGTATTCACGCCATGGAACCTTGTGGAGCGGCAAGGGCGCCGAGGGAGGAGGCGGAGGAAGGATTATTTTCGCCTGCTTAGCCAGGCTCGCAAGCTCAGACCGAGAAGCCTCGCCATCTGGGCCGCCCCATACCCGATCCATGTATGGGGGCATTTCGAGCTCCTCAAGGAAGGAGAGCTTGAGCGAGCGCCCGAAAGGACCGGAGGCCCCGCCAAGTGGAGCGGCAAGGGCGCCGAGGGAGGAGGCCGATCGTCAAAGCCAAACGGACGGAGGAGGACGATCGAGGATTCCTGACTCCATACGCCTGAACGGACCCCTCACCACCTGTGGAAGTATGGAAGAAATTCCCGCCTCCTCCGTGCCCCAACCAGAGCACCCAGAAGCTGCCGACCCCAGCAGCCCGCCATCACCACCTACCGAGGAGCCTCACGACTGTGAGGGAGCCAAGAGACGCAAGACCACTTACCAACGCTGCACCTGGGCCGGCAAGACTTCCCCGCCTACCTGAGTGGCAAGAGGCGGAGGAAGCAGAAGGAGGCGGAGGCGAAGGGACGCGCCTGTGGAGCGGAGGACACTGCAGCCACACCCGAGCCGGTCCTGTCGCCGACCGGAAGGGGCAAAAAGGCTTGCTCCCGGACTCCCTCACCTCCTCCGAGCCCCAGGAGGAAAAGGGCGGAGAAGGAGCTCGCGCCAAAAGGGCCAAGGAGGGGAAGCCCGAGCCAAGACTCGTGACCTAAGGGTCCCGATTAGGTCCGAGAACCCCCCGGCCACTCGGACAGCAGTATGGAGGTCCTTGGCGGACCGTGAGATGCCGGCCCCGCCACGGACTTTGTGGGAGCCTCACCGGCGGCCGTGGAAGAAACACGGCGGGTCCTGCTACCATGGACGGTATGCCTGGGGTCTCGGGGATGGCCGAGAAGACCTGTGGAGGTAGAAGCCACCCGAGGCGCATGGTACTCCTCCGTGAGCTTGGAGGAGCCCAGAGGCGAAGGAAGGCCAAGCTCGGCCGATTGAGGAGGGAAACGCCGAGGCCGAGAGGGAGGTCCGTCCATCCGCAAGGACCGGACCAAATTCCTTCACCGGAGGAACACCAAGGCACTAAGGAGGCCCAGGAGGCGGAGAAGGAGCTCGCGCCAAAAGGGCCAAGGAGGCGAGAGGGTGAGGCGGGGCGCAAGCGTAACGGGCGCGGATCCGCGAGGCAGCGACCGACCAGAGCCAAGCCGAGAGGCTCGTGAAGGTGGCCAAGGAGGCGGAGGCCACGGCGGCCGATCGCGATCACTATCGGCGTGATCGGAACCGTGGAGGAGGCGGCCGAGAGCCACGGCCAATCAAGGCCGAGCAGTGGCATGAGCAAGCACGACAAGCCGCAAACACCGGAGGCCAAGACCCGGAAATCGGGACCCTGTGCAGCAAGAGGTAGAAGGGAGGCGGAGTTGGAGGACAAGAAGGACACCTTGGAGTTACAACCCAAGACGCTGGAGCAGCAAGGAATTCTCAATGGGAGAATCCAGACTTCGAGTGAGATAGAGCGCCCGCCTCCGCTCAAGATGGAGCAGAGGTGGCGGAGCGCGACCAACCAGCCCAAGAAGCTCGCACAAGGAGGTGGAGGATCTCGGACTCGGCTCGGGAGGTGGAGCAGCGGCGGAGATGGAGGACCGCAAGGAGACTTTGAGCCGCAGCCCAAACTATCATTGAGAGGAATGGTAGTCTAGGACATGGTCGCGAACGCGACCGGAAATAGAGCGCCCGCCTGCTGGCGGAGGCGAAGGAAGGCGGAACAGGAGCGTGACGCCGAGATGGAAAAGGGCTCGGTGAAGGTGGCCAAGGCGGAGGCCACGGCGGCCGATCGCGATCACTATCGGCGTGATCGGGCCGGTGGAGGAGGCGGAGAGAGCCACGGCCAATCGAAGGCGGCGGAGTTGGAGCAAGTGGAGCAAGCACGGACAAGCCGCAAACACCGGAGGAGGCGGCCGAGAGGGAGGTCCGTCCATCCGCAAGGACCGGACCAAATTCCTTCACCGGAGGCCAAGACCCGGAGGTAGAAGGGAGGCGGCGGAGTTGGAGGACAAGAAGGACACCTTGGAGTTACAACTCCAAGGCAGCGTCGGCGGCAAGGAATTCTCAATGGGAGAATCCGGGACTTGACGAGATAGGCGCCTCCTGCACGAAGATGGAGGCGGGAGGTGGCGGAGCAGCGGACCAACCGGGCCCAAGCTCGCACAAGGAGGTGGAGGATCTCGGACTCGGCTCGGGAGGTGGAGCAGAGGTGGCGGCGGAGATGGAGGACCGCAAGGAGACTTTGGGCTGCGGCTCAAACTATCGTGAGAGGAATGGTAGTGCGGGACATGGTCGCGAACGCGACCGGAAATAGAGCGGCCCGGCTCGGCTCCGGCTCTGTTGGCGGGCCAGTCGATGGCGATGGAGCAGGGAGGCGGGGCGTCGCCGAGATGGAAAAGAACTGGGTGAAGCCCGCAGCCGTGGAAGAAATTCCCGCCTCCTCCGAGGCGGGAGATGGCGGAGTTAATGTAATGGACAAGGAGGCGAGGGCGCCGAGGCGGAGGACAAGAAGCCGGTCCACCGAGGAAGTCGGAAGGGGCAGCTGCGTTATGGCGGGCAAGGTGGCGGAGCGGAAGCGGAGAGTTGGAGCAAGTGGAGCAATGACGATCATGGAGGTGACCGAGGCCCCGCCAAGTGGAGCAAGTGGAGCAGCGGACCCCAAGGTAAGTTCACCACCACCCGAGGCGGGAGGTGGAGCAACAAGGGCAATGTGCCTCCGAGCATCTATGGCGAAGGGAGTATCGGGTGCTCGGGCACACGTGGAAGAGGCAATCCAGCAAGTGGATTCGGACTTTGCCTATTACCACACCGAGCTCCTCAAGGAGGCGGAGAAGGAGCTCGCGCCAAAAGGGCCAAGGAGGCGGCCGAGAGCCACGGCCAATCAAGGCCGAGGAGGAGGAAGAAGGGGCACGAGACAAAGACAGGACCCTAGGGGCCCTGCTTGGAGACGACGGCAAGGAGGAGCCCAAGAGGAGCGGACGCAGGACCCCAAGGTAAGTTCACCACCACCCGATCCGGCGGGGGTGAGGGCCCGCAGGGTGCAACCGGGGAGCCAACCCAACCAAGACAAGGGTCGGGGGTAAGGAGGAGGACCTAGCGATCTGAGGTCCACGTGAAGGGGTCCGAGTTGGAGATCGGACCCGTGTCATCTGGACCACGAGGTCCGAACCCGAGACGAGGCCGGACCTCGAGGTCCGGACTCGGGAAATAAACCGACCTTGGAGTTCAGTTCGAGTCGAGACCGACCTCGAGGTCCGGACTCCCTCACCTCCTCAAGGAAGGAGGAGCCCCTCGACTTACGCTAGGGGAGGACAGCAGCCGGCCGGTCACATCGCCCGGCCGGAAGGGCAAAAGGCTTGCTCCGGACTCCCTCACCTCCTCAAGGCCCAGGAGGAAAAGGCGGAGAAGGAGCTCATGACCAAAAGGGCCAAGGAGGCGGAGGAAGCTCGGCTCGGCCTCGGGACCTAAGGGTCTGATTAGGTCCGAGAACCCAGTCGGACTTACTCGGACAGCAGTATGGAGGTCCTTGGCGGACCGTGAGATGCCGGCCCCGCCACGGACTTTGTGGGAGCCTCACACGGCCGTGGAAGAAACACGGCGGGTCCAGCTACCGTCATGGACGGTATGCTCTGGGTCTGGATGGCCGAGAAGACCCGGAGGTAGAAGCCACCGGGCGCATGGTACTCCTCCGAGGCGGTTGGAGGAGCCGAGGCGAGAAGGAAGGCCAAGCTCTCGGCCGATTGAGGAGGAGGAGCCCAGGAGGCGGAGGCGGAGGTGGTCCATCCGCAGGCCGGACCAAATTCCTTCAGTGGAGGCAGTGAGACCAAGGAGGCCCAGGAGGCGGAGGACCTCTGCAGGGAGGCGGGAGGTGGCCAAGGAGGCGAGGAGGAGGCGGAGAAGGAGGCGGCGGACGAGCCAAGAGGCTCGGTGAAGGTGGCCAGGAGGCGGAGGCCACGGCGGCCGATCGCGATCACTATCGGCGTGATCGGGCCGGTGGAGGAGGCGGCCGAGAGCCACGGCCAATCGAAGGCGATGGAGCAGAGGTGGCGGAGCAAGCACGGACAAGCCGGGCTCTGGAGGCCAAGACCCGGAAATCGGGACCTCGGCATGCAGAGTAGAAGGGAGGCGGCGGAGTTGGAGGAGGCGGAGGACAAGAAGGACACCTTGGAGTTACAACTCCAAGGCGCGGAGGCGGCAAGGAATTCTCAATGGGAGAATCCGGGACTTGACGAGATAGGCGCCTCCGGCTCTGAAGATGGAGGCGAGGAGGTGGCGGAGCAGCGGACCAAGGAGGCCAAGCTCGCACAAGGAGGTGGAGGATCTCGGACTCGGCTCGGGAGGTGGAGCAGCGGCGGAGATGGAGGACCGCAAGGAGACTTTGGGCTGACTCAAACTATCATTGAGAGGAATGGTAGTCTAGGACATGGTCGCGAACGCGACCGGAAGGGCAAAAGGCTTGCTCCGGACTCGGGAGGTGGCCAAGGAGGCGGAGGCGATGGAGCAGGGAGGCGGGGCGTCGCCGAGATGGAAAAGAACTGGGTGAAGCCGCGATCGCGTGTTGCCCGGCCAAATGCAGGCGGGAGATGGCGGAGTTGCGACGGAATGGACAAGGAGGCGGCGGAGTTGGAGGACAAGAAGCTGCTGGTCGGTGAGGAAGTCGGAAGGGGCAGCTGCGTTATGGCGGGCAAGGTGGCGGAGCGGAAGCGGAGAGTTGGAGCAAGTGGAGCAATGACGATCATGGAGGTGACCGAGGCACTGGCACCATGAGAAGCAGCGGCCCATATCCAACTCAAGCGGGAGGTGGAGCAACAAGGGCAATGTGCCTCCCGAGCATCTATGGCGAAGGGAGTATCGGGTGCTCCGGGCACACGTGGAAGAGGCAATCCAGCAAGTGGATTCGGACTTTGCCTATTACCACACTGAGCTCCTGAAGGCGGTAGAGGCCTCCCACGCCACAGACGGCCCCGGAAGGCCCTGAGGGGAAGAAGGGCACGAGACAAAGACAGGACCCTAGGGGCCCTGTTTGGAGACGACGGCAGCGAAGGAGGGAGCCCCAAGAGGAGCGGGACGCAGCGGACCCCAAGGTAAGTTCACCACCACCCGATCCGGCGAAGGGGGGTGAGGGGCCCGCAGGGTGCAACCGGGGAGCCAACCCAACCAAGACAAGGGTCGGGGGTAAGGAGGAGGACCTAGCAAGACGAGGTCCAGTGAAGGGGTCCGAGTTGGAGATCGGACCCGTGTCATCTGGACCACGAGGTCCGAACCCGAGACGAGGCCGGACCCACGGGACGGAAATAAACCGACCTTGGAGTTCAGTTCGAGTCGAGACCGACCTCGAGGTCCGGACTGCAAGAAGGAGGAGCCCTCGACTTACGCTAGGGGAGGACAGCCGGTGGCCCCACCGAGGGGACCCACGGAAGGCTGTGGAGGATGACGTGGTAACGGCCGCCGACCGCCGAGCCAACCCGATGTGATTCCGGGAGAAAGGAGGTCCGCCTCGCGGATCATCCGATTGGGTGCGCCCGCAATTGTCGAGCGGAGATTGGACCACCAATCCCAAGGCGGAACCGGGACCTTCCCACACCGCGGGAGATAGGAGGAGGGAAATAGGATGGTAGGCGGCGATTAGGCATACCGAGCCGGCCACCGTAATAGGGGTGTAATAAAGACGCCGACCTAGGCGTAGTATAAGAGGTGGGCCTCAATAAATCATCTTTCCTTGGTGTTGATGCGCGTTCTTGCGGACCACTGTGTCTTCACGATAACGTGAGTCTGAGTCAGCGAGCCACGGCGGCCGGAGGGATCGATCGTGGTCCCGTGACGGACCTAACGTGTTGTGGTGTGTGCGGGGGAGTGGTGGCGGGGACCCGTGCTCGTCGAGCCGCGACCCGGCCGAGCGGACGAGCGTGTGGCCGGAGGACTTGAGGCGTCTGCGCGCGGGCGGAGAGGCCCGGTGGAGCAGCGGAGGAGGTCGGGCGGCAACCCAGCGTCTTCCCTTAAGACCGATAAGTGTAGTGTGAGAGAGGAGTGGGCAGAGGTGTGAGAGGCGAGCGAGGCAGAGCAGACCAGAGCGTTAGCGTTTGGCCATACCGGCTGCGGTGTTTGTCGCGAGTAGTTAGGCGTGAACTAAGGGTGTGTGCGTTAGGGGCGGCGGACGTAAAGTAAGGCGAAAATGCACGAAGCAGCGCAAGCGGAGTCATCATTCCCTTGGGAACGAACTCCTTCCTACAACGACACGGGATTGTGCGCGCCCGGCTGGCCGTCAGCAAAAGTCGCGCCACATTTTGGCACCTAGGCGTGTTCAGTCACGGACATTTGTGATGTCACCTAGTCCGGGAGTTCGGAAGATGTTGGCGGCCAACAAGGAGGTTCGATCCAAGAACCTCGGGAGGATCCTGTGAGGTGGACCTTGAGGTCCCAGGCGGGTTACAACCGCCCAGTAGAGATTGGGGCGTAGTCCGGAACCCCTCAAGGCGAGGAAAGATAGAGCGGAGGAGGAAATAGGATGGTAGGCGGCGAACAACCAACGCTGGTTGATGTCGGACTGCTGGGCGGGGAGGAGGTGAGGCGGTGGCCCGGATCATAAATCCACGGAACACACTCACCAAGGTGGATCACCTTTGGGACAACTTATTGGTGTTCGCATGCGCTGCGGCCGGTAAGAGGGCCAAGAGGGCCAAGGAGGTTCGATCCAAGAACCTCGGGAGGATCCTGTGAGGTGCGAGAAGCCACCTCGTCGGGACTATCCCCATATCCGATCCATGTGTGGGGACACTCGACCTCTAAGGATGGGGAAGAAGGCGGGCGCTCGGGAAGGGCTGGCGGCCAAGAGGGCCAAGAGGCGGGCAGGCGCCCGAGGTGGAGGCCCGACCCTAGGGGCCAAGGAGGTTCGATCCAAGAACCTCGGGAGGATCCTGTGAGGTGGACCTTGAGGTCCCGAGGGTTACAAAGCAAGAGATTGGGGCGTAGTCCAACCCCTCAAGGCGAGGAAAGATAGGAGGCGTGGCTGTCAAGCTCTAACGAACAACCATTTGGTTGATGTCGGACTGCGAGGGCCAAGGAGGGTGAGGCGGTGGCCCGGATCATCGTCCACTGGAACCTGCTCACCAAGGTGGATCACCTTTGGGACAACTTATTGGTGTTCCTGCATGCGCTGCGGCCGGTAAGAGGGCGGAAGGATCGTCGCCGCGTTCGAGGAGGCCCTGGGCGGTGCGAGAAGCCACCTCCGTCGGGACTATCCCCATATCTGATCCATGTGTGGGGACACTACGACCTCCTGAAGGATGGGGAAGAAGAGCGGGCGCTCCGGAAAGGGCTGGCGGCCCTACCGGAAGCGGAGCGGGCAAGGGCGCCCGAGGTGGAGGCCCGACCCCCTAGGGCCAAACGGGTCCGGGAGGAGGACGACTGGGAGGGGATTCCGGACTCCATACGTCTGGAACGGACCCCCTCACCACCTAGGGAAGTGTGGGAAGATATCCCCGCTTCCCTCCTCTTGGTGCCCCGAGCGGCCCGGCTGGCAGAGGCGGTCCAGGAGCCGGCGGCCCCGCCGACAACCGACCACTAGCCACGACGAAGCCGATGAGCCCACGACCGGCCGAGGGCCAAGAGGCGGAAGACGGTGCCACCCGCCAACGCAACACCGAGACGGCACCGTGCCTTGCCCCCACGGAGTGGCAAGAAGTCAAGAGGCGGTGAGAAGGGCGAGAAGAGGCGCGCTCAAGGAGCAGGCGCCCGAGGTGGAGGCCACCGGGCAAAGAACCCCACTGAGCGCCCCTGCTGCCGGAGAGGCAAGGGCTCCCTCACCCTCACCTCCGAGCCCTGGGACGAAGAGGGCGAATAAGGAATTGGCGGCCAAGAGGGCCAAGGAGGGTGAGGCTCCGGACCTCGGCACTCAGGACCCAAGGGACCTGATTAGGTCCGGAGAGCCCAGACTCGCCCGCAGTATGGAGGTCCTTGGCGAACCGTGAGATGCCCGCTCCCACAACGGACTTTTTGGGGGCCTCACCAATGGCAGCCGTGGAGGAGACACGGTCCGCCACCGCCATGGACGGAGTGCTCGGGGTCTCGGGACGCCGAGAAGACCTGTGGAGGTGGAAGCCACAAGGAGGCGCATGGTGCTCCTCCAGGAGCAGTTGGAGGCGGCCCAGGAGGCGAGGAGGAAGGCAAAAGCTCTCGGCCGCATCGAAGAGGGGAAGCGCCGGGAGGCCTAACAGAATAGATGTGTTGGAGTCATGATTAGGGTTGTATTAATTGGGTTTAGTTAAAGCTATAGTACATGACCGTTCATTAGGGTTACGTCGCTTGAGAAACGTTATGTCTTTTCACATTTAGTTTAAGTTGTCTTTTCATGCATAAGCACTTTAACCCCTTTCTTGATATACAATGTAATTACTTAATGATGTGATTTATTTCTACATAATCTATATAATATTGTTATGGTATCGAGCTTACTTTGTAGAATGCATCTAGGAAGATGCGCATTGAAATTCTGCACTAGAAAATGTGCAATTTATCTTCTTTAGTCTTCCTATTTTGAAAATGAGTTCAAAAGAAAGAAACAAGAAGATTTTCAAGAAAATAGTTTCTTATATTTTCTTTTAGAAAAATCTAACACGAATCTTTCTGAATCAGATTTTCTAATGCATTTCCATTAAATTGTCGGTTTAGACAATTCCATGCAGATGCACTAGAACAAGCGCCTAATAAAGATTAGTGTATATGATTTATATAAAAGGATCTCTATAATGCAAATTTGCATTTTAGATATAACAATCGGCTCAAGGCCATGGCAAATTATATCTACCTTGCTCCCGTGAAAATCCTAGGGGAACAACAATCCTAGGCGAGAATCGATACATGAGTCGGTGATTTACCCTTGCCAATCAATTACATGTGTGTGTCCAACAATGGAGCCACGGGCAGACTCAACCGCGCAAGCAGAGACCAAGGAGCATTCAACACACTACTTGAATTGCTGTTCCCAATGTAACTCGACGACATTCACGGTGGAGGCGTTGTACAAAATCAACCACTTTGGTGTACACCAACGCAGCTTTCCTCACATTGGGCACAATCAACCAGTGTAAACACAATTGTTCAGCGTCTTGAAACTAACAATAGGAATGTTGAAAATAGATTCAACCAGATTTCAGGTCATGTTTCTGCAGCTAGTATCGATTTGCAGGATTTAAAAGAACAGCTTGCACATATAGATTACAAACTTGTAATGCTATTAAAACCCGAGTTGCGTTGTCTAACCCAGCATTCAGAGGTATTGCCTGCAAGCACGTAAGTAAAACAAATCGTGAAAGGAAGTTTGACTCACCAAATTCTTGTCCTTCATGTTCAACTTACGTCTATAACAAATATGAGATGAGAAGTGCTAGGATAGCAGCACGCAGAATTGCATGGGATCAAACCCTGCAACGTCAAAACCAACATGCACTGTAAGTAATAATGTATGGAACGATCAGAAAGTGATCTAGACGATTTTGGAAACGCCTTCAATAAAGCGAGTCGAACTGTCATAGAAGAGCGATACCCGTAACATGGGTGATATAGCCTTATCTTCTAACTTTGGTAGTAGTGAATCCTTCAAAGAAAAGGACAGGTTCAACGGCAATGACTTTGATATCTGGCTCATCCGGATGGAGGGTGTTCTCGAGATGAGAGGCCTCCTTAAATATGCAACCGGAAATGTAGAGTATCCTGGCGAAGGGATATCAGGGGAAGCAGATTGGTTAGCTAAAGACAGCGGAGCCAAGTACCTCATACGCAGTGGCCTAACATCTGAAATGTTGAGGCAGACTGGGTGAAGACTTCAGCCGAAATCCTAACTCGCCTCAAGGAACTCTACGCAGGCAGAACATGGTCAGTGCAATGACAGCTTTACGAAACTTCCAAAATTTGAGAATGAAGGATGGGGACTCAGTGGAAAAGCACGTGAGTACCTTGGGACCCTAGCTTCAAGGCTTGGTGCCTCCAAAGTCACCATAGGAGACGATGAAATGGTGATGAGACTCCTTCTTTCTCTTCCAATCGTGGTCACACTTTGTGACTTCACATATCCGCAGACACAGCTACATTGTTAGCCAAGAAACAAGGTGTGGAAATGCCGAGATGAGCTTTTCACATTGGTGAGCTCAATGCTTCAAGAGGAAGCAAGCAAGACCAACTATAGGCGTGCGAGAAGCGGCCACATCACATCCAACCAAGGACGAGGGGTAGAAGGACCTTCTCAAAGGTGGAAGCAGTAATTTCAAGGGTGCTGGTCAGGAACCAACACTCTATACAAGAAAACCAAAAGGTGTACTTGTAATCGTTTACAGCCATTGGGAACGTGAGTGTCAAGAAGCTGGAATTCCTCGCAAGGAGGGATCTTCACCGAGACACACGTTGTGGTCAAGAAGCAAAATACTCCTATAGCTTGGAACAAGGGAGTTTGCAAGTCCACTGCTACCCACATGCTTGTCTGCCAAAGCATATTTTAAACCCACTGCTGAGTGGTATCTCGACACAGAGCCACACTCATATTTGCTTTGATGAACGCATTCTTAACATACAGTGCCACTTGTCGACCAAGATGTGTATCTTGAGACGATAGGTCTCTTGTCTCTCCCGAGGTATCAGAGACTTGCCCCACCGGACTAACCCTCAAATTGCGGATGTCTACTATGTACCGACATGACAAGAAACCTCATCTCGCTTAGAAGATCGAATGCATAATAGCAGCCATGTGCTATTTACTAGAAGATCCGATTATAGATGCATTTGACCATAGGAAGGTACTTGCATATGGGTCTTGGACCATGACCGCTTGCCTCCATTTGAATAGTGGAATAGTTGAGTCCCACTTGACACAGGATGTCTCCAAGGCATCAGCACAACAGATAACTAAATCTCAGTTGTGGCATGCCCGCTTAGGTCACCCACACATGGCAAAGCTGCAAAAGTTAGCAGTTAGTGACCTTTACCAGGATGGACCCATTGGTCCCTTGACCTCAATTCCATTATGTGAGGCTTGTGTTCTTTCGAAGAGACATCAAGCAGCCTTCAAAAATCAGGCCCCTCACCGCAAGTGATCTTCTTGAACTTGTCCACACAGATTTGTGTGGACCTCTGTCCCAGGATTCAATTGGTGGAGGAAAATATTTCCTCACATTCACCGATGACAAGAGCAGATTTGTCACAACATACATCCTGAAACAGAAGAGCGAGTGTTTCTCCTACTTCAAGGAGTATATCAAGTTTGCTGAACGATGGACAGGGAAGCAGCTGAAAACCTTAAGATCAGATAATGGTGGGGAATTCACATCAAATGAATTCCAGGCCTATTGCAAGGATGAAGGAATAGGTAGATGACTCACGCTTGTCTACACTCCAGCAACGGGTGGCGAGCTCAACCTCACATTGCGAAATGACCTCCTCTTTGCTCCATGACGACAAATGCCCATATTTGAGGCCCTTATGACTTCAACTTACCTACGCATAAAGTTACCTACTAACGTTAATGGATGACCCCATATGAGGTGTTCACGGAAGGAAGCCATCTCTTAAACATTTAAGGACCTTTGGTTGCCTTGCCTACGCCTTTATCCCTAAAGAGAAGCGGAAGAAGCTTTCAGACAAAGCTAGAAAGCTACTCATGCTGGGATATACAGAGGGCATAAAAGCATACAAACTGTATGATGTTCCCACCAACAAAGTTATTTATGCTCGGAGTGTTACCTTTAATGAGGCACGCACTTGGGCTTCAGTGGGAGCACAGCAGCATCCTCCAGCCACAGATGACGATTCGGATGACATCTCAGTCACTCATTTTGATCTTTCTGACCATGGCACTCAGTCCCTAGCTCCAGCCCTTGAGAATATTGCTCCTGCTGGTGGGGAATATGCAGTACAGGCACAAGCAGCTCTAGATGACGCAGCCACTATGCCGCACCTCATACAGATCAATTTCCTCCGCCCCGACGATGATACACAACGATCTTGCTCAACGACCCAGGTTGATACTGATGATGACACGCTTGAGGACATACCTGATGAACCCGATGAAGCACCTCCAGAGCCAGAACCTGTCCGGCGATATCCTACTCGTGACAGAAGACCCCCTGATTATTATTGTGCCCCTGACTTCAGAACTTCTTCCCATAATGTGAGGGTCAATGGCGCAACCTCTCTTGATCCCATAGAACCTCAAACCTATGCTGAGGCATTGACTAGACCTGATCACAAGGAGTGGGAGAAAGCTATACAGTTAGAATATGACTCGCTCATAGAAAATGGCACATGGGAGATAGCAAAATTACCCCCTGGCAGGAAAATGGTGTCTTGTAAATGGGTCTTCAAATTAAAGGTGAAAGCTGATGGTACCTTTGACAGGTACAAAGCTAGGCTAGTAGCAAGAGGATTCTCTCGATTCTCGGACTTGATTACTTAGAGACTTTCGCTCCGTTGTAAAACTAGCCACACTCCGCGTCCTCCTTGCAGTATCAACATACAATGATTATGAACTGCAAATGTATGACGTTAAAACTGCTTTCTTGCATGGAAAGCTGGACACAGAGATATACATGCAGCAACCTCCTGGTTTTGAGGTGGAAGGGAAAGAGGACCATGTATGCAGACTTATCAAGTGTCTGTATGGTCTTCAACAGTCTGCTATGAAGTGGAATGCAGAGTTGGACTCAGAACTCCAAGCCCTAGACTTCACTAAAAGCCTTGCATTTGTAGCCTCTACATTTAGAAAAGAAGATGTAATGTTACTCCGGCGTACGCTGACTTGAACTTCTTCCCATAATGTGAGGGTCAATGCGCAACCTCTCTTGATCCCATAGAACCTCAAACCTATCTTTGAGGCGTTGACTAGACTGATCACAAGGAGTGGGAGAAAGCTATCTGATTAGAATATGACTCGCTCATAGAAAATGGCACATGGGAGATAGCAAAATTACCCCCTGGCAGGAAAATGGTGTCTTGTAAATGGGTCTTCAAATTAAAGGTGAAAGCTGATGGTACCTTTGACAGGTACAAAGCTAGGCTAGTAGCAAGAGGATTCTCTCAGATTCCTGGACTTGATTACTTAGAGACTTTCGCTCCCGTTGTAAAACTAGCCACACTCCGCGTCCTCCTTGCAGTATCAACATACAATGATTATGAACTGCAAATGTATGACGTTAAACGCCTTCTTGCATGGAAAGCTGGACACAGAGATATACATGCGGAACCTCCTTTTGAGGTGGAAGGAAAGAGGACCATGTATGTAGACTTATCAAGTGTCTGTATGGTCTTAAACAGTCTGCTATGAAGTGGAATGCGAGTTGGACTCGAACTCCAAGCCCTAGACTTCACTAAAAGCCTTGCAGACGGTAGCCTCTACATTTACTGAGAAAAGAAGATGTAATCATTACAGCGGTATCGTTGTGACTTGATTACAAGCAACGCCAGACTTTATAAAGAAAATAACAGACATGCTTGCTAAGAGATTCAAAATGTCCATCTTGGACCTTTACATATGCCTTGGTATACACATACAAAGAAATAGGCTAGGATTATGACACTTACATGCCCTAGATATCTCTCGGAAAGTGCAGAGCAACTTGGCCTCAAGGATGCCAAACTCGCAACACCCATGCCCACAGGATCGAGGCTTAGCAAGCTCATGTCCCTTCAACACAAGAAGAAAAGGAACATATGAGGGAATTCCTTACAGTGTGGTGTTGGGAAGTTGATATATGCTTCAACACAACAAGGTTAGAAGTTGCCTACACCACAAGCGTACTCGCAATTCTTGGAGAATCCAGTCAAGAACATCGGACTAGTTTGAAACGTGTCTTCCGATACCTAAAAGGCACACCAACATGGGCATCGATACAAACATGAGAAGGAAAACCCTAGACCTTGAAGTCTTTAGACTCGACTATGCGGTGATATTGATGAAAAACTGCTCGGCTATGTCATATCAGTTGCTGGAGGACCAGTCTATTGGTCGAGCAAAAAACAGCCCACTGTGGCTTTATCCTCGACTGAAGCAGAGTATAGAGTCCTGACGGCAGCAGCTAAAGAAATTGTGTGGTGCAAGTTACTCTTCCAGGACTTGGGTATACCAATTCCCACCTGTACAGCAATTAACACAGACAATCAGGGTTCCATGTCACTTGCTAAGAACCCGGTGTTTCATGCACGCACGAAACATGTGGAGGTCGAATACCACTACATCAGAGGTCTGGTGACAACAGGAAAAATTGAACTGCAATATGTACCGACTCAAGACAATCCTGCGGACATACTTACCAAGGCTCTCAGCCGAGAGCTCCACAACAAACATGTTCAGAGTTTGGGGCTTGGGGACTCAAGCGAGTTCTTGACCTCAACTACCAACAAGGTCTAATCCAAGCAAACCTAAAAACCAGAGTCGAAACTAGGATCGAGGCTTAGCAAGCTCATGTCCCTTCAACACAAGAAGAAAAGGAACATATGAGGGAATTCCTTAGGGGTGTTGGGAAGCTGATATATGCTTCAAACACAACAAGGTTAGAAGTTGCCTACACCACAAGCGTACTCTCGCAATTCTTGGAGAATCCAGGTCAAGAACCGGACTAGTTTGAAACGTGTCTTCCGATACCTAAAAGGCACAGCCAACATGGGCATCGAGATACAAACATGAGAAGGAAAACCCTAGACCTCAAGTCTTCTGGACTCGACTATGCGGTGATATTGATGTTGTACATCTCTGGCTATGTCATATCGATTCTTGGAGGACCGATCATTGGTCGAGCAAAAAACAGCCCATCGTGGCTTTATCCTCGGTAGCAGTTAAGTCGGCTAAAGAAATTGTGTGGTGCAAGTTACTCTTCCAGACTTGGGTATACCAATTCCCACATCTGACAGTGCCGACAATCGTGGTTCCATGTCACTTGCTAAGAACCCGGTGTTTCATGCACGCACGAAACATGTGGAGGTCGAATACCACTACATCGAGGTCCGGTGACAACAGGAAAAATTGAAGCGCAATATGTACCGACTCAAGACAATCCTGGACATACTTACCAAGGCTCTCACCGAGAGCTCCACAACAAACATGTTCGTAGTTTGGGGCTTGGGGACTCAAGCGAGTTCTTGACCTCAACTACCAACAAGGTCTAATCCAAGCAAACCTAAAACCAGTCGAAACTAGGATCCGAGGAGTAACCAAATCAATTTCCTCTCCATCAGAAGACTCGAGGCGATTCATCCTCATATGAATCTTTTCCGTAGTCGCTAATGATGAGAAGCTCTCATCGGACCTTGGAGAATTACGTTTCCTCGCTCTTCATAGGAAATCCTCTCCTCTTTCAAGGTCTTCCTCTTCTTCAATCCTCAAGTTGGAACCTTGAGGCAGTGGGAGTAGTTAGCAATCGATGGCTAAGGCTTGGTCAAGATAAATGGAAACACGCAGGATGTAAGCGGCAAAGGGACTTACGATATATGCTTACAACGTGCCACAGGTAGGCGCGAGGCGCACATCAACACGCTTCATGATGATCTCGACTCTTCCATAGTCACGGTCTTGTGCAGTTGGCGTTTGAGGACGAGCAAGAGTTGCATAACTCACCGTTTAGTCTCCGTAGATAATCGTTGGGCCTAGGAAATTTCGAGGCGGTGAGGGTGAGCTTCATCTTCGATCTACTCACTGAACGGATGCTTCTTCACGGACTTGTCACCGCGGCTCTTCTTTCTCTAACGCCATTGGTTCCCTTGGGCGTCCTCTTCCTCTCTTTGCGGCTTTGCAGCGGAGCTCACTTGGGCGATTGTTCTCGGCAAGAATCGCGGGCGTCACGAGGTTGAGCTCGGCTTGAGAGCAGATCGGACTGGAGGCGGAGACATGGTGGCGGCGATCTTGCGCTCTAGCACCTCGAGAGTAAGAGACTCGGGAAGTATGCGGTGAGGAAGGCGCACCTCATTTGTGCCGTCTTCACACCGGAACAAGGCATCTTGCTCGAGATATGGCTAGGCGTAACGATTCTGAGAAGCGGGCTATGGCGCTAGAAGAATCAATACACCGGTGAACTCCGGTTCCACGGCTAGTGAGCTCGGAGGGGTACAATTGAAATCATGATCAACAAGTGGGAGTATGAGAATAGATGTGTTGGAGTCATGATTAGGGTTGTATTAATTGGGTTTAGTTAAAGCTATAGTACATGACCGTTCATTAGGGTTACGCTTGAGAAGCGTTATGTCTTTTCACATTTAGTTTAAGTTGTCTTTTCATGCATAAGCACTTTAACCCCTTTCTTGATATACAATGTAATTACTTAATGATGTGATTTATTTCTACATAATCTATATAATATTGTTAAGGCCGAAAGAGAAATCTGGTCCATTCGACAGGACCGGACTAAGTTTCTTCAGCTGGGTGAGCAGCTGAAGCAGGCACAGGAGGCCCAAAGCGCGGGCTGAGGATCTCTGCCAACGAAGGAGGGAGGTGCAGCAGGAGGCGGAGAGGGCTCGCGACCTGGTTGAGGCGGCTCGCTGCCCAACAGCACCGAGGCTTAGCAAGGCAAGACGGAAGCGGAAGCCACGCAGGCAGGCGCGATCACTATTGGCGTGATCGAAACCGTGGAGGGAGGCGGCAGCCGGCCAACCCGAAGGCCGAGCAGTGCAGCTGAGCAAGCACGGCGAGCCGTGAGGAGGCATCGGAGGTCAAGACCCGAGATCGGGGACCTCGGGGTGCAGTGGAGGTAGAGGCGGCGAGATGGAGGACAAGGACACCTTGGAGTTGCAACTCCAAGACGCATCGGAGCAGCAGGGGGTTCTCAACGAGAGAATCCAAGACTTCGAGCGAGAGATAGAACGCCTCCAGCTCCGCCTGAAGACGGAGGAGAATAGGCGGCGGTGCAAGGAGTTCGACGTCGCAAGGCTGCAGCAGGAGATGGCGGAAGTCAGGAGTCGAACGGGGATACCGGCCCGCCTGGAGAAGGAAGTAGCGGACCTCCGGGAAAGAGTAGACGGAGGGAGGAAAGCACTGGAGGAGAAGCAAGCACGGGCGAGCCGTGAGGAGGCAGAGGGGGAGCTCAGCCCCATGGCCCGCAAATTGGCGGAGCTGGAACAACGACGGGAGGTGGAGAACGTCGAGCAGCAGCGAAGGCTGCAAGAGGTAACGGAGGCAGCCCTGACGGCCTCAAGGAGTCCGCCACCATACCGTAAGCTTGGCCACGAGACGGGCCAGGCCGACGACATGCCCACCGGAGCACCTCCGGAGGAGGAGGCGAGAGGGCTCGGCTCATGTGGAAGAGGCGATTCAGCAAGTCGATTCCGACTTCGCCTACTACCACGCAGAGCTCCTCAAGGCTCTGGAGGTCCTGCGCCACCCTAGGCGGAGGTGGACCCCAAGGTCGGAAGGAGGTGCAAGGGAGGACGGACCTAGAGGTCCGGACCCGGAGGAGACCGGACCTAGAGGTCCGGACCCGGAGGGAGGAGGAGGAGGAGAGCAGCGGAAGGAGCCGGAGGAGGAAGGGGTCGCTGCAGGAGGTAAGCACTGACACCCTCACATGGAAGAGGAGGCGGATCTTGGGGAGGCTGCGGAAGGCAACCGGGCATTCGGGAACCAAGGAGGGCTCGGGATGAGCCCGTGATCACCCGGCAAGGAGGCGGACCCGAGTCTGGGTCGGACTTTGTCCGGACTCGAGGAAAGGCCGGATCCCAAGTCCGACCCCGAAGGTCGGAAGGAGGTGCAAGGGAGGACGGACCGGGACCGGAGCCCTAGGAGCGCTGTTTGACGACGGCAGCAGCAGCAGCGAGGGAGAGCAGCGGAAGGAGCCAGGAGGAGGAAGGGTCGCTACACCGGAGGTAAGCACTCGACACCCTCACATGGAAGGACGGGAGGCGGATCTTGGGGAGGCTGCGGAAAGGCCGCAACCGGGCATTCGGGAACCAAGGGAGGGCTCAGTGGATGAGCCCGTGATCAGCCCGGCAAGGAGGCAGACCCAGGAGCCTGCGGGTCCGGACTTTGTCCGGACTCCTGAGGAAAGGCCGGATCCCGAAGTCCGACCCTCAAGGAGTTTGGACTTAGAGATCCAAACTCTAGTGACGAGTCCGAACCCTGAGGTTCGGACTCCAGGGGAAGGGTTGGGTCCAGAGGACCGGACCCCAGAGGCAAGTCCGGACCCCGAGGTCCGGACTCCAGAAAGAAGGCCGGACACAGGAGACCGGACCCCAGAGGGGAGACCGGACCCCAGAGGGAAGACCGGACCTAGAGGTCCGGACTCCGGAGTCGGGACGGGGTCCTGAGGTCCAGACTAGGGGAGTGGAGGAGAGCCACCAATCACCAGCCCCAGCAGATCCAGCCCCTGGAGGGCCCATTGCGCAGGGGCCCGCCAGAGAGATAAGAGAGGAGGGCGAGGAAGATTTAGTGGTGGCCCGGTTGTACGCCGCCTGGCGCCTGACAAACCCTCGGGGAGAGGAAGGGGTCCCGCCTCACGGATCATTCGATTGGGCGCGCCGCAATCGTCAGGGCTCGGCTTTGGGCCGCCGGTGCCAAGAAGGAATCAGGGGCCATCCCAGCCCCACCACCGACGGCGGCGATAGGAGGAATAGGGAAAATAGTAGGCGGCCGGTTAGGGCACACTGAGCTGGCCCTCAGCTCAGAATAGAGGTGTAATAAAGGCGCCGACCTTCGGCGTAGTATAAGAGGGCTGAGGCCGCTCTGAATAAATCATCTTCTCTTGGTGTTGATGCCGCGTTTTCTTGCAGACCTTTGTGTGTCTTCATGCTAACGTGAGTCCTGAGTCATCGAAAGGTACGACACCCGAAGAGATCGATCAAGGTCCCGTGACGACCCTAACGTGTGGTGGTGTGTGCGGGGAAGGCGGGACCCTTGTTCGTCCGGAGGCGGACCCGAGGTCCGGACCCGAGGTCCGGACCCGGAGGGCATCTGAGCCGGAGGAACTCAGGAGGGCATGCAGAGCCCGGACGGAGGCCCGCTGAGCGACGGAGGAGGTCCGGTTGTGTACCACCTCCTTCCCAAAGTTGATGAGAGTGGTGAGAGTGGTGAGGAGTGGTGAGAGTGGTGAGAGTGGTGAGTGGTGAGAGTGGTGAGTGGTGAGAGTGGTGAGAGTGGTGAGAGTGGTGAGAGTGGTGAGGAGTGGTGAGTGGTGAGAGTGGTGAGTGGTGAGAGTGGTGAGAGGAACGGGTCCCGAGGTCCAGACTAGGAGTGGAGGAGAGCCACCAATCACCAGCCCAAGATCCGGCCCACTGGAGGGCCCATTGCGCAGGGCCCGCCAGAGATAAGGAGGAGGCGAGGAAGATTTAGTGGTGCCTTGTCGGCCATGGCGTGCTGACAAACCCTCGGGAGAGGAAGGGGTCCCGCCTCACGGATCATTCGATTGGCGCCTGCAATCGTGGCCGCGGTGCCAAGAAGGAATCAGGGGCCATCCACCACCGACGCGATAGGAGGAATAGGGAAAATAGTAGGCGGCGGTTAGGGCACACCGAGGCCCTCACCGTAATAGAGGTGTAATAAAGGCGCCGACCTTGAGCGTAGTGTAAGAGGGCCGAGGCCGCCTCAATAAATCATCTTCTCTTGGTGTTGATGCTGCTTTCTTGCGGACCTTCGTGTGTCTTCATGCTAACGTGAGTCCCGAGTCATCGAAAGGTGCACGCTCAAGAGATCGATCAAGGTCCCGTGACGACCAACGTGTGGTGGTGTGTGCAGGAAGAGCGATCGGGGACCCTTGTTCGCCCGCAGCAGCCCCACGATGGACCGAACGCAGGAAGCCGGAGGAACTCCGGAGGGCATGCAGAGCCCGGACGGAGGCCCGCTGAGCGACGGAGGAGGTCCTGACTGCAGCTACTCATGCGTTCCTTCCCAAAGTTGATGAGAGTGGTGAGAGTGGTGAGAGAGTGGTGAGAGTGGTGAGTGGTGAGGTGGTGAGAGTGGTGAGAGTGGTGAGAGTGGTGAGAGTGGTGAGTGGTGAGAGTGGTGAGGAGTGGTGAGAGTGGTGAGAGTGGTGAGAGTGAGAGTGGTGAGAGGAACGGACTAGAGGAACGAGTGACGTGCGTGAACGATACGGACGCAAACGGGTCCTTAAACGTTTGGCCACACCGGGCCTGTTCGGTGAACGTTAGGAGTAGTTAGGCGCAAAACGACGATTGTGTGTGTTAAGGCTGAGCGGTCACAAAGTAAGGTGAGAATCGATCGAAACGCGGCAAACGGAGCTTATCATTCTCTTGGGAGCGGACTCCTTACTACAACGACACGGGATTGTGCGCGCCCGGCTGACCGTCAGCAAAAGTCGCGCCACACCTAGCTAGTGAGCTTGTCATTGAGCCAAGGGTAGTAGCTAGTTGTGGAGAGCCTAGCTAGTGAGCTTGTTGTTGAACCAAAGGTAGTAGCTAGTTGGTTGGTCTTACTTGGAACTTAGTGCTGCGTCTTACTTGGAGCTTAGTGCTGCGTCTTACTTGGAGCTTAGTGCTGCGTCTTACTTGGAGCCTAGTCTTACTTGGAGCTTAGTCTTACTTGGAGCCTAGTCTTACTTGGAGCTTCATGCTGCGTCTTACTTGGAGCCTAGTTTTACAGGGAGCTTAGTGCTGCGTCTTACTTGGAGCTTAGTGCTACGTCTAACTTCGAGGCTAGTGCAGCGCCTTGAGATTGAGAGCCTTGAGAGTTGTGCAAGTCTCTATGTGAAAAGAATTGGCTGGGAAGCCAGCACTTGCTGCTTTCTACTGACTGGCATTATTCTTAGGCCTTATTATGAACCCCTAGCTATTGGAGAGCGATGATTAACCAAACCCATCGAGGAAAACATTAGTTCGTGAAGTTGAACGAGAACCTAAGACCTTTCACATCTCGCAATGCTTGTGGACATCATGGGAACACGGTCTAGGTAATATGTATAAAAAAATTTGGAGGAAAAGATCCTCCAGACATTCACAGTGCTTAGCGGAGATGGCTCTACCCATCTCTTTAATTAGCATGAAGATCCTGTTCTGAGGCAGATTCGCTTTAGAATAATTATACTACAGTACTAAATAGGTACCTAATGCACAGATGCATTAATAGATAATCAAAAGAAAAGTACGATCAAAACTACGACCAAGGACATTGATTCCGACTTTGGAATCAATGCAACAATGCCAAATAAGCTTGAAGATTCACCACATCCAGGATCTCACATGGATGCAATGAAAAACGTTTGAGCAGAAGTGCCACACTCAAACTCCTCGATAAGCAGTTGCAGCAGGCTCTAAATTACGTGTCTTCAGCATAAGTTACTCCTGTCACTTAAGGCCGAAGAGTCCGAAGAGATGCTGGGACCAGCATAAGAATTAGTGCTACACTCAAGGACAGGATAGCAGATTCCACTGCTGCATCACTTTTGCATGCATTTCTCCATCCTGGCATTTCGGAACCTAGAAAGAGTCACCATCAGAGAATAAGCTCATAGGGAAGCCAGTAGGAAGCACGAAATCCGGTCCCGTCTTTTCACGCGAAATCGCCTTGCCCAATGCATAGCCCAAAGCTCTGGCTACAGGCACCGCCACAGCATTTCCAACCTGTTTGTATCTGCAACATGCAAAGATAGTGAACAGTGAATTTGGGCGAATAGTTGCTACGTTGATATCTGAGCTTCTTGACAGATTACCACACCTTTCCTTTGTTTCACCGAACAGCTTGTAGTGATCAGGGAAGCCTTGTAATCTAGCATTCTCCCTTATGGAGAGCACACGATCCTGGGAAGGATGCAAGACAGCCTGCAGGACAAGGAGTCAAGATCAAGCCACTTGCATTCTTCCAGACAGGCTCTCGAAGATCGGGGCGCATCTGACCTGATTATGAGGCTCTGCTCGGGTCACGACGGTGGCCACAGTTTGGTCCCACCACAACCGCCCAAATGGTCTGTACACAAATAAGCACATTGTTAGCGATAGGACCTAAAAGCCCAAAAGGAAGTAAAGATAAGTCATCGTAGCTGCAAGTTAAGTAGACTTACTTGGAACTTTTGCCTTTCACGAAAGTGATGGCGTAGTCGGGAACCTGCGGCCACTCAAACCAGCACCGTTTCAAAATTCGTATCCGCCGTTTTGTTTAAGGTGATTATCGATTTCTACAATACACGTACCAAAGGCTTCCCAGATGCCAGCAGTTTTCTATTTTCTTGCTTAACAGTGACAGTGTTGTCCTTCAAAACTATCACCCCTTCGAGATCCCGGAAATTTGCTCCCTGTTGGGGCATACAAGCGATGAAGTCTTTGCAGGAGTGAAAACAACAGAATGTAAGAACAAGCGACATGTAAGCGGAGGATACCTTTCTTTTGGGAATTTGACAGGCACGATCAATGTCATCCTGGTTCATGATCAGCGGCTTATGATCAAACAGCAGCGAAGGCTGACAGCCACCTGCAGCACGATTTAAAATGTTAAAAATTGGCAGAATGGTGAGCTAAGGGAAGCTTCTTATGGTCTAGGCAGCCACCTGGTTTGGGGAGACGAACGAGCTTTTGGAACGGAGTCTCTGGCGCCTTAATGTATGGTATTTCATCCCTTGTTTCATAATTATCGATCTAGACAGGACAGAAGGTTAGACTGAGGGCTTGTTATGAGGGTGCATGACCCACCAGGCAGTAAAAACTTACAGGAGGTAGATCGGATATTGCATCCTGGAGAAGAAGAGCTTTTTCCAGGGGGCGATCGTCTTCAACGGCTACCAGGTTTTGCTGCACAGAAGTGGGGCTTGGTTAGGTCATGGAGGCAAGGAATTGACAAGATGGGCAAAGAGCGTGGATGGACCATATATGATCACCTTAAAGCGGTCTGGTGCATGTCCTCGTCTGACGACATCGTGGGTCGGAAGCGGAAAAGCAGGCAGCATCTGCAGCAAGAACCTCATGACTGTCAAATTAGAGCAAACCCGAATCCGCCAGTAACCCTACAAAAGAACTCCAACAGATGCTGAGTAGGAAGCACAAGGTACCTCCATGATAGAGGCACCCCAAAGGAACACCCTCATTCGGTATTGGGGTAAACCATAAGACCCTGCAACCATGAGGCCAATTTTGGCCTACGTACATAGATTTCGATGAGTCTCTCAAAAGATCGGTACCTGCATCCTGGACGTGTAGTGGAGCATGAGTTACCTGATACTGCATACCGACAAGACGGCTGAGGGCATATTTGCCGAGCACACCTCCACAGAACTTCAATATATCTACAACATTCTCCATGAGAATGAATCGAGGTTTGAGAAAGTTCACGATATCCATGTACACCACCATTTGGTGATTGCGAGGGTCTGCGAGCGGATTTTCGTAGTTTCTAAACCTATTGAAGCCACTGGCTCCCTGGCACGGAGGGCCACCACATATCACATCTACCTCCCCCTGTCAACAAAGGAAGGTCATGTCATGAAAATGAAAGAGATGCATTCCCAATCTCATAAATACGTGCAAGTCCTCACTGGCACGGGCAAAATCCTGTTCTTCCGACCGTGTACCACGAACTCCTTCAAACGCTCAGGACAATGCCTGCCAAAACAAAAAATCCAGCAGAGAGTTGAGCCCACAAACATGCAGGTTCTTCGCCCATGCTTCAGAATAGCGTGATGATGGGAATGAGAATAACTTACTCAAGGTTTTCCAGAGGTTCCCAGGTATCCTCTTCTTCATCATATCCCTTCCACCGAACCTGTGCAACAAACTATTCGATGAGCGAAAGGGGAATTGAAGGGATTCAACCCGACGACACAACAATGATGTTGCTCACCTTGAAGAGAAGGCCCTTCTCAGCGTCATACTTTATGTCAAGGAGCTTTTCCACTTCAAAAATGTCTTGATCGTTAGTGGTGGAACCATCATCATCCTCAGAGGGTTCCTCACCCACTTTGGACTCAAATTCAGCATTAGCTGTGTACTTCGAACACAGTCCTTGCCAGCATTTGATCGCTTCAAGGAAGGTATCTGCTGATTCGTTTCTCACCTAGTGACGGAGACCCAAAATCAGCATGATCAAGCAAAAAGCAACACTGAATAGAAAGGTGATCTTGGTACGTATTTCTCACCATAGTTTCGGGGTGGTTATGTTTGTAGCTTTTGCAGGCGTCTTCATTGATATCAATGGCCCATCTCTGCGACACAAGGTAGTCAGGATCAGCAATGTGACCCCCTCACTGACAGGCAGATGAGAATATGTGAAGTCTTACCGATACAAGGTTATGCCCAGCTAACTGGGCTCCAGAACACAAGCCAGTTGACATTGCCCCACAGCCTGCATAAAGGTCTAAAAGGCTTAAGTCGGGATAGCCCGACTCCTTCTTCTGCTTGACTTTCTTGGACAACGATGCTGTGGGTTCTTGACAGGTTGCCGTACTCCCGTTCGACTCCTGGCTAGAAAAAGCCGCGGCGTCTGCCGCCAGAATAGGGACGATAACGATGAGAATCATAAGACTGCAGCCCCTTGCTTCATGAGGACGATATCCACATGCACGACACATGATCTGCACTGACCCATACCTGGCAGCGTAGAGAAAGTTGAGTACTGCTCATTGTAAGCCATGTCGTAGTAGTATTCAGAACGAGGAACGGCCACTGAACTACTGCACTTGACCTGCACAACAACCCCGCGGTGTCATCCCAAGAACTACCTTCAAAGTACAGCGCTCCTCCTGGACGGCAGATGCTTACCATCGGGTGTACTTTGGAGACGGATACTTTCCTCACTAGGCAATCCAAAGGATTGGGATCATTGTGACTGGAGAGAAACAGTCTCCTCTGATCATGCATGGTGGGGTCTCCCCCTTTTTCTCCAAGAGCCTGTAATAAAACCCAGGATCAGCAGGATTCAAGATTGAAGCAGCCATGTCCCTTTCAACAAATTAGTACAGCGCAGAAACGGGGGAGCCGCCGTACCGTATCCTCTGGAAAGTAAAACCAGTCGCAGCACATATAGGGGCTCCCATCCTTCTCCTCGAACATCTCCGTGATCAGGCCCAAGAAGTTCTTGGCTTCCTCGCTCTGCACACCCACTGTATCAGAACCCAACAAGAACCAGCTCCCTTCGGTGGCGGAAGATCAACTTCATGCAATTTCACACCAAGGAGAAGAACAACAGACTTTGACTTCGGCTGCGTCTCCAATTTCGAAGTAGATGCCATCCACCTCTGCCGCAGTGTAATGGGCGACGGCGACGTAATCCCCGTCCTGTACCCACAACCCGAACACGGCTCTCACGCCATCCAGCAGGAAGCTAGACACACAAATTCCACATTCCTCATTCCCACCCCAAATTCCACATTCGACTAACCTTGTACCGTTCGGGAAACATGGCCAATGCAACGCTTTTGTCCATGGGAGCCCCGACGAACTTTGCATAACACGTGTCGTCATCATCGTCATCTTCTTCCTCCTCTTCACTCCCGTCCACAACATCGTCGCTACCAGCAGACGAGCTCTTGGGCTTCTGCTGCCCATTCTCCTCACTCTCATCCTCTTCCTCCCCACCCACCGAGTTCTCGCTCTGGCACGCCCTGGGTGGCGCTCCTGCATTCTCCAGGCTGGTGAGCGCAGTCGTCTTGCTGCTGCTGCTGTCCTTGGAGCAGGATTCCTTCTCCTCCACTCTGCTCCGCTTCTGCGGCGCTACATTCTTTCCTCCCTTCCTCCGCTTTCTCCCCTTCCCCTCTTCCCGTCCCCCAACCTCCTCCCCCTCCCCCTCGTCCTCCTTCACCTGCGTTTTGAACTTTTTCTTCTTTTCCTTCCCCTTCTCGTTTCCCGTCTCCTTCTTCAACTCCAGATTTCCCTCGTTTCCATCATCCAGCTTCACCTCCTCTTCCCTTTCCCCATTCTTCTTCACCTCCTTCCTCGCATTCCTCCTCCCCTCGGCCTTCCCCCGCCCCGCCCCCTTCTCAGCTGTTTCCAAATTGGGCTTTATGCGCGGAGGCAACGGTGTGTTAAGCAGCGCCGCCAATTCCCGGTTGGGCTTCTTCACTCCGGGAGTGCTTTCGACCTGCTTCGTCGACGCCTTGGGTTTCGCCATTGCTCGTCTGCACAAAAGGCCACCCACCACGACCCACCTCGTCACAAGGCACCAGAAACGAAAACCCACCACCCCAAACACGCACATCCCTTGCATTTCTCTATCGCCCCACAACCCAAAACGTATGCATTCCCAGCACCCACAAATTCCAATTTCAAGCCCACAAATTCCAATTTCAAGCTCACATTCCGTGCCGCTCGCACCGGAACAGCTCAGGCGGACTGTATGGCACCCAGCAGCGCGGGAATGGGGCGGGCGAGAGTGGCTAGCAATGCGGAGGGAGTGGGTGAATCCCACGGAGCTGAGCTGAGGAGCCCAAGGAGAAAACTTGAAGCAGTCTGCTCCAGCCTCCTGTCACCAGCCGTGGAGCTAGTCCACTATCCCCAGCGTCCTGTAACGGGCGCTGCCCGCCTGTATCCCCAGGGGAACCTGGAACCTGCCCGCCTTTCGCGCGCGTGTCCCGCCCTGCTGCCTCGCCTGGCCGTTTAAACTTTAGAGGCGCGCTTGTGAACTTGGAGGATGGCTAAAACTCCACACAAACTAACTTTGCACGCTTCTCAAAGCATTTGGGACCCACCACCTCGCCATCCCGCATACCCGCCTCTCCCATGCCATAGCCAGGACCGGCCCGTTGCACCGTTCGGTTCCAACGTCGCGAGTGCCGGTGTTTCCCATCTGCCACTGCCACCGGGAGTGTAACCCTAGCGATGTACCGGCTAAACCCTCAGCTCTTGCGAAATTGGGGCTTGTTGAGGTTCCGTTGCGTTCTGGTGGGCGGAGTGGTCTAAAGTGGCATTAAGAACATGGTGTTTAACCCGGAACGCCGCGCCCTACTTTCGGCCATTTTCCATTATTTATTTTTAAAATAAAATTAATTAAAAAATTGGACCGTTCTGTTCTTGCCTCCACAAGTAGCACCGTACTTGGATCTACACAAGTGTGTGGCTCAAAAAAATATGAAACCCATCTCAGTTGTCCACCACTAATTTCCAAGGTGCTTCAAAGACATATGAAACCTACCTTGGTTGTCCACCACTTATGTGCAAGGTGCTTTCAGTAGAGCTGTCAATGTCCACGAGGAGAAGTATCTTCATCTGGTTTACAACTTCCATTACTCATCTTGTTGAACTAATATGACAGGAAAAGCGAGAACCATAACCACCACGCTGTCACAAAAATGGGCTAAGTCCAATGCTCGTGGACCGGCTCAAAACATTTTTAGAAGTGAAAAATCCTGGTTCCCAAGGGAACTACAGGTCACAAAAATTGTTTCACTACACACAACCGCATATGATAAAGTAGGCTTGCCAGCAAGCTTCTACTCTACATTCTACCTCCTACCGCTGGTTCACATACCGGCCACCTCTTGTCTCCACGTTTCATCAAAACTCGGCCACCGCTTATTCCATTTGATTCCGGACACAGTCATTGGCCAAGGATGCAAGCATTGCCTACAGACAGTGGTCCAAGGTGAAAAAACGACGGGATCAGGGGAGCGGGGATGCCCCCGTTTAAACATGGTCTCGCTAAACCCAAGGCCGAACTAGTACGGCTGTGTGGGATCTAAAAGGATCTTTCCATTCGATGGCTTGTAGTAGCCGATCCATGGTAGTCTTTTTTTTTACGAAAAAATAATTATGGCAAGGAGCAGAAACGAAGGGTATGGGATGCTTTATTAGTTTGTATGGAGATTTTGCACCTGCTTGAATTTGGGGGCCATTGTGATGCCCATTCTCACCCGCCGGTCCACTTTCATGCAAAACAGGATGCTTACACGATACATCAGCGTTATATAAACCCAGCCATGCATCTAGCTAAGCACATCACAAGAAAAGCCCAATAACACACAAGCTTGCTAGGTAAACATTGCAGCCTACATCCTTTAGCAGCTATCCTTGACAGCTATCAAGGATGACCCCTTGGGACAACTCAACCACATCTAGAAAAAAGGGCGGGCAAATCTTCATACAACTTGCTAAGAAATCACATACATACACTCATGATCTTAACAACACGAGAGAAGCTTTGTGTGGCTAGAGCATTGTTTAGTCCTCCAGCATGTAGGTTCAAGTTCCCCAACAAGCAGGCAAGAAATGTCAGTGTCGTGCACTCTGATACAACGAAACCAGAGTTTGATTACAAGCTGAGAGCGGGCTGTGTTCTTCACAAGCCTGCGAAATAGGACTCACATAAAGTTGCCTCCATGGCTGCTTGCCAGTGCCTTGTAGCTAGCTTGGCCTTGCCGCATTAAAACCTAGATCCTGCCGTCATCGCCCACCTTGACGAGAGAAAGCTCAAACGACGAGAGAGCCTCGATCCTAGAGCGAAGCATAATGGCTCAACTGGAAATTAAATGACCTCAACTAGGACATTAATTAATCTAAATTGACTGCTACATTAATGACATACCAGCAAAATGAATATCTACCATAATGTTCTTTTACTAGACTACTTTAAGATCGCCTTCACCTGGCAATCACCTAGAACAAGCTTGACACCAAGCACTTAAAATTATATGGTAGGTGGTCTTTCATTGTCTTACAAATCATCTAGCACACTATCTTATGCACTCCACATGCTTTCAAAACCTCCTTGCAGGACTTTCCAGCCGCTGCTTGGAATTTTCAGCCACTGGAGGAATTTTTAGCAACATCATGCATGTTTTACATTGGAAGAAGAAGAAACTTTTGGCACCATCATGCCTGTTTTACATCGAAAGAAGAAGAAGAAGAAGAAGTCCATTTTAGTCCACTTCAACGAAATTTTCCTATCCTGCGACTTGGTACATAATAACTTGTACCATGGTGTGCCTAAGCTACTTGCACCAAGAGCATCCACTGCCTCTAGGCACCCCATCTAAGTACCAATCTAAGTGCCAGATGGTTAACGATGGTGTTCTTATAAATGTTTGTCCATTGGTCTAAGCCATTTGGACACACATCGCACTAGATGCAAGCTTGTTGATCAAGCTGCCCATCTTCTTTCAAGACTTGACAATTTATTATTATATTCTATATCAATAATATTTAAGATAATTTTAGAATCACATAAATCTTTAAGATATTCCCGGACTCTATAGTTGAATCTACAAATAATTCATATTCTCAAAAGACAATATCACATATGACATGGTCAAACTTGGTGAGATTGACTCCAATATTCCCACAAGTTATATATTATAATACAATATATTGCAAATCTATGTACAATAAGCTTCAAGAACACGATAGAGAAGAAAATTTTATTTCATATTGACTCCAATCTTCTAACAAGTTATATATTATAATACAATATATTGCAAATCTATGTACAACAAGATTCAAGAACAAGATAGGGAAGAAAATTTTATTTTATACATTTAGTCCTTGGGTGGACACATTGGAGTGACGAGGGTCACTATCACCCCCCGCGGGTTCAGCATAGGCAACAACTCAAATGAGATATTGTAGCTAGATCAACCACCTTCTACAAATTCGATATGTAGGTGGATCAGCTCCTTTCTAGGTATTCGATATGTAGGCGGATCACACAACTCAAATGGGATATTGTAGCAAGATCAGCCACCTTCTGCATATATGATATATAGCCGGATCAACCGCCTTCTAGGTATTTGATATGTAACCAAATGATCCGCTTTTCACATATTCGTTATACAACTGGATCAACCACATTCTATACATCCTCTTCCACTCATAGTGATCCCACACAACATGACAATAATCTAAGCTTTATTTATTTTATTAATATGATTACTTAGAGTAATTATCTAATATCAATTAATTTTAAATACTTATATCAATTAAATTATGTTTATGCTTAAAATTTTCATATGTGCTGCATATAGAGAAATGGTTGGACTTCGTGACCCTATCAACTCAAATCACATGCTGCAAAATTGAAAGAAATAAGGATCTCATACACTGTCCTCTTGTGTCTACTCCGCATATGTTGCTAGCTAGCTAGCGCTAGTGGTGGTGAGCACCGCTGCTAAGCTCCGGCGGTTGTTGCATTCTAGTTGATGTTGAGCTCCGGAGCCGCCATTGATCACCTCTAGATAGGGACTTATCCCTCGGCGCTGAGCTCCACTATAATGGCACCTAAAGCGATCTGATGCATCCTGCACTAGGAATTCCTCAATCGGATGTTGTTGGGTTTTGCTCTTGCAGGAATACAAAGCATGTCGCTGGCACTGAGCTTCGGCTTTAATTTTTCAATTCCCAATGTTTTTCAATACCCAATGCTGCCAAGCTTCTTGCACTTGCAAGAAGACCATAGTGGGCTTTTGAGAGCACTTGAGACCATGTAGCGCAGTTGGCTTCTCATCTCTTGCGCTTCATGGTGAGAGAAATAGAGGCCCTTGACTCATAGTTTGGTGCAAGGTACACCTTGACACTGGTGTGTGCGGTGCTAGATTTTGAGGCAAGCAGCACAACCCTAAACCGTTGAGGGTGTGAAGCCAAATAGAGTTTCTTGATTTTAATAACTCATATATATTATCCTCATTATATATACCCTTGACATATCCAGGATGCATTTTGCTCGTTGTCCCCGTTATTGCCACACATGACATCATTCATGACGTCACACTTGGTCCAAAGCGACTAAGTTTGGGTGGCAGACGTGGTAGTCACACATCCTATACTAGACTACTTCTTTGATCTAAGAGGCTGGCCCACCTGCCCTCCCCTATGCTTAATGACCTCTGCCGCCCCCACTCTAACTATTGCCCAACCTGGATGGATAACCTCTTCAAATAACAAGGTAAGATGACCGCCCAACTTAGAACTTAGTTGGTACTTCTTAGTGTAACCATGAAGATCTGCACAAGTTGTATTATGGTCACAGGCTCACCCCATCTCTCCATGTTAATAAAATCCTCCCATGTACTCTAATTAATAATAATAATAATTTTATCGTATTCACTGATCCTTTCGACCAGTACTAGGATATAGTAGCTTCAGTTTTGATTGAATGCAGAATGTTCTACGGATCCATGTTACAAGTTTGACAGAGGCCAAGTCCTATGACGGATATGCCGTGTGTTACACCGTAAAACGACAGCCTAGCTACCATACTTAAACCACATTCTTCAAAAAAAATATAGAGCTTGTGTGAGCAGCTTCCAACTGCATCTATCTCGCTTATCCTGGTCACCGCTAACATGCCATCCTTTAAACTAGAATAGAGTTTTTTTCTACTTCTTTTTTCGACCTAAGTACAAACTAAGATAGGGGGGCCGATAGCTTATATTTTGTAATAGGTTCCCATTGGGGTTGCACACCTTGTAATACATATACCTATATGTGATCGGAATTTCCCATATATGCAAATATAAAGTCTCCATATTCTTCCTATGTATAAAGCTTATAAGACTTGAGGTGTCTATATGCGTAGGTATACAGTATGTTCATCCTAGCTTGTGTCTTGTCCTAACCTCGGGTTTTGTAACAGTTGAATGACCTAGTGGCCCAACTAGGAGCTCCAGAGCGGCAACGAAGGCAGATATGGCCGTGGAGGCCGACCCTGCCGCGGAGCGCAGGGAGAGATTGCGCGCCTTGCGTGCTGCCGCGGAGCTTTCCCAGAACCTTGCATCTGAGCATCACGATGATGAGGACGAGCGGGATGGGGTTGTCGTGGATGGCGAGCCAGCTCAGGTTATGAGCTTCCGAAATTACGTGCCTCACGATGAACAGCTGCTGCAGAAGAAGAAGTCTCCAGTAGCCCTCTCCAAGTTTGAGGATCCTGTTACCAGGACAGAAGCGGATGAAGGTCGGCTGGAAGATCCCATTGTGAGCATCGCCCCCAAGAAGCCTAATTGGGACTTGCGGAGGGACGTCGCGAAAAAGCTAGAAAAGTTGGAGCGGCGCACTCAGCGCGCCATTATCGAGCTCATGCAGGACGAGGAGAAGCTTCGTCAAGCCGCTGCCGAGGAAGTGAT
This sequence comes from Anthoceros angustus, assembly GCA_010909165.1. NCBI lineage: Eukaryota > Viridiplantae > Streptophyta > Anthocerotopsida > Anthocerotales > Anthocerotaceae > Anthoceros > Anthoceros angustus. Next base: position 393,458 of record VJWM01000003.1, read on the forward strand.
CGACGATTAGGGTGTCTCGTTATGCCTGCATCTCTCTGTACGAATTGCTAGCAGTAGACAAGGATATTAGACCCTTTCAATCGGATTCTTAGGTGGAGAAACGCTTGGTCTTAGGGAACCCTTCATCCCTGCTGTCTGCCCCCTGTAGGTTGAGAGTTGATCGAGGTGCAGTTGCCTTGCTTTGTGCATAGTTATTTGAAGTTGTTTGCTTCGGTTGGCTCTTGACCATCCTGGCATCCAGGTTGCATCGTCTTGTTCTGGCACATTAAATGGCAATGAGGAGCGGGTTAACGATCAGATTAGGGTCCTTCCATGCTCATGAATTTGCATCTGGGTGCTGATCACAACTCGAACGTCTTCGCGATTTTGATTTTGGGTCTTCCAAAATTGGCCTTGAACTCTTCAAAGTGATCGACTCATGTCTTGTCGTGGGGAGATGTAGCCTTGAGCATCATCTCTTGTGGTTGGGGGATGTAGCCTCTAAACTTTGAAGTGATTCGCCGTTTCATTCCCCGGTCATGCAATTGGGAATCGGATACCTCCCTCTGAGATGACTAGCTAGTGATTCACCAACTCTTCTCTTGTTGGTCTGGTTTGCACACCTTAGTACATACCGGGGCATCTTGGCACGGCCCGCATAGTGGTGCCTGCAATACCTCATCTTCCAATAGCGGTGCCTGCAATATGGCCACATTATGGCCACCGGATTTGTTGTGGTCCCAACAAATTGGTGGGTCTACAGGGATTCTACGAGGAGCTCCCGCTCACCTCACCGTATGGAGGGAACCGCCAGTATACTGCCCAGCATTCAGGTGCAGCAGTGTAGGGAATCCAGCACTTTCGACAGAATGTGTGGCTGGGGAAGGATTGTCCAGCGATGGTCGTCGCCAGGAGCAGGGGCAGGAGCTGTTGTGGCGACAATTTTTTCTGGATCCTACCATGTGGTGGGACAACAGGCGAGAGAAAAGGAGCTCCCGTTCGCCTGACTTCCGGCATAAGGGCTCCGGTGAGGTCCTCTGGTTAAACAACACGTTCAAGCCATCTTGGGTGGATGAGCAGCTCGTTTGTTGGGATATGCAGATGGGCCATGGTACCTCTCCTTCCAACGTGCGCACGTTATGTCAGCAGGGGAAGCTAACTGAGGCCTTTTTAGCCCTGGAATCTCAGGCGCAGACGGACTGTCCTGTTTCTCAATCTCTGTTGTATACTGTGCTAAAAGTGTGTGCAGCCAAGAAGGATTTGGATGTGGGGCGACGAGTGCATGATCTGTGTGTCAAACTCGGGTACGAGTCAGATGCATACTTGGGGAACCATATCTTGCGCATGTATGCAGGTGGAGGTAGGCTACAGGAGGCCATGGATGTGTTCACCAGGGTGGGCAAACCGGATGCCTTCATGTGGAGCTCCATAATTTCTGCCCATTCTAAGCATGGGAAACCTAAAGAGGCTGTAGTTTTGTACAATGAGGTGCGTAGCTCAGGTATGAAGGCGGATGCGCACGTCTTTGTAGCTGCCCTTCAGGCTTGTGCACTTGCTGCGGACTTGGAATCTGGCAGAAGAGTGCACTGTGATGTGTTGAACAGTGGCATTCCTCCCGACTTGTTTGTTGGGAACTCCCTGGTGGACATGTATGCAAAATGTGGCAAACTGGAAGAAGCATGCCGGGTTTTTGATAGCTTGGCCAGAAAGGATGTGGTGACATGGAATGCCCTGATTGCTGGGTATGCACAGCAAGGGCTCGGTCGAGAAGCGCTTCTTCTGTATGAGCGAATGGAGCAGGAGGGCCTGATTGTGGCTGACCAGGTTACTTTTGCTTGCCTTTTGAAGGCCTGTGCAAGCACTGGCGCCTTACAGAAGGGCAGGCAGGTGCACTTGCAGATCGTGGAAAGAGGCCTGGTGGGTAACATTCTGCTTAGCAACTGCCTCGTGGACATGTATGCAAAATGTGGTGAACTGAGGGATGCACGTGGGGTTTTTGACAGCATGGCCACGAAGGATGTGGTGACATGGAATGCCGTTATAGCTGGGTATGCACAACAAGGGCTCGGGCAAGAGGCGCTTGATCTATATGGACAAATGGAGCAGGAAGGCCTGTTTATGGCTGATCAGGTTACTTTCGCTTGCCTTCTTAAGGCTTGTGCATGCACTGGCGCCTTACAGATGGGCAGGCAGCTGCACTTACAGATTGTGGAAAGAGGACTGCTAGATAACATACTGGTTGGCACCTGCCTGGTGGACATGTATGCAAAATGTGGTGAACTGGAAGAGGCATGCCGGGTTTTTGACAGCTTGGCCACGAAGGATGTTGTGGCATGGAATGCCCTAATATCTGGGTGTGGTACTTGTGATGAAGGTCACAAGGCACTAGCTTGTTTTGAGGAGATGTTAGCCGCCGGCATCCGACCTGATGATGCTACGTTCACTTGCCTTTTAGTAGCATGCAGTCATGAGGGACTGGTGAATGAGGGTCGCCAGCTCTTCAATTCCATGGTTGAAAAGTATGGCATGAAACCGACTATTGAGCATTACAGTTCCATGGTGGATCTGCTTGGGCGTGCTGGCCATTTGAATGAAGCAGAGAAAATCCTATTATCATGTAAGGGCGATAGTAATGTTGTGGGGTTGAGGGCTTTGCTGAATGCCTGCAAAAGCTACGGGGATATAGAGAGGGCGGCTCGGTGTTTTGAAAGCCTAGTTAGACTGGAGCCTCAGCAGGCGTCCGGATATGTGCTTATGGCGAATGCCTATGCAGATGCAGGTATGTGGACAGATGTAGACAGGATTGAAACACAGAGAATGGCAGCAGGAGCTAAGAAGAAACCTGCAGTGGCTGGAATTGAGGTAAAGAACCAGGTACACACATTTGTGGTGGGAGAAAACAGGAATGATGTTTCGCTGACCGTAGAGAGCATGAATGCACTTCTGAAGCAGGAAGGGGGCCACGTACCACACACAAAGTTGGTGTTGAAGCCAGTGTCTCAAAAGGAAAAGGAAGATATGCTTTGCGGGCATGCTGAGAAGCTAGCTCTGGCGTATGGTCTCTTGAACACTCCAAGTGGCACACCTTTGCTGGTAACGAAGAATCTACGCATGTGCAGTGATTGCCACAGTTCCACTGAGATCATGTCAAGGATTGAAAATAGAGACATTGTTGTAAGGGATGGGTACCGTGTGCATCGGTTCGCAGCTGGTTGTTGCAGTTGCAAGGGTCGACCCTAAGGATGAACAATATCTAGCCAGAGCTAGATCTCCTTCATCCTTCGGGTTTGGATTGGGATAGGTAAATCGTAGCATTCATTGATGCTCGAGTCATATTATCCATTTTTTATGTTCATATTTCTTCATATTCGCTCTTGTTGCAAACACTCGGACCTGGGAAACAAGCGAGGCAGGCCTAGGGCTTCTATCGTTCAACAGTGTCATGATGTGTTGCTTCTCTCTTGATGCAGAAAACGTAGAAAGTTCGTCCTAGACGTTGAGAAACGAAGCTACATGCTTTTAGACTTACTTTCCACCTAAATCTTCTTTTTTTGAGAAAAACAATTTAATAGAAAAATCTATCGATGTAAAAAAATTGAAGAAAAAAGTTAATATATTTTCAGATTTATTTTTATTAAAAAATAATTGTTTATTAGAAATAAAAAGTTAATTAAAAAAACCCATCCAGCAGAAAACAACCAAAGGAGACCGTGAGGATCGGAGGAAGCTCTCATCATGTTTAAGGCTTCAAGGGCCACAGGTTAATAACGCTGTGATCATGCTTCATGCTTCAAGGACCAAAGGCTAATAATGCGGATGCCAGCACTAAGCAGTGGAGCCCACCATGTGGAAATTTACTGCCCACCACGGGCGACTTTAGTTCCCGTGTCCATATTGCCCATGCTAAAGCTTCTTCCCATGCCCTATGCCCTATGCCCTAATGCCCCATGTCCCATGCTCCATGTTCCATACCCCATACCCCATTCCTCATAACTTAAGTCTCGCCTCATGCCTCAAGTCCATGCCCCATGCCCTCATGCCCTGGTGTTTATGGGATGAAAATATTATATACTTATAATTTTAAAATTTATTTAAAAATTAAAAGATGTGCCTTTACTATGGTCGTGCTTTGATAGTGCAGTGATGTCATCTGTAAACCACTTAACCCAGATTCGAAGTCCGTATGATGACTTGATTTCAAACCTTAATGTGATTTTTGGTTCCACACATTTTATTGCATTCTGGGATTAGGTTCCCTCACATTTTATTGCAATATGGGATAAGATAAACTTCCTCTTCCATCTTTTTCCGTTCGGAGTAGTCACTAGAATGCATTTCATAACAATACAGGCGATTGCCTTGGATGGGTGCATTGCATAGCTCAGGTACCTTCAACCGCATGGATGAATGGATACAAGGAGAGTAAGATGCAAGGATACAAGGAGAATAAGATGTCGGGTTGTGGGGACGACGTCAGGTGAAATGGATGCATGGATACAAGGAGAAAAAGATAAAGGGTTGCGGGGATGACGTCAAGTGAAAGAAGGTAGAAGAGGAAGTTTATGTAATGTAATATAATATATTGCATTCTTCATATCATATAAAAGAAGGTAGAAGAGAAAGTTTATCTAAGATGGAAGAGGGAGTTTCTCTAACATAATACATTTGAGTGGAAGAAGGTGGAAGAGCATGTATTGCATAGTTTTGACTAGATCTTGTTCATCCTTAGAGTCTATCCTTGCATCTGCAACAACCATCCTTACATCTGCACACCCATGGGTACCCATCCCCATCTCTATTTTCAATCCTTGGTAGCATAAAACTGGTCAAATAAGATAAGAAGTCGACATCCTTCCGAGTCATTAAACATTGGTTGTTTCTTACATCGTAGAGGTGTCAGCCCGGTGGCGAAGTATATCAAGATATTTCCGAGATAGTTACCTAGCAACTCTGCCTCCCTCAAGCTAATTCTGAGTCCACTGAGAGTGTGGAAAGCAGCTTCAGCTCTAGAGGCCGAGAGTCTCCGCCACGGCTGGATGTGCCGTGATTTGAAGGCACGATATCCAAGCCCTCCGATTCTTAGGGCTCACTTATCAGGTCATGTGGCATACAATCTTCGGTCGTTCTGTAGCTCTTGTCCGGTGAATAGTAGCACAAGTTTGTCACATTACTCGCATAGAGGCAAGCAAACCTCTCCACCTGCACATTTACAGTATTGATAATATGTTCAGAGGCATCAAATCATAACAGTGAGAGCTAGACGTGGAGGCAAAGCTCTAGCGAGCAGAAGAGCGGACACAGGAGGAAAGGCGGAGAGGGAGGACTATCCCCACCTGGTGGGCGAACCGAGAATTTTGATATCCTGTCTTCATAAGCTGACCCCATATCTTGTGAAACTGAGGGACACAATTTTTTATTACCAAATCTTTACGTCAGAGGAAAAGGAATTACATTGGGCCAGAGTTTGCAGCACTTACCAGGCGATGACATTCTCTTTGAGCCTCCCGATGTGATTCACGGACTTGGCCTCTCTTGTCCTGAAAGTGCCATGCACAACAGATAAGAACCCACCAACGAACGTAGGCTGCGTGGAACACATGTATGGCAAGTGCAAGATTTCATGTGAGAAAGCCACCTGCAAAGCATGCAATTCAGAAGACATTATCTCACGTTCTTCCTCCGAATAGCCGTCAAATCTGTTGGGGCACTCAGAACAGTTAGGACATTTGTTTCACGCAACAAAGATTCACCTGGCACTTAAGTCATGGATCTACAAGCTTCAGCTTTGAAGCTGACACTATCTGTTTAGGATACATTGACATACCTCAGAGCCCATTCCAAGCGATGTAAGGTATCTTCCAACCCATCCCGCTCCTGTCGCAGTTCCCAAATTTCCTACATGCACCACAGGATGAAAATACAACGACAAAAATGAGCCAGTCCGGGGCAGCGAAGTTGGGCAGCGAATTCATGTCTAGAATGATGGCTGGAAGGCGGACAAAGGGAGTCACACCTTACGAACAGCAGCTGTCTGTTGCAACAGCTCAAGCTCATGTGCAAGCTCAGGTACCACAAGCATTGTCCTCCAACCTGCATGAGAGGCGCTTGATGAGACAGCTTATTACTTATCAAGTGATGGTTGCAATGAACAACTATGTCGTAAGTGAATGGAGAAAGCAACATCTTACCCAGCTGCTTCTTGCTCCGCAAAATATCCCCATAAATGTGGTCTCCAACATAGAGGACCTACCAACAAACTGCACTCATTAGATGTGAAAATGTGAATGCAAGCAATAAATATTGCAACAACTTTCAGTTGGGCAAGCACCTTTTCCCCTGCCTCAATGCCCAGCAGTCTGTGAAGGTGTCCCACACTTCCACCCTAATGACAGCATTGCCACAAATATTGTGAACTGTGCTACTTGCAATCTGACGAGGACCCAGAGTAAATGACGGAACCCATGTAGAATACAGCGCAAACCACTTGCCTGAAATACTCTGCAGGCTTGACTAGTTTCATCCCGAGACTGCCGCTGATAATTAGATGCAATATCACCGACCTGTGTCAAGCATTACTTCGATCAGTAGACCATCTCCGCGACTGCATCCAGGACCGTCATGTATACAGACCTGAACCATAGGAGTGCCGTTGTCACTGTTTCGGAGCATTCCTGTGTTGATATCGACTTCAAACAGGGGAGCTCGAGTACCATCCATGAAGAAGGCAGGTTTGGCACTGGAATGTGCATTGTCATAAATAATCAGCAAGGCAATTACATTCAAACTTGAGATCGACAAGTTCCTAGGATAGAAGGATAGATCAGACGAGTTCTGGTGGTCAAGAAAACTCTCAACCAAGGAATGGAAAAGCCATGTCAGTATGGTGAGGAGGTTAGAACCTGCCAGTGATCACAAGATCGAAGTAATTTAGCCACTCGTCATCTCGAGGATTACCAACACTTGCTCCACTTTTGCCAAACACGTAATTCATCACCACATGTGTGTAATCCCAAAGACTGTATACACCCAATAGGTCTGTGTGTGTAAGTCTGCCTCATCAGCAATCTTGGTAGATAATCTGAATCAACGTTTCAATAACCTGAATCACTACAGAACTTGGAGCAAAACAACAAGACTTCAAAAAACTCACCTGTTTGTTACCAGGAACGTCATCCGACCAGAGTCTCTAAGCATTTTCAGCATGGGAACTAAATGAAGATCTTCATGGATATATCTACCACACAAATTTCAATGTAGTTACTGGCCCCACCAAGCTACCTCTAACATGTTGTACCATGTCTTCGACAGAGAAATTCCAGAGATGCCAAAAAGCTTTGCCAGATAGTGGTTAAGGTGATCTACTTGCTTACTCGCCAGGATTAGACGCAACAGCCAGCTTCAAAGTGCCATCACGATGACACAGATCAACTGCTGCCCTGACATCCTTGTATATCTGAGCATAGCTACACAACCACAACAAACAGGCAACAGACAAGTAAACGCTTATTTGTCAAGTCCTATCATTAATCATCTGAACAAGAAGATGACAAGCAACTGAAAACGTTTCTCCATATCTCTGTAGTACATGCAATGGTCCATGTTTGGCTGGAGGAAAGCTGGCAAGAAGAGGCAACTTACTTGGAACCTCCCACAACGCCATCAATGCACAGGACTCTGTGAGCACAACGAGAGTGTCAGGGGATGGAGGGTGACAGGGGATCAAGGGTGACAGTAGTGTTAACAGTACAAGCAAATGGAAAAATGAGGTGTGTACTCTGAGCTAGATGGCATCTTTTCTGGGGAAGCATCTTTCAGCTCAACTAGCTGTGCAAAGAGGTAGGCTTCTGCTAGAGAAAACAAGGTATCAATAAGAGCATAGTCTGGCTCATCATAGGATTCTCTTGCGAGTGTGCTTCCATAGGTTTTATGTCGCTCTTCCCTGGAGAGCTCTCGGAAGCCATGATAAGCCACCTTGACATACTTGTGCCTGTCCATCTACAAAGCCCGTTGGGAAAGACCACTTAGGGTCAGTAAGGTTCCAGGACTTAGAATTCTCCTTAGCCCATGAACAAAAGAGCTATTAGACAATCACCTTTATGATGTTACCCCGCCTCTTATCAAGCACAAGACCTCGCACCATATAGCTCCAATCAAACTTCCATTGCAACAGCTACATACAATTCGCCCCCCGGAATCTCAGCTGTGAATTTTCAAGCTATTCATTGTTGAAAAACATCCAAGAAAGGAAAGTTTGGACGCTGGTAGACTGACCTCCTCAGGATATCCAAGATTTTGAACAAGCTTTTTGACCGTGCCGTTGTAGGCCAATGTTTCAAACGTGTCAGGTTTATATTGAGCAAGAGTGTAATCCATATCAAATCCTACAGCAACAATGCTCTTCATGTTGAGGGACCTGTTACAAAAGATCTGGTTCCTCGTGTTCACTGGCTCAACCCATCCACGAGCAGTCCAAGGGGGACTGTCAGCACAGCTTATGCGGACAGAAAGGGAGGGGTGATCAAGCGTTGTTGGAGCAGGCTCCAGTTTCTGAGCTGGAACGTCACTACCGCCTTTCCTTTTCCTGGCGCTCCCTGGAGGAGGATATCAAATATCAAATACAGCAGCATTGTTTAGACAACATGAACCTCTATTCTTGGTCCACTCACCGCCAAGCATGTTCCTGCTGAGCGAGAAAACATGCAGCTGACCAGCCGTCTACCGAGTTATCTAGGGAATTGTAGACTATGGCCGATAAAGTGACGACAATGTGGACCTCTGGACACCGAAGCTGATACTCAGGAGATGACCTACCGTCTTCCATGGTGTCCACCACAGCAGTCTCTTCCATTCCAGCCCTGCAACACATCACTGTACTTGTTCCATAAGCACCACTCTGGTATTGGCCATCCTTGCTTGAAACACGTGCAACCAGCCTTCTCCATGCTAGCAGACCCGATTGAGGCCCATATGAAGACCGCTCTGTCTGGAGCGTCTGCAACCTGGACAAAGATGCTGGAACTGGAATGCAGCTTGACGTATGCCCAAAGTTCAGCATCAAGGACCTATGCAACTGGTGCATAGTAGGTGCACTCACGCCACCTAACATGGCTTACACTCAAGTGCACATTGCTTAGTACACTTGATCGGATGGAAACTTTCCAGTAGCAACGCTTATCTAAACATCCCTGTGCCCCTCAATTGCTTCCTACACGGTGGGCACAGTCTAGCAGGTGGTGAATAAAGCGCTTCAGAGATGTACCTGGATCAGCAACAAACATTCAAGCATCAGTACGCTGCGCCATGCACAGCACACAGACAGACCGAATTTAATTACACTAGAATTCAACACAGCCAGAAAGGCAGGGGACATCCACGAACAGATCCCTGCTCTCCCTTCCAGCGAAGAAGAAAATCAAAACAGATGAGAGGAAACCGACGCCAAAGTCCATCGTTTTCACTCTGTGCATACCAGATTCGAACGCCAACCTCCTGCTCAGCTGGAGGAGGTAGCTCGCTGAGTGAATTGCGGGTGACAGTCGCCGAATCATTCAGAAATCCGTCAATTGATTTTTGCCAGGAATGCAGTGGTCTGTGCCTCGCATTAACTGTTGCAAGCACACTCCTCGCGTCCAGGCTTGTCCAGAATCGTTGGGGACAGCGGGGACGTGGGTGGGAATCAGGATAATCGGTAGAAGCCAAGATGGTAAGAATTGCCTCCCCTCCAGCAGAGTATCAGGTTATGCAGGAGAAACGACCTGAACAGCAGCGAATGAGCTTCGACCGCCTCCATCCTTCCATCTTCACAGCCACAGATGAGCTTCTCAGAAGCCCAGCAAAAGCCTGTTCAAAAATTTCAGTGGCAATTCCCACCAGCTGCAACGGATTCGGAGCTCAACAGTCCTGGGGATCTCAGGGGTCGCCTGTTCACAAATCCAGCGGGCTTGGATGGCAAATTTTCAAACACAGCTGGCCCGGTATCGCGGCTTCACCAAATGTTATCCGAAGGCTCCTGGCCAGGCCGGGCCGGGCATAATGGGATCATAAGCACATGCTTTCTTACCCGACATATCACTTACCTGATTTCTCACCCGACAATTTGCTTGTCAGCGCTTTTGTTGCTTATCTTCCTGTTCTTCGACGCCGTTAGCATGTTGGCAGGTGCTTCAGAGGTTCTTCCACACGTGTGTTTCCGTATGTTTTTAGGCCCTTATGTCGTCAGTTGTCCAGAAGTGATGTACATACATTCATGAATTTCAAGGCAGAAAAGGATGGGCGGATGATAAACAAAGGCATGCCCCAGTTGAGCGAGGCTCCGGACTTGATGAGGAAACCAAAGTGCTCATCAAAGGTTACTCCTTATCATCCATGGCAACACCAGAACAGGACGGGAGGGCTACTGCAACTAGTGGAAACCATGACAAAGGGACAGAAACCAGAGTTAGGTCTCTGCCTACAGGATAACTTCTTCGGCGTACTCTGGACTTCCACAACCAGGAGACAGGTCGTCATAAATCGTCCAATAGTCCGTGGAGTGTTTGTATTCCTGTGGGGGAGACAGGCCAGCACAGCTACAGCGTTGGTCGGACAAACGTACTGGGGACTGAAGCCATTACTCCAGCATAGTAGGAAGAAAGGACTTACACTTCGCAAAACACGCAGGCTCGGGAGGGACGAGAATGCAGCACCCTCCATTGGATCTGCACGCCACTCGGAGCTGCCGACCTCTGTGTACAGAGGCTCGATCTCCACCAGATCCAGGCACTGGGCAGACAAGTCTGTCTTAGACAAGGGCTGCAAGACGACCTACCATCCACACAGTCTTAAAAGACTCTGAGCAAAGGAATGTGGAAGTGACGAACCTCCAGGGGTAACTTGTCCCGATCCCCCCGGTCTGCAGCAAAAGAGTTGTGTCAGAAGAGCTGATGGTCACTCAGCATCGTATGCAGCAGCATGTTCTGCAAAGCCAACCGCAAACTGACTGTAGTCTACCACCGACCTTTATTTCTTCCAACTAGAAGACCAACACCTGTTACATCCAAGAAAGCAGCGAGTGAAGATGAGGTACAGGGGAAACGAATGAGGCCAACACGCAGCACCGACAACACCTCATGCATTTCAGCAAACCCACCTTTAATGCGGCCATCTTGATGTTGGGCTCGGGCAGCATCTGACAGTGGATACTCCACAACGTCACCCACTTCAGCCTCCCTTTCAATCTGCGAATGGCCATCAGGGGACGAGGCATCCGCATCTGATCTGGCAGCAGATGAGGATCGGGCATCACCTTTCCTGGATCTGCATACCCCATCCCACAGTGCTGGATGCTCCATCACTACTGACTTGCACACACACTACTCAGCCAAGACAGACACACAAGACAGACACCATACTTGCGCTGGAAAGGCTTGAATTCGTCCCAGGTATCCCAGACGTCCCAAGCAGCACCCTTGCTGTTCCGGGCACCACCTTTCAACCCTGCTGCACCGTGCACATCGTAGATGGCTCTCGCTTCCTCATCAATCAGCACCTGGTATAGTTCCCCATATCTTCCTACATGAACATCACCGAATCTCTCTTGGGAGAAGTCCACCGCCCATCACTCTCATCTTATTCCCAAGCATACCATGAACACCACGAGACACAACATCCTCACACAAACCTCGTAGGCGGTGCTGAGCTCCACAAAGCGGCGCTGGGCGTCGGGGTGCTGGCTCACATCGGGGTGGTGCTCCCTGGCCAGACGCCGGTACGCAGTTTTGAGCTGGGCAGGAGTGGCGGCTCGCTGCACCTGCAACACGGAGTAGTAGTCTGCCTCGCCTGCGGAGCAGCGCACGCAGCAGAGCGAGGCTCGGCACGCCAAAGCTGCCGCCATAGCCGATGCTCCTCGCAGCCCAGGAAGCGCAGAGTAAAAGAAGAAGCGCAGAGGTAATGTCAGTCGCCCTTTTCCCCGCTCTGAAGGGAGCGTGGGGACCTCTCTTTTTCCACGCGATAAGCTCGCATCTCCCGAACTCTGCGGGCGGGGCAGGAGAGCTCAAGAGCTGGAAATGGGCCGTGGAGCGTTCTTGCTTCCTCGTACATGACATCACACCACATGCATCTGTACATGGGTTGTGGGTTGTGGGTGTGGATTGCTTGCGGTGGCTTGGGATTAGGATTGACAGCCTCAGCTTGATTGATCATGGCTTTGCGGATTTGGAGGTGATGGAGATGCAAGGTGAGGATTCTGCTTCTTCTCCTGCTGCTGTCGTGCACCAAAATGTGCTGGCAAGTGGGATCTTGCGAGGATGGAAGACTGAGAGAGTTGGGCTGGTGTGGTCCAGGCGTGGGATGTGAGGATCGTGAGTGTAACTGGGAAAGTGGAGGTTGTTCCATGCTGTTGCCGGGGCTGCGAGGCGTGGGATCGAGGTGGTGGAACGTGGTGTGGAGCTCGGATGGAGGCGGCTAACAGGAGGATTGACAACATTCTTCGGCACATCCTTGCTTCCTCTGCTGCCGGCAGCTCTTCCAGGCGTTGTAATGGTGGAAGTCCGTTCGCAGTGAGTGTGGAGAGATGCAGAGGGAGCATTTCGGGAGGCAGGGAGTCTGAGGAGGAAGGTGTTGGTTCTGAGGTTTCTAGGGAAAGGTTCTCTGACGCCGAAGTGTCTTCTGAGGATGCATGCTGCGGGATTGTAAATGAGAGTGTACTTGGCAGTGGAGTCCTGGAATCAGGTGGAGTAAGGATAGGAGTGTTAAAAAGTGGACGAAGAGAGAATTCGGATAGGACATCGAGGGAGACCGGTTCGCAACCGGAAGAGTCTCAAGAATTGCGTGGAGGGAGTGGGGAAGGGGACAGTTGTGAGCAAGGCCTTCACTCTCCGGGGTTTGAAGGCCTGCGGATCGGAGGCCTGAAGGAGCAGGGTCTGAGAGCACTCAGTAGTCCCATGTTTGCGATGTCGGCGAAGATTAAGAGGGGACCCTTTCTGCCTCTTCCTGGCAGGGCTTCACCGAGCTTGTCTTCGGTTGAAGGTCCTTCTCTTCCTTTGGACAGCTGCATCTTCTGCCGGATCGTGAGCGGCAAAGACCCTGCCTTCAAGGTGACCGCCTGCTTCTTTGTCGTTTACAGCGGGGTTTATGCTTCTGCTTTGTTGCTGATGATCAGTCTGTGAATCTTGCAGCTGTACGAGGATGAGTTCTGTATTTGTATTCTAGATATTAATCCCTTGACCCACGGGTATGTATTCTCCTGTCCTCACCACCAGCCTTTCCTAGCTGCATGGTAGTCTGCTGCAGGCTTGGCAAAACTGATGTTTTTCTTACTAAGTTTCTGAACTTATGTGCATTTGCAGGCATTGTTTGGTCATTCCCAAGGTGCACTACAACTGCCTGCAGTCAACCCCACCAGTGGTAAGCTTGCTGGATTTGGTGAACATGCTCGCTGGCTGTATAGAAATTGTATATGATACTGGCTAGTTACCTTCGTCTTGTTCACTTCTTGGTGGAGGTGAGAGGTTTTCAATCGAGGTCAGCATGGTGTGCCCTTTGTTGCCCTCCCAGATTGCAGCTGCTATGTGTGCGGCCGTGCCTGTGATCAGCGCAGCTCTGATGGAAGCAACAAACTGTGGTGCGTGCCTTTTCCTCTCAGATTCATTGTATGCAGATGTGAGCATTGGGATCCCGTGCTGATGTGGTTGGGATTTGTCTCTTATGTCTCAGATTCTTTTAACATGGTCGTTAACAGCGGTGCAGCAGCTGGCCAAGTTGTACACCATGTAAGTTCCAAGCATTGCAACGAGTTCCAGCGCAGACAGCTTTCTTCCTGAACCACGCACCGCAGCTAACCAACAACTTGACCTACTCTTCTTTGATTGTCCAGACGCACTATCATATCATCCCAAGATTCGATGGCGATGGACTCTGGCATTCTGAGGTGCACACTTCTCCTGCGGCCTGTGGGCTCTCTTTGGGATGTTGCCTTTTGTTTGCCTCCGACATTGCAGAGGCTGAGTGTCGCTTTGCATATTTTCCTGGCAGACTGCACCACGAAGACCTTTCATGGGAGGAAAAGAGGCTGCTGGTTTTGTACGCCGTGTGCGCAGCAGACTGGCATCTCGGTGACGTACCTTGCACCCACCGTAAAACTGTTCTTGCCTTAGACTTGCTAGCATATGTAGGTTTGCAGGGGCTTTTCCTTTACCCAGTTGTTGCAAAGCCTGGGCAAGCAGGCTCCATCCAGTGTAACAAAGATGTAAACCCTCAACAAGCCCAATTCTGCGATAGCTGTTCTTTGAGTTGTCTTCCAGAAAGGAAGAAGACCGTAACGTCTTCATCCACAACATTTTGCTGTTAACCTAGTACTCAAAGACACCACCCTGCCAAGTGTATCGCACTCAACCGGAAAGGGAAACAAGGGCTGAATGGGACACAAAAGCGCACTGCTGAGATATCTATGCTGTGCGGCACAGGTACTCGCGTTGTCGTCCTTTCTGTCCTTAGAATACTTGAGTCTAGAAGTCTCCCACGATGCTGAGGGACAGAGAACCAATTTACATATCTGGAGTCACAACATCATGTAGTGGTGTGGTGTGGTCTGGTCTGACGGCCAGCTCTGCAGAGCGTTGAGGCATGTTCCTTGGCAGAAAATGGCGACACGATGAAACCTTCATTGTCGCAGTTGGGCGAGTATGCCCATCTGGGAGAAGGCAACTTGCTGCTTCATGAAGGCAGAGCAAGTTGCCAAGCCAAGCCAAGCCAATCCAGTCATTCTTTTTCCTCCGAAATCGGGTGAAGTGGATGAGCGTGAATCATAGCCTCCTCCGACCTATCCGAACGGCGAGATGCAAAACGCATCGAGAGCCAAGCTGACCACAAATGAACGGCCCCGTTTCTACCTATTCTGGTAAGAGCTTTTATTCGCCGTACGTTTGTCGGAAAAGATAGTGTGTCGTGTCTGCTGCTTCGCCTTCCACAGGAAATCCGGTCGACGCCACAGTTTTGCTCTTGGCAGGTGATCAAAAAGCTTCTGATTTGCTGTGTACATTTTCATGCAGGTTGCGGTTGATTCTCACGGTTTACATCGTCAAAAGTGTGAAAAAGGATGGATGTTATTGTAGCATCATGAGCATTATGTTCTGGCTGCAGAGTGGTCAGAGACGGAATTGCCTGCAGCAAGAGTTGCAGTTTTTGTGCCCTCGTATTCAACAGGCCTTGAGCTGATGCGAGGCTACTGGTCTTCTTTCTTCTCTGCTCCAGAAGCCGTTTGATTATCACCATTGTGAGCAGCTGGGCAGCATCTCACCAGGATGCACCGTCCTTTGGCTTCACCTGAAAGCTGCAGTATTTCCACGGGCTGCCGACACCCACTATCCTTTACGTCGGTGGTGCTGGGCTCAGGGCGTTTCTGAGGCATAGTGAGACACCCACAGCTCTAACCATGAAGCTGATTTGACAGTTCCATGCCAGCAGCGTCCAGGGATGGCCGCCTTCATTCAGCACAGGCTGGAATGCATGTTTCTGCAGACCGAGGAGCTTGGAAAACCCACCACGAACAAGTGTGAAGCCTGGGAAACCCACCAAGAACAGGTGTACTTCTTCTGTAACTCGTCAGGTCAGGTGATTGAGCAGACAGGAGCACAGCAGCAGCAGGATAAACTCAAGTGGAGAGCTCATGTTCTTCCCAAACGAATCCGTCATCACATCACACGGAAGGAATGTAGGGAAAGGGTCATGGGGTTCAAATGTGAAACGTCGAGGATATGCCATACTCCGTACCCTGGACATGCATGCTGACGGTACGAAGGGCGTGCACGCTTCCAGAAAAAGCGAGCCAGTACTGTACAATGTACAACAGCACTGCAGCAGTGCAGAGTTGGGAGATTTTGCAATCCGGTGGTGCAGATGCCCAGGGAAGCTTGCAGGGAAGTTGCTGGGAAGCTTCCTCCTAATCTAGTCTAGCCCGTAATGTGTGCGAAAGCATTGCACGCAACTCCATCCCGAAGTTCAACAGGGATGAAGCTACTGCCTGATCCGACACGAGGCAGCCCGCCCAATGGGTTGTTGCCAGGGCGCAGTGCCGACAGTTGCAAAACACATAACACACAAGAGGAACAAATTCCATGGGAGTCCACCAAGGATGGATGGCAGTCACGAGCCATACATCACAGACAAGCATGGCTCGGGCTGGGAAGTGGGAAGTCGGATGCCTTTGCAACAGCGTGCTGTAATACAAAGCCCGCGCACAAGGCATTGAATGGGAGACCGTTACAAGTGGCAGGGGCATGTGGAACCGGATTGCAACTCTGCCTCTATCAATAAATGCTTTGACCCTCAAGGGGAGGGGAAAAGCGGCCAGTGCGCCGTTTCCCGGCGCTGACTTTGGGCCCCATAAGAATCGTGCTCGCTGGGCCATGGGGACACGCAGATGCCCCGGGACCCGGGCTTGCCCCTTGGCCCCTTGGGACTTGCTTGCATCCATCCATCCATTCGTCGGGAGGAAGGATGTCAGACCCTCCTCCCTCGTCATCTCCAGCAGATTCCTTCCAACTCCTGCGCTAGTAAAAGCGGGACACTTGGTGGAGCCACAACATGCACGATTTGCAACTTGACGAGGCTGCCCACCTCACCACCATGCTTCTCAAACGGCTCCCCCCACCCCCCGCAAGGAGTCTTTGGTGTCCGGAATTCTACCTCGTGTACCTATTCCAAGACTACAATCGAGGTGGCGCATGCCCACCAGTGAAGCTGGTCAGTGGTGATGCATCTTTTTTGGGTCTTCGATGACATCTCTCCATTGAATAATAATATCAGCGGTGAAGTGAGATCTTAGGGAGTGGCCCATCAAATACGTTTGTACGAAGTGGGGAGACCCATCAAAGTGCACGAGGGGAGATGAAAGATGAAATTGAACTCCCAAGCAAGTGTACAAAGGGAAAAAAATCATGGTAAGAAAAGATCTAATTGAATAAAAATGATCCATCATGTGAAGAATATAGGAGAGTTCATAGTACCTTAGCAAGTAATACTAAGATTGGTTTAACTATACGATCTTTGTCGAAAGAGAATCAAAATAGAACAACGGTGTTTGCTTTACCATCTGATACGATTCGGTGTTTGCTTGCTTCACCTGGTTTAACTATAAGATCTTTGTCGAAAGAGGATCAAAATAGAACAGCATTGTTTAACGATTCGGTGTTTGCTTGCTTCACCTGGTTTAACTATAAGATCTTTGTCGAAAGAGGATCAAAATAGAACAGCATTGTTTAACGATTCGGTGTTTGCTTGCTTCACCTGGTTTAACTATAAGATCTTTGTCGAAAGAGGATCAAAATAGAACAGCATTGTTTACTTTAGCATATGATACAATTCGGTGTTTGCTTGTTTCACCATATGATATTATTCGTTAAACTGCAACATCTTTGTCGAAAGAATGTCAAAATAGAATAGTTTTTGTTTCACCACGTGACTATAATTAACCATTAACGAGGATGATCTCCGCGCAGAACAAGGCAAAACTGCACACATACTTGTGTACGTCATTCTCATCAAATTTCTTAACCATAGCATCAAAATTCTAAGTCTTCAAAATAATAATAATAATAATAATAATATAATTATACTTTTGATATTATTGAATATTTTAAATATGATACTAAAATTTTTATTTACAGAGAATAAATTCTCTAGATGGAAATGTGTGTCAAGTTTGAAACAAACTTCAGACTATAAAGGTGGTTGTAGTTAAGCTTAGTTATACAACAATGCATAGGTATAGGGGTGTCCATTGCTCCTGAAAAGTCACTTGTAGGGTTATCTCTTGAAGAGTAGCGACTCCAATAGATGCATCCTCGACTAGTTCAGTAATTTGTAGGCCATTCAATCTCCCTAGTTATGACATTGTAGGTGCTATAAGTGACTTTAGACATGAGCTCAGTAGCTCCTTCTTTACCGCGACTCTTGGGATGTAGGTGGTCTTAGACATGGAACTTAGTTGCTCCCTTCTTTACTCACTCTTGGGGTGTGGGTTTGATATCCTTTACTAGATCTTTCTATACTGTCCTACCCTAAGCCAAGTCTCCTCTTTCCGTAAGCCAAGTCTCCTCTTTCCGTAATAAAAACGCATCCGATGCATAGGTATACGATCTGAGGTTGGAGGCCTACAAAGCATGATGATTGTGTGGTGGAGGTCTAACCGGGAAGTCACGATTCCTTTGAAAGCGGATCATGTTGTAGTCCTTTGCAAACCCCAAGGGTACCGAGTTTCAAGGTCAGGGGCAAGCGGGAATAATGGTTTTTTAGTGGCTAATATCAGACACACACACACACACACACACACGCACCCAGCATACCAGCAGCCCAAGAAAGATGCAACAGAAGAGAATCGGGAATCGAGGGCGGATGAGAGGCACCAGCAGTTGAGATTGCAGGACGACGGAAGACGGTTGAGATTGCGGGAAGACAGTGCAATCACACTACAAGTAGGCCCGACGGTGAACAGCAGCAGCATCAGCAGGAGCACGCACACAGACGGGCCTGCGGCACAGTAGAGAGCAGAGAACAGAGAGCAGGGAGCAGGGAGCAGAAAGCAGAAAGCAGAGCATAGCACAGCAGGCTAGATGCCATGTGTGTGACATCACTCAGATACAAGCAGCCGAGTGCTGCAGGAGATGAACACGCACGCCAAGATAAGGTCTGGTGATAACAGCAGCAGGAACTCTGTCCATACGTTTCAATTTCATCTCCGTAACTAGACGGGCTTATTTTACACGCTACCAGTCTTGCACGAGGAATCCAGCGTGCCTTGTGTGAAGTACAATCCAGATAATACTTCGTTAATGGCGATACTTCTAAACAGGCAGGTGCAGAGATGGCAGCTTTGCTGCAATATAGGCGGGTACAATGAGATGGTAGGAACTGATATGGGTGCTACAATCTGGCTCAGCCTGCTGGTGTAGCCTAGAGATCTGAAGCCATGGCCGATTCTCACTGCATGCTCCGATGGTAGTATACCGGCAGACATGGCGCTAGTGTGATGGGTGGGTGGGGAAGAAAGAATGACAGGAAGGAGGCAGGCAGGTCTACAAGTACACTAGGTAGACAAATCAATCGACCTCACCTGGATGGACTTACAGCATCCAAGTGCGTTACGCCAAAGGCTTAGTCTAAAAAATGCGTCCACGGCCCAACCCGTAAGAATCATAGGAGGCTGGGTTCAGACAGCTTCAGCTGCGAGCTCATGGTATAAATGAAATAGTCAGAAGGCATAGCGGAGAATATACATCAAAACGCAGCTGGAAATTGAAAACCGTGGTAGCTGTAGGAGTCGTAGGAGTCGACTGACTGTGTAGATGATAAGAAAACGTCCACCCATCTTCCGCAGTTTCGCCATGCCGCAGCTCTAAAGCCTTTGCCTCCAAGCTGGGCTTGCATGGAAAGAATTATGTCGGAACATTCAATTCAGGTCGAGCTTGTCGGCAGCTTGATAATCTTGAACTTGTAGCACTTCTTCTTCCAGCAGGCTAGGCTCCCTATGCCCCCTGTGATGTTGTCATCGATCTCCGCGGACCGGATGAGATCTTGGCAATGTAGGCCTCTCTGTACATCGAGCGGACAAGAGGACGGCAGGAGTTGTGTTAGGAAATTGGTACACTCATAGATGAGCATGGTGCATGATGGGGAAGATTTGAGGTGGTTGGTTGGTTGCTCACCGGGCTTCCAATCTGTCGGCGTTGGCATCTCGCGCGATCTCCGTGTAGTTGGCTTCGATCTTGTCATTGGGTCTGTTTTTGTCTGTCCATGAGGGCACCTCGATGAAGAGCCTCAAGGCCTGCACGATTTCTGATTCATCAGCAACAGCCTTCCAGCAAGCACCACAATCTTGCTTGCAAGAAGGCTTGAGAGCAAGAGAGATGAAGAGAGAGCCGATGCCGCACCTTGATGAATAAGGATTCGTCCAAGGTAAATCTGTGGTACATCCCGGGAGGGAGGATGATAAAGTCTCCCTTTGTGATCTTGAAACGAATCCACTGGTCATCGTAATCCCGCACGTCGAAGTAGCCTGCAGCATCCAGGAGGGAACCCACCAAATCAATCCCACATGGCTGCAAAAATTCCTGCCATCTCGGGGTCACAATCAGCGGAGACGACCGCTCACCGGTGCCTTCGAGCACGAATCTGATCTCCTCGCAGGCGTGCAGATGCTCAACAAAGAAATGGCGCACTTTGTCCTCGAACTTGTCGATGTGGCCGGGAGCGACTGTGGCAACGTCCTGCAAAAGGACGCCACAACCCATCAGACCTGGAAGGAAGCACCCGGACGCTCCTTTGCTGCAGAGCAGAAATCCGACACTTCCAACGTACCCAGTGCTTGTACCCGCGCTCCCTCTTGATCGTCTCCAGCAGCGGGTTGTCCAGATAGGTGTCGGCGTCCAGCTTCCAGATGAGAATTCCCAACGCTGCAGACATGGGTGCCACGAAACCGCGTCAAGGAGGAAAGCTTTTCGCACAATCCCTGGGATTCCCGCTGCAAATCCCTGAGATCCAAGCCTGCCCGGGGCAAATCCTCACCTTGCAGATGCTCGGGAGACACCGGCCGGTTGGGGCAGAATTGGTGCCGGGTGGTCTGATCCTCGCTCCCCTCGGGATTGTAAAACCACGCCTCGGTGTCAGCCTGCTTTCAAGCACCCCGACATCAAATTCCGCACCATCTCCGCACAACCCACAACTTCCAAACGCAACAGTCCTTGCAGCCAGACCAAGCAAAGCAAAGCAAACAAGCGAAACCGAGGTCCCGGACGCAGCCCAGCGCCGCATTTCGGGTCCTGGAACCCGCCAGGGCGGAATGCGAGGCAGGAGGGGAGCAGAATGCATCCAAGCAGGCAAACCCACCATCGGAATCTGCTCCATAGTTGCGGTCCCGAGCTGCGCTGCAGCAAGGCGGAACAAGCTCCTGGTGGGCTGCAGCAGAAGCGGAACAATCTCCTAGTGGGCGATTGCAGGACGAGGAGGAGGGAGGACTGGAGCGGGATTTGGAAAGAGACAGAGGCGACAGATGCAGCAGAGGTGGAGGGTGTCAGAAGGTGCTGGCGTCCCGAAGGGAGGGTGGAGCACGTCGCCTCTGCTGTGCTCTGCTGTGCTCTGCTCTGCGCTGCTCTGCTCTGCTCTGCGCTGCGCTGCTCCGGTCTGGTCTGCGCTGCCTCTGAGCCGAGACGAGGGCACGAGGCGAGATATATAGGGTGGGCCGGGAGCTGGGCCTCAGAAGCTAGGAGCTGGCCTCGGAAGCAAAGAGCAGGCCTCGGGGGCGGGAGGAGAGAGGCAGCAGACTGGAGTCACTACAACACTGGGCTGGTCCAGGCCCGTCCGGTCCGGTCTGGGGGGCGTGCGTCGCTGTGGAGAGCGGCAGCGGCCCACCCAGCTCGTGGAAGGAAGGCGGGAAGGAAGAAAGGAAGGATTCGGAAGGAAGGAGGGGAGGAGGGAAGGAGGGAAGGGAGGATTGGAAGGATTGGAAGAAAGGGAGTGGAGATGGAGTCGGCGAGGTGGGTCGGGCGGAAATGGAAGCAGGTGCGACAGGGAGTGTCCAGGGAGTGTCCAGGGCAGTCCAATCCGCCGGGAGGCCGGGCGGGGCTGGACCAATGTGGGAGGAGATAGATGGGTGACTGTGAGCTGCGCGAGGGGGCCTGGGCCTGGGCCTGGGCCTGGGGGAAGCGGAAGCGAACCGAACAAGCAAGCGCTGGCCAACGCCTGCAGCGGGCACCCGCACCCGCACCGGGACAAAGACAAAAGGCATGAAACGAAATGGAGGCCTGCGATGCGCGCGTGCTTATGGCACACAGCCCACGATTTCATTTTCATTTTCGCCTTCCTCTTCCTTTTTACAACACACGCCCGCCTACCAGCGCGCAACATCCTGCCAATGCCATCCATCCTCCCACGCTTCACCCCGTTTTCGTTTTACCCTACCGCCCACAAATAGGCCCTTACCGCACACCGCCATGATTGTTGTTTTTAGCAACTCCGCATATGCCAGCCTCCATCGCACCACATACGATTTCAAACTCCAACGACGCCGCTCTTCCTTCTTTCCTCTCCAGCCTTGAGCAGGGGAGCTTGAAGTACTACTGCCCAACATCCACCTCCTTCTCGCTGAGATTTGTCCTCCCACATCCCCCACAGCCCAACAGCAGATCCCCCGCAGCCCAACATCAGATCCCCCACAGCCCACCAGCAGATTCCCCACAGCCCAGCATCTGGAAGCAAGGGAAAATCAATCACCAATCAACCCTCCTTCCTTCCTTGCCGCCCGCTTGCTTCCGTCCATGCTGCCGTGCTTGCTCGTGGCTTGTTTTTGGCCGGTCCGGTTGGTCGTGACTGTGTGCCGGCCGGGCGGGGGGCCATCACCATTTCCTAAAATATCACGCCACGCTTGCTTTGCTGCTGCGCCCACGCTTGATTCCCTTCTTATTGTCCATTTACTGCCCCAAAATCCTTGCCTCTTTGGACTTTGATGCCCAATACCTGGTTGGACCCAACCCACATATTCTCATTCCATGGCTCGGATCCGCCTCGCGTTCCCTCGCGTTCCCTCGTGCTCCCGCTGGTTTTGTTGTGTTGTGTAGCCGTAGGGGTTTCCTACTCACCAAGTTTCTATTCCATGTGGTATGTCACATGCTTGTATGTTGGCCAGGTGTGTGCCAAATAATGGGGTTTCTAATGTGGAGAGAATGCTACATGGAATGTGGCTTTTGTTGGGTAGACGGTCTGTATGTTTTCTCTTTTTCACTCTGGATTGTACTCGAGAGAAGCTATACACAAACAATAAAATGGCTCTTCAAAGAGGACTGTAGAAGTAGTATCGTGTACACATCCAAGTGAGAGTATCTTTGACCATTATTGTTGTACATATTTCAAACGGATGTGATGTAAGTATCTTGTCAGTCTAGTTTTGGATACAAAAGTTTTGGATGTCAGCATGAAAGTTGCACAAAGCTGTTCGAACCATAGGACATATTATGGTGCTATGAGTTTAGGACTAACGGTAGGTTTCTTGTCAGTCTAAGACCACGTAGAAAGGATAGGTGTGATGCAAAAGTTTTGAATGTCAGCGTGAGAAAGTTGCACAAAGCTCAAAGGACATACTACGGTGCTACGATGCTATGGCAAGCTTGCAAATATAAAAGATGCTAACTAGGAGTGTAGGACTAGGGCAGGAGCATATAGATTTGACGACAGGCTTGCATATGAAAGAGAAAGGTGAAAGATGTTGGCAGTGTAGGACTTTGTCAAGAGGATAGATTTGACGGCAAGCTTGCAGATGTAAGAAAAAGATGAGAGATGTTAGCAGTGTAGGACTTTGCCAGGAGGATAGATTTGACGGCAAGCTTGTACAAGTAAGAGAAAGATGAGAGATGCTAGCAATGTTGGACTATGGCAGGAGGATAGATTTGACGGCAAGCTTGCATATGTACGAGAGAGATAAACATATGGCTGGATTTGTTACATACTGCACGGTAGGCATATGTACGAGAAAGATAAACGTAATGTTGGATTTGTTACGTACTGCATGATAAGCATATGTGCGAGAAAGATAAACATATGGTTGGATTTGTTACATCTTGCAGTAGGCATATGTACGAGAAAGATAAACGTAATGTTGGATTTGTTACGTACTGCATGATAAGCATATGTGCGAGAAAGATAAACATATGGTTGGATTTGTTACATACTGCACATTAGGTCTAGGTCTAGCACGAGAGAAAGAGCTACAAGTTCAATTTCCAATGACCTAGCTATGTACATATCACTTTTCTTTGTGAAGCATGACTTAGCTATATACATATCACTTTTCTTTGTGAAGGAATACTTTGCCTGAGATAATTGACTAATTGGACATAACTATTTATCTACACATGATAATTATTATAATACTAAGAGATATTAGACTATATATCCAATAAGCTTCACATTCAATAAACTTGTGTGACACACACCCGTCTCTTCCTCCCCATAGTACCCGCTACTTATCAAGGTCTCCACTTTCACTACTTATCAAGGTTTCAAATACCCCACACACGTCTCTTCCTCCCCATAGTACCTACTACTTATCAAGGTTTCAAATTCTCAACGTTCCTAGATCCCAGAGCTAGTGTGTTCAAAGATCCCTGAGCTAGTGTGTTCAATCTCCGTGAGTGAGATATTCTATTCAAGCTCCACTCTCTTTTGGCATTGTACTCAAAGTTCCATGCAGTACTTAGATACGCTAAAGGAACAAGAGGATAAGAAACAACCTGAAACTGATGCAGGGACAGCAAGCTTGACGGGAGGTGTGACAAAACGAGGGAGGCATGTTACAGAAGCAATTATTGACACCGTTTTTAGAGTGCAAAATAAGATACCACATAGAAAGGGCACCATGTCGGCACTGATTACGTTAGCGAGTGTGGTATCAGGGGGGCCAAGCGCAGTCTGGGCTGCCTCTTGTGGTACCGGCAGGGATGTACTTCCTGGCTGCAGGCAGCAGGCTGCAGGCTGCAGCCAGGAAAGCCCTAAACCCTAGTCAGAATTTCAGAAATGCCCACCTGGGCTCCAGGCCTGCTCTGTGACCATGTGCTGCGCCCGAGGTGGGTCCTGGAACCAGGAATGTGAGTAGCACGAAGCTGTTTTTGTATGCATTTCCATGGTGGCCCTTTCTTCACAGCGTGTCACACGAGGCGCCTGCAGACAAAACGGCGCCGAGGACGGATGAATCCAACACAACCCACAAACACCCACCAAAAACCCATTTCAGTTTTTCACCTCGACCGCTGCTGCACGTCGTTCCTGTCATGCTCGATCCTAGATGAACTCGACTCGGCTGATGAAACGGGTGTGGTCTGTGCGAGTCCCGAGGCATCGATGCTTGGGTGGCCATGTGCACATCATGGTTCGCCCAGGTTCCATGGTCCCATTGCTCCACAGATACTTCGCCACGGTTAACGGATTTGCATCCAGCTCCGGCATACCGTTGCGCGACGGTTAAGGCAATGGGATATAAAATATTTATGTCTTATAAATTATTAAAAAAATCCCTCTTCAGTAGGACAACGATACAGGACGACGATCATGGTGCAACCCCCATATCCAACAAGAGGAAAGGACACTGAGTACACTACAAAATGACAAAATTGCAGCTTCATGCCATGATCTACAAGAATAACTTATAGCTAGGACAAAATTAAACTTTTTATCTCAATTCTTCCTTGCTCTTTATCACTTTGATGCTTGGCAGAGGTAGACCTTCCTCCACGAGTTTGTACAAAATGTTCATGAATAAATTATAATAGGACTAATAAAAATAAAATATTTAATTATTATATACGGTAGAGTTATTGTACATAACAATGATCATGCATGATAGTGAATATATTCAGAACATTATATATCAAGTCAAAAATATCTTTTTATCATTCACATAACATCGACGGGCTGGATTATTTGTATTTAATTGTGTGTGTAGTTGAAATGATTATTTTGTGTGTGTAGTTGAATTGCTCCTTGTACTATGACCCTAGGTGGTCTCCCATTGATGTTCGCTCTGGGATGGGTTCTCCCCATCATCTCCTCCCCTCAAGAAAGATCGAGCTTGAAGTGGTTACCTATTTGTGCATTAAAAGTGTTAGCATACAGTTTTGTAACATTGATTATTTATATTTTCTTTAATGTTTGTGTTGTGTTTGACCCCGTATGCCTTTGAAACATTAGGTTCCTGGTAATCACAAGAAGTGCCTTTGAAACATTAGGTTCCTGGTAATCACAAGAAGTGCCTTTGAAACATTAGGTTCTGGTAATCACAAGAAGTGCCTTTGAAACATTAGGTTCCCGGTAATCACAAGAAGTGCCTTTGAAACATTAGGTTCTGGTAATCACAAGAAGTGCCTTTGAAACATTAGGTTCACGTAATCACAAGAAGTGCCTTTGAAACATTAGGTTCTGGTAATCACAAGAAGTGCCTTTGAAACATTGTTCCTGGTAATCACAAGAAGTGCCTTTGAAACATTGTTCCTGGTAATCACAAGAAGTGCCTTTGAAACATTAGGTTCCTGGTAATCACAAGAAGGTGGTGCACAGGATGTTGGTGGTAAGGAAGAGGCGATTATGGGAAGATTGTGGCGTACTCCCGGACTACGTTGACGCTGTCAAAGGTCAAGACAGCCTGGAAAATGTTGAGGTGCCATTCCTCCACTTTGACAAGACAGCCTGGAAAATGTTGAGGTGCCATTCCTCCACATGCTTCTCCGCCTCCTCCAGCCACGGGTCAAGACAGCCTGGAAAATGTCGAGGTGCCATTCCTCCACATGTTCTCCGCCTCCTCCAGCCACGGGTCAAGACAGCCTGGAAAATGTCGAGGTGCCATTCCTCCACATGCTTCTCCGCCTCCTCCAGCCACGGACCGAAGTCTGGGTAGGGCTTGGTGACGATGTTGCGCTCCACCAAGCGCCATGGCTCCCACACCTCCGCGTGCTCATCATTTTACACTACTTACATATATAGCAAATACGAACGCTACAATCAAATGGCTTGGGGGCGGAGGATTGGAGCCTTGTTTATTGATGTTATGTCACCTGGATAATTCAACTCCATTTCAATTGATGGGTACTAAGATGGACTTTTTTGTTTCTTACAAGAGAGGTCTAGAATGTTATGAGATGTCAATTCTAGTCTCTAGTTAGGGGATGTGAGTTTCCCTAGAGTCTTTGGTATTCAACATAAAATATTCCACAGGAGATCTAATATATTATTTTATTATATAATAATATATACCATAATTCTTGAACGAGACACAGAGACGAGACAAAATATGTAGAACCCCAACAAGGGAGAAAAATGATGGCACCCGCTGCCTGCATGACAATCTCTTCAAAGAGATCGCCGAATGGGAATGGACGAGAGAAGAGCTGCTGCTGCCGGTGCTCCTGCTCTGGCGGTGTGGTAAATTTTATGGAGACTTCGGGAAATGTGCTGCGCATGGCAAGCTAGGCCTACGGACATGCGGGGCG
Source organism: Anthoceros angustus (assembly GCA_010909165.1). NCBI lineage: Eukaryota > Viridiplantae > Streptophyta > Anthocerotopsida > Anthocerotales > Anthocerotaceae > Anthoceros > Anthoceros angustus. The sequence continues at coordinate 420,439 of VJWM01000003.1, forward strand.
CGGGGAAAGATAGCGGAACGTGTGGAGAGCAGGCATGCGGCATGCGGCATGCAGCATGCGGCATGCGGCGGGCGCAGGCATGACATCATACTCGTACGGCAGCATTGCATGGTAAGCGACACCGCACAGTTTCACGCTCGGTTGCACGCCCGGTGGCGCTCCCCAGTTTCACCGTTTTACCAAGGCCCAAAAAGAGGGCAAAGTCTGCAAACCGGGGCGCAACGGACAACATTATCCGGCGGGCGTGGGCAACCACCTGAGCCAAAAACGGATGGCACCTTTTGGGGCGACCGGCCGCCGGCAGTGCCACTTCCCCCGTCCCTTTTCCCCCTTTCTCCCTTTGCCCCTTGCCCCTTCCATGCCGGAAATAGGCTACCTAATCATGCCCCGTCCCGCCGTAATCGGGCCAGAGCCCGTTCCGTCCACGGTCCGCGCTGCTGGCCGGAGCGGAGGCGGGGCCGGGGCCGCGACCGGGGCCCACCACCCGCTCCACCCGCTCCGGGCACCGGGCAGCCGGGCAGCCGGGCAGACGGGCAGACGGGCAGCCCGGCTGCTCGGTGGGGCCCACCACTGGCCATGTGAGGTGTCGGCATCCTCCTGGCGTGGACACGTGTTGTCTCTCACAAGGCGGCCATGTCAACGCACGTCACGTTAAAGCGGGAGGCGTGGCCCTGGCGGCGCTACCGGGCTGGGCTGCCTTCCTCCGCACATTCCGTTTCTCTATTTTTGTGCCTCATTTATTTTGCTTCTGCCCCTACCCCTCCCTTTTCCCCTTTTGTCCAACAACTGGTATCCCTATTTCTGGGGTGTGACAACATTTCCTAGATACCCCTGTCCATGGACCTGTCTATTCCTTGGTGGATGGCTTCATCGACTTCATCCCATTTCATAGACGTGATATATCTTTAAATTTTTATTTTCTATTTTAAGTTTAGTTATCTTTTATTCTAGCATACCAGTAGGGGCTGTTTGCGAGGGAGGGCGGATGACTCCTCTAACCAAATAACACTTGAATGAGAGGACTTAATTGAGGGAAAATTTTGATGGGAAAAGCCCATCTTGTAGAGGACAACCAAGGGGGACCAAAGGGTCGAAGTAGAAAGGAACAACTAAGCTCCCTACCGGAATTCACCGACTACGCCTACGATGTTGCATGCGGGAAGAGTAAACGGCCTACAAACTATGGGGAAAGAGGAGGATGCATCAATTTGTAGATTATCGCCGTAGAGAGGGCCCATTGAAGAGCAATAGAGGCTCTCTGTTTGAAGAATGCCATAAAGTAAGAAAGGCATAGCCCCGCATTGTGCTTGCGGGCATGATAAGCCTTGCCGTAGGTCTCAATAAATGTATCAAAATCCTTAGCCAATGCCCCATACGTCTCAAGGGCGAGCCGAATGAATTGGTGGCCCGCTTACATCCTGCTACAGTTCTTGACTTTGAGAGCCCAACCTGAACAGTTATTGATAACCTGAGCAAAGATAGTGTCATGTGCCAGGTCAATGACCACCATGTGTACCACCGAAACCTAATCACCACGGCCGAGGTACAAGTCAGCCTTGATTGACCAACCTATACGAAGAGAGTACCCCCACTCCCTTCAAGCCATGTAGCCAATTTCACGAGCTATGGCAAACATGACATCGCGGATGGCATGCAAAGATGGTGTCATGCGCCAGGTCAACGACCACCATGTGCACCACTGAAACCTAATCACCACGGACGAGGTACAGGTCAGCCTTGATTGACCGACCTATACGAAAAGTGTACCCCCACTCCCTTCAGGCCCTGTAGCCAATTTTAGGAGCTATGGCAAACATGACATTGCGGATGGCATCATGGTGGCGATGTGATGATGCCTATGGGGGCAACGAGCAAAGTGTATCCCGGAGTCATTGAAGGTAGAGCCACACTCGCAGGTTAGGAGGGAAGAAGCCACTTCCCCCACCTATACAAATTAATAGTCATTATAACTTATTCTATATTTTGTGATATCAAACCTTATAAAAATATTTATAAATAATATGTAAGGAACCAGGCACACAAGTTAGCTATGTACTTTCAAAGACTCCGGACCATGTAAGGAGATATGGAGCAGGCTACTTGTCTCCTATTTTCCAAGTGTTCTCTCAGCGCTGGGTGCCCATTGCCCTCCATACGAAGGGCACTCACTGGGGCTATCTTATGGGCGGCAGTCATTGAAATACATTCCGAACTGATTCAGTAATTTGTAGGCCATTCAATCTCCCTGGTGGGTGCCCATTGTCCTTCAAAGGAAGGGCACTTGTTGGGGCTATCTTATGGGCGGCAGTCATTGAGATACATTCCGGACTGATACATTCAGTAATTTGTAGGCCATTCAATCTCCCTAGTTATAATATTGTGCACGTAATATATAAACTATTCAATGTTCCTAGTTATGACATTGTGAGCGCTCGGGTGACTTTAGACATGATGAATTGCTGCTTCTTTACTCCGACCATTGATTACTCCAACCCTTGAGGTCTTCACCAGTAGATGCGCTGTAACAAAAATGTATTCTTCTTTGGAAGGCCGGATATTATTACCTATACACGAGTGCAACGTCCGGAGTGAGAAAAATAATACTTGACACGGATACACGTGTCTCGCACGGAATAGGGATACACAGGGTGGCGTGCAGGTTAGGTATTTGGGGAACGTCGAAGGGGAACGATTGGAGGCGCGATGGGCGCGCGCCATTACTGCGGCACAGTCGCTTTTTCGCTAAACGGTAAGTCAACGAATATCTATCCGTGCGTTTGCTGTGTGAATGGAGAAATAAATTAATCCAGTTTTTCTGTTCACGCGATGCTGGCATCGAACTCGCCTTCGCCGGCTGCCGGCATTGACAGCGGGCGACAACGTGATGCGCGAGCGCGGCTAGGCGAAGGCAGTGGCAGTGGCGTGGTACAGGGCAGCAGCGCAGGCGAGGCTCCATCAGCTGTCAGATGCAACCCCCAAGGACGCTCTCTGACGGCTGTGCGCTGCAGCTCTCTGTTTACTTTCATTTGCATTGGTTTGCTTGCCTTTGCCCTGTCCACCTCCTGTCCTCTTGTCCGGGCGTGTCCTTTGATGAGAATGTCATGCGTCCGCCTATCCCCATGCGAGCTCGCTCCAGGCCGTCCTTGGCACACACCGCTGGGCTGTGCCCTTGCACGGCAACTGCATGTGGCCCTGATCAGTCACTGTAGCATGCGGAATTGATGGCCCAGGCAAAGATCTGATGGTAACCTGCTGCACAGTTGGCAGGTCGGGTTTCGGTGTTACGTCCGCTTCTATTTGCTGGCCGGGAGGACAAATTTTATTATGGAGCACTGCTTCTTGGATCTGACATGGTTTAACGCTTCAAGGGATGCACTGATGTTGAGTTTCAACATCATGGAAGGACAGATCGGGAGGCGTGATATCACCGAACTGGCGGTGTTTGTCTGTAAGCTCATGAGCAGTCAGAGAGGGGACGGATCGTGTGGAGAAGCCCTTGAATTGCAGTCCAGCGACAGTCTGTCACAGCGTTTGCCCGTAGAGTGCCTTTTCCGTTGCCCTTGTGTGCAGGCTAGCAGCAGTCAGGAGAAAGTATGCTGCGGTCACAAGTGGAACCTTGAGACCGCTGGTGAGGGCAAGGGAAGGACATGCAGGATGTTCAGGATGTCAAGGTGATGTGGACTTGAGTGGTGAAGGAGCGGCCCAGACAGCTCATGCCAGTGATATTGTGAGCAGATTGTGTGGATTATTGGTGCTCATTCAGAATTCCGTGATGCTGAACCATCCTGCATCTGATTCTCTGCGTGCATGCGCGGCTGCTTTCACAGACGAGCCACCTGTGATCACTGCTCCTGGCTCCCCATCACTTGGAGGTAGGAATGACACTGACTAGTCGCACACAAACTCTGTGCTGATCTGAGTCCAAGCAATTCAAATCCACCTGACTAGGAGGACGGACAGAGTGAAAACGTGAATCTCGTTGCCGATTTCCACCAAAGCCACATACCACCAGAGAGGAGCACAATCTGGAAGTCTGGAGACCAATAATGCTTTCTAAACAGCGACTTGTAAGGGCTCTTCGGCCATGTTCTCGGATCATTTTACAGGTCAGCTTATCTTCGTACCCGTCTTCGGTGGTGGTAGTTGTCTCCAGCTCCAAGCTGGACAGGAAATGTTTGACGTGCTGTGGGATATGGTCTGTGACAACGATAACCATAGAACGGACAGGACCACTTACCTTTGCCTTTAGTCTAGATGCGAATGTATCCTCCGAAAGGAATGAACTATCTCCTTTCGTAGCCTTCAGCTGTGCCACCTGCTCCCAATTTGGATAGGTGGCTTCTGTTGTGATTCTGAAGTCTGGAAAGTGACATCGAGCTAACCGTAGAATGAACAGGCATAGTGGTCCTATCTTTTACCCTAGAGATATGAAAAAATCCTAGAGAGAAATGGCGTAAGTTTCTCTAAATGTCACGCTACTCTTGTACGTACCATCGGCCTTGACTCAAAATCTGAGTTGTAGCTAAGTGTCCACAGGCTTCCAGCAACTAAGCTTAGAATGGTCTATGATACGTTCACCCTTCTTGTTCATCAAAATCAGGTCCTCAAACTCCGCATTCCATTTCACATCGTCGTCAGCCACACAATAGTGTTGGACATGGAAAATTGACTGCATTGTAGATCGTTCAATTCCAACCTGAAAACAAATGACCAGTTCAATTCATTCCCGAACCCCTGACTCTTGGAGCCACGAATCATTTAATATTTTCATTTCAGTAAAAAAAAAAAAAAAGAGAACCATGAAGTTGACAGAACAACACTTACCACACTGAGCACAAAAATGGCGTCCTCCTTGTCCAGCATTGCAGGTGATCGTCCATAGAGCGGACTGGATTCATCGATCACATGACGCACCGTCATGCCGAAATGCAGGTAAGAAATCTCTGGTCGTATCTGAGTCGCCCCATTATACATCTATCAAAGGCGGCTTCAGTTTCTGCATAAGCCAAAGTGCTGAAGCTAGTCTATGGAAATGTACACCAGTCCCTTGTTTGGAAGTATGCCTACCAGTTTCAGAGACTGCATTGATCGGAAATAGCTGCCACTTCGCGTCACTGTGTTGTATCTGTATGAGAGATCAACCTTCACATCTACAAGTTCACATGGTTGTGGTCCCGCTAACACGTATCTGGCCATCAGCACACTGACAATGCAACGTGTGAGTGTCACTGGAAACGCAGTGGATGATACCTTCAGCTTCATCTGAGACAACACTGGTATACTCACTTGTACAGCTGTGGTTTTTGCCTCCTCTTCTGTTGTACTGCAGGGCAGACGAGGGCCACAGTCGAGCATTTCACCGGCTGGGATGGTTGTGATAGGCGAGCAAATACTGCACGCAAGAATGACGACATCTGAGGAAGGTTTAGGGTTTAGGATCAACATCCCAAGCATGGTGAAAGCAGGAGATGAGGTGATGCACACCTGCACCACTCAAGAAGACGAACACAAGTTGGCCCACCAACGCATTGATGTTGGCAACCACGAGGGTGTATGGTGACAGAGGTGCTAACTCAGGCTGCAGCCCAGTTGATAAGGAGAGGCTGAACATGAAGACTTGGAACAGAGTTTCCCACGAGATTTGGAGTGAGAAGGAGTCCGAGAGGTGGAGAAACTGCCTTGCCGTTTCATCCACTGCCAAGCCTCCGAATTCGGGCAGATATAGGAGGGTGAAGACCATACTGACCAGAATTGGTGCGGCGAACATGCCAACCGCAAATTCTAAAGGCGGCCATCTTAACATGTATACATAACAGTCGTGCATCATGGTAAGCAGCCCATTATCCTGTTGCAGAACTTGAAAATTCTGAAAGCCTCGCAGGCCACGATATTCTGGATCATCCGCTTTTGTGAAAGCCGTGAACTCGTCATCACTGTCACTACTACTTTCGTTGTCCGCCGTTAAGAAGTCGGTAACTTTGCTTGTCACCTGTGCAGCAGCGACTGTCACCTGCTCAGCAGTGGTACTAACTTGGTCGACCACCTGGCCAGCCTGCTCAATCACAGCATCAGGTAGAATTTCAGCAACTTGGTCCACCACCTGTTGCCCTGTCTTCACAACCTTGTCTGCAACGACAGCTATTATTTGAGGCAGAAGAGAGGTGGCGACTGCTACAGTCTCAGTATCATCTGAAAGTACCTGCTCAGCCAGAGCAACTCTGGCCTCGTCGACTTGTTGCAGGACATGGAGTGCTGTCCCATTTCCACTATGCAGTTCCGCCTTTGGACTATGCTGCCCGACCTCTGTACTTGGCCGCGTAGTGCCGTTCAGAGGCTGACTGGTTGAAGCAGAGTTTGGATCTGAATGGCTATGGAGCATCACTTCTTCCGTGTGTGGCAATGCGGATGCTGATGCAATATCCTGCCCTACCACATCTATGTTCTCTGCTGCACCATTATGAGCCGAATTAGCTGGTTGCTCGGCCTCATGAGGAGGCAGCCTGATATCTGAATTGACTGGCATAGCTCCCCTTGAACTTCCAGCTGATGCCTCACCACTGGCTGCACGTGCCATGGCCCCCACCCCGTGCAAAGGTTCACCAGCTCCCGCAGCAATATCATCTGGACTGCCCGCATTTTCCACCACAGACTCCAAGGTATGTTCCTCGGTTGACGCATTCAGATGCAGCCTTTTCACACTCTTCCTACGTTTTGATTTGAAGGACTGCCTGCGCTGCTGCATTTGTGCTTGCTGCAACGCAAACTTCTCTGCCCGAAGAACTTCATCCGTTGAGCCTTCAGCTTCACATGCATGACTCGGAACAGCACTTCCTTTCTTTGTATCATCTTCCTGACAAACACTGATGACATCTCCTTGACCTTTCCAGGACTTACCATTTCTCCCAGTCACACCAAGACCCTCGGTTCCTGAACATGGAATTGATCCCAACCCAGCTTCACCAACACCACGCCCGGTGATTTCCTCAAACTGCTCAATATGCCCATCCTGACAGTTCTCCTCAGTACACTCGTCTTCGATCTCCTCATTCACATCACGATCCTGTAGTCCAGTCCAGCAACCACAGCACCCAAATCAGACTTCTCCTTCACATTTCAAACCCATACCTCATCACCAACACAAGAAACAGAAACAAGAAACCAGGCTCTGAACAGACCACACCAACCTTAGCACTGTCCCCATCAACTTCATTGTCCCGCCGTGGCGGCGTTCGAGTCCTCCTTGACTTCCTTGATGCATTAGCACCGTGCACCGCGCCCGCAGTCCTGCCCAATCCCGCTTGAGCAACAACCACAACCCGGGCTTGACAAGTTTTCGTCGAAGCAAGGGCACACCATCTCCCTCGTCCTCTCCATTGGACACCATTTTCAGATCCTACCTTGTAAACCCAACACCCTGCCCTCCCCAGACCCGGAACAGCAACTAATGAAGACATGGAATCAACTCCACCCACACAATTCCTCAGACAATCGTCTGCTCCTGATTGCAACCCAGTGTCTGACCATGGACAGTGAGCCTGAATGCTTGCTAACTGTGCAGAATACAGAGACTGGACTTCACCTACTCAGCAAGCTCACTGCAGCTCATCAGCCCACAGAAAATCCCGTTCTACTCCCTGCAGAACGGTTCGGTTAGACATGGCGGGCACCCGACTCGCTTGGAAACTATTTGAACTCCAATGTGGGCTCTGTTGGTTCCACCCATGGGAGTCCCGTGCTCCGATCCTGCTCGTCTCTGTTTCTGTTGAGGCACAAACTCAAGTCCCTTTCACCATCTGTCTTCTGTTTTCATGTGTCCTGTTCCAAGTTCACGGCCTGGAAGTCCACATTTGTCAACAATTGAGGCATCCACGACACCGCCAGTCAGTCAAGTGTGGCGTCTGGTCAAAACCTGTCATCAGTTTTTAAGGGAAATGGAGAAATGACACGCGGGCTACACTGTAGCCATTGCCTTGTCCACTGCATTGTTCGCACGTCCTAGTTACGTAACTGGTGGCCAAACTCAAATGAAAGCCACTTCATTTGTGTAACGACTAACGAGGGACTCACGTAGCCGAAAAGGAGACTTTATGTAGGGAAAAAAAAAATCATCTACCCCGAAAAAAAAGGTGGGGAGGGAGAAACCCATCGAAGGGAATAAGCCAACTGGGCCGAGAATTTTGTGGTCCGGAATGTGGAAAGGCCTACCTACCACTGGTGCCGAAGAAGCCGCATCGGAGTACATCGCGTTTGCCAGCGCCCTCCGGAGAAACTCACGTAGCCTACCGCATAGAAGCGGGTTGAAGGGAGGTGGAGGGGGGAAGGGGTTGTTGACAGCGGTGCCATGGAATTCCCGTGGACAAAATGTTGTACGAATCTAAGTACGTTGTTACTTGAAAATAAAATGTATAGTTGATAAAGATGTTTAAAATTTTTCAATATCCAACATGCATCCCCTACCCAGCTAGGTAACATGCATCCTCCACCGCCCAAGAGAACGCATCTTTCTATTTGGATGTTTGGTCCATTTACTTTCATTTCAAAGAAGACAACCGAGATCCGCGATCCCCCATCTTCGGCCATGGATCTTTAGTCATTTTCTTTTTTATCCATCGAAAGCCACTCCTTATTGAGTCCTTTATCTTGCCAGGCACAGCAAATGAGTTGTAGGACTGAAGACGTCGTTCCCTTGATTCTTTATTGCTGAAGCGGCTCCTCATTAAGCCCTTAAAGGATATGTTGCCGGGCACGGAAATCCTAAGACATTCTTCCGTTGTTTCATCTGTGTCGATTAAACTCATTCTGAAAAAAGAACACTTGTAACAAAAAAAACCCTTGTTATCGATGTAAAATATCCAACAAGTAATTTTTTTAAGTGAGTTAAAATGCACGGCAAGTATTATCATCACAAAAACTGAAAATCAATTAAAATTGTATTCATCTTGCAAAAATAATACTTGCAATAAAAAAACCTTCATTACCCGCGTGAATTCATGATGAATAATTTTTTGAAGCGAGTTCAAATGCACAACAAGTATTGTGTTTATATCACAAAGCCTCGAGATGAAGAGAGTTGAAATCGTAGCTGGCCTTTATAAAGAGCAATGAGTTAGCTTAACTTGGAATCTATTAGATTAGAGTAGCTTCCCAAACCCTAAAATAACTGGGCTTACCGATCTCTCCTGTATTAATAAAGTATGTTCGACTTTAGAATAGTACTATAAATAATGTTTGGGTAGAAATAGATTTCTCTTGCAAAAAAGGGTTATGACTAAAATCCCCTCTTTTTTTGGTGAAAACGTGTATTTGCTTTTTTTGTTTTTTGGCATTTTTTTGGGCGTTCTCTAATAGAAACGTGGTGTTAAATTCGCGGTGCCCACACCTTGCATGATCATTTGGTCACACTTTGCCTGATCCATAGATGGGCACCACGATTTTGAAGGGTGAACGTATCAAAACCGTCATTTACACACTATTTAGGCATGTCCGCCGTTCATCCCATACAAGCGCTTCTCTTAGAAAATAGACGAACTGAGATGTAAAGACTCTAAACATCTGTATTCCTACCGATCGTGAGAATAACCTTATTTCAGAAAACCTCAAAATTGGATAAATTCTAAAATCGAATACGTTTATAAATAAATTTATAATATTTATAAATATGTTGTATAAATAAATTTATAAATATAATTATAAATATATTTATACATATGTTTATAATGTGGAACAATACGCAAGTATCTTGTAAATGCCTCAAAATCTTCCAAAGAAAGAACTTGTATGAAACCAAATGTTAGTTTTTGTATCCGTAGATAAGAATACTGAACAGTAATTTCTCTCGTTTCAATCTTCTCTTTGAAAGACTGCATATTTATGTGCTTACAACGCTAGTTTAATCTCCTAGAATCCGCCACGCTCTATAATAGTGGTCATGAGGACTACATAAACCTAAATGGATTTTTCTTGTAAAATGAGCAGAATAGTGAGGACTAATAACCCGTGCAAACTTTTCCTGTAAGATGAGCAGAACAATGGAAACTACTAAATTATCCTGCACACTTTTCTTGTAAGATGAGCATTTATAAAAGTGGGAACTACTAACCCCTACATACTTTTCTTGTCATATGAGCACACAGTGGGAATTTCTTATGATTCATAAGGACTTTTATCTTGAGATAAGCAGAACAATGAGGATTATTATTCCATGCGGACTTTTCTTGTAAGATGAGCAGAACAGTGGGCATTACTAATCCATGCGAATTATTCTTGTGAGATGAGCGGAATAGTGTGAACTACTAACCCATGTGGACTATTCTCGTAAGATAAGCAGAACAGTGAGGACTACTTACCCATGCAAACTTTTCTTGTTAGATGGGCAAATCTTGAGGGCTTTTAATCGATGCGCACTTCTCTTATCAGATTAATAGAAACAGTGCGAACTACTAATCCGTACACACTTCTCTTATATAATGAGCAAAACAGTGGGGACTACTAATCCATGCACACTTCTCTTATAACATGAGCAGAACACTGGGGACTACTAACCTGTGCACACTTCTCTAATAACATGAGCAGAATACTGAGGACTACTAACCCGTGCACACTTCTTATAACATGAGCAGAACACTGGAAACTACTAACCTGTGCATACTTCTCTTATAACATGAGCAAAACATTGGGGACTACTAATTCGTGCACACTTCTCTCATATCTTGAGCAGAACAGTGGGGACTACTAACCCGTGCACACTTCTCTTATAACCTGAGTAGAACACTAGGGACTACTAACCCATACGGACTATTCTTATCAGATGAGAAGAATAATGGGGACTACTAGCCCATGTATACTTTTCTTGTGAGATGAGCAAACAATGGGGACTACTTATTATCATGCAGACTTTTCTTGTAACATGAGCAAAACAACCAAGGGACTGCAAATCCAAGCAAACTTTTCTTGTAAGATGAGCAAACAGTGAGGACTACTAATTGATGTGGACTTTCCTTGTTATATGAGCAGTACAGTAGGGAATACTAACCGTGCACATTTCTCTTGTAAGAAAAGCATAACAGTGGGGACTACGATTCAATGTGGACTATTCCCGTCAGATGAGCAGAATAATAGGGACTACTAGCCGATGAATACTTTTTTTATGAGATGAGCAAACAGTGAGGACGAGCAACCTATTTGAACTTTTCCTCTAAGATGAACAAACAGTGAGGACTATCAACCCATTTAAACTTTTCTTGTAAGATGAGCAGCAATCAATAAAGACCTCTAACCGATGCGGATTTTTTCTTGTTAGATGAGCAGACTATAGAGTCTTAGGGACTACTAACTTAAGCAAACTTTTCTTCTAAGATGAGCAAACAAATAAAGCATGGCAGACACAAATAGCAAATCACTAGTAGGTGGGTTGGTTACTCAATGGGCAAGGTCCACATCATAAATGACTTTGTGCAATTAGCCTAGGTGAGATCTATAATATTCACTCAAGAACAAAGCCATCTAAGATGACTAATCAAGAAACCTTTCAAACGAGGGCCATCATCTCAATTTTCTTCCATTCAACTGAATTGAAAGATGATCTCGCGCTTTACAGTCTTCCACATGGGAAACTGATTGTTGTTTGGTCAATGAGGATGTTACAAACAACTAGTCCAAAGTGCTTGCTCGTAATAGAATGAGCACGCTTATATTTAAGGAAAGTATGTTTTATTGAGGGAAAAACGATGGGAGAAAACCCATCTAGCAGGGAACAATGAAGGGAAAACCCTGAGGGTGAAGGTAAAAAGCAGCAACTAAGCTCCTTATCTAAAGTTACCTACTGCTCCTAGAGCATCATTTGCAGAAAGAACAAATGGCCTGCAAACTACGGAGAAAGAGGAAAAAGCGTCACATGCCACCGCCGCCTTGTGAAGGATTACCGTCGAGAGGGCCCTTTGAAGGGCAATGGAGACTTGTTGTCTGAAGTAAACTGTGAAAAGGGACAAGATACCCGCAAGTATCGCCCACACCATGCCTGCGTGCGTGGTAGGATTTGGCACAAGACAGGAGAAATTTATCGAAGTTCGCAGCCATGGCCCTATACGTTTCGAGTGTGAGCGGAATAAAGAAGTGGCTCGCTTCGTCCCTACAGATTGACCAGAGTCATGAGAGGGCGCACCCCAACCAAGATGGTTGGTGATAACTTGAGCGAAGATGGTGTCTCCAGCAAAGTCAGTAACCATCACGTCCGCCACCGAAACCGTGGACAAAGTACAAGTCAGCCCTTATCGAGCGACCTGTTCGAAGAATGTACCCTCGCTCCCTTCAGGCCATGTAACTGCTTTCGCTAGTAATGGCAAACATGACATCGCGGATAGCGTCGTGGGTGGCGATGCGGTGACCCCCATTGGGACAACGAGCAAGTGTACCCCAAAGTCATCGCGCACTCGTAGGTAAGGAGGGAAGATGCCAAAAGCTAAAGCATGCCGAGACGGAATCACATCGCACTAGTGAAGGTGGTTGGTGTGATGACAAAACCCCGTATACATGGATGAGCCAGAAGCCAAGCGACTGTGCCCCTATAATTAAGGGTAACTCTCTTATTTTTCAATTAGAATCTCTAAGTGAAACTTTAGATTTTAATTGAAATACAAGAGAGCTGCACTCTCTGGAAGGAAGGCCCAGTAGGAATGTTAATAGCTAGGTGTCACGGAATAAAGCGAAGGGGAGAGTGATGAAGGCCTACCGCCACAAATTCTTGGGAGTCAAAGAGGGGCCCACTTGCCGTAAGCCAAGAGGATCTTGTTGATATTCGGTAGACTTCTCTTGGATGAATGTTGTTCTTTAGATATTGCAAAAGCTTGAGGTTGATACTTATCTTTTAGTATTCAATACCTATTCACTCGCATAAAATGCAAAATATGAGTGAAGGAAAAATTATATTGGTGGTCCAACAATATATCAATTTGGGGGTGAGGATGATTTCCCAACTCACTCATAACCTATCACACACCAGCAAACATGTCTCTCTCTATATTTTTAAGTGCTTAAGAGTTTTTAACTTTGCAAGTACAAGTACTTATATGGCCAAGATTTTTTTTGCGGAAGCTTACCTGACCAAGTTGAGACAGAAAAATAAATACTAATGACGACATCTTCAAGATCTCATTTTCAAATGAACATATGAAGTCCATCTAATGTTTTTTTGAACAAATAATTATCTTGACCTCCGAGACAGGTCGTGGGAAATGAATGTGAGTCTAAGGACTCTAAATTACCTTTATTCAATCCTTCAGTATCGGGATAGCAAATGATGTGTAGAACGAAGTACACTCTTTCCTATTTTTACCCACCTTTGATTTGCCATTCTTCGGCTTCCTTTCTTAAGTAATGGATGATTCTCAGTGATGCTTGCTTTTACAGCCTTTTCTACCTACCTAAAATGCAAACCAAATATTTAATTTTAATTCTATTCATCAGTAAATATTTTATTTTATTCTATCACACACACACACACACACATATAAAATACAAAACCATAACAAATATTGATACACCTCACGTAGTTGAATCATAAGTCAATGAGCACACATCTTAGAATTGTTTGTCTAACCATTTGGATCATCAATGCATAGAGTCTACCTAGAAGGATGGATTTATAGCGTAGAAGCCTTCTTGTTTCTGGCTACTACATATTACGGGATGCAAGAGCGGAAAGTTATGACTAAAGCGGAAGAGCGTATAGGAAAAGAGAGTGGAGGCAAGGTTGCTGGTTGGGTGACGCGCGTTCTTGCTGTGTAGCAACATCAAAAGGAAACCCTACACCTCATGCCAAATGTCACGCTTCCCAAAACAGGTTCAGGTTCCTTCTCCAAGCACCGGATCATGGTTTCTAGAAACTCTACGCCTGGGGGACACATATCCGAAAAACGACAACACATCCCAACGATACGGGTGGACTGGAATTTGGAAGCACCACGGTTCAGAACTTGTGTGGTTGCAGAGCTCCAGGTCCAGTGTCCAATGAAAGCTTGAGAGCAGCGCTGTCAGAGAGGACTTCCAGCTGTTGAGCAGCAATGTCGTGAACTGGAAGTGTCTCCCGCTTGAAACGGGGGAGGCCTCTGTTCCGTGGACGATCCAGGCCGCCAGGACTGGGAGTGATCTTTCGGAATATGTATGGGAACTGGAAACTATCCACACATTTATACCTACCTATGTACATATGTATGGATACCACCCGTATGAAGGATGTACTTGCAGTAAGTTACTGCTACAGCCGGCCTCGTTTTCTTCTTGTAGTGACTATGCAGGGTGGGCCCCGCCTAAATACACGCTCTTCCCATCCCCACCCCCTGGCCTTAGTGCCTGGAGCCAGTTCTCCATCTTGGTCGGGCCTGGTGTGCGGAAATCCGTAAGAAATTCGTTTTCAGATAGGATACTCTGTCGCACTAGCCGAGGATAGGGATCGTTTCCCATCTCCCGGCTTTGGATCGGGGGATGGAGGTGCAGCTGGCCGGAGGTCTTTGAAGGAGTCCGAGACTGACCAGTGAAGACGTGTTGACTGGCAGAGACTCGAGGCCGAGATTGTCTCATTGTCGGATGTTTAGGCAGCTACCTTGCCACCGCTGAGATATCTGTGATATGGAGAAGGGGCTGCAACATTCCGATGGTTTTGGTGGGTAAGAGGGTTGCCTAGGCAGGATAACGTTCTCCCGCCCTGAAGGGCAACAATAATCCGGCGGCCTTCTCTCATGCCTGGATCTCCACGTCCTCGTCGAAGAAATCTTCCGAAGTTGACCAGGACTTGGACTTTTGGAGGTACCAGGTGCTGCGTGGCATAGCGTTTTCAGCACCAGTTCCAAGTTCCCACTGTTATTCTGCTCCATATGTACAGAGATGGAGTACGGTGTGTCAAGACCCCGATCTCAGCTGCTGGTGAAGGTTATTGTGGGAGCCTCTCTGATTGCTCTATTCCTGGTGATATTTCGCAAGTCTCCCACTTATAGCATTCCAGAAGCGGTATGCGTTGGTTCTGCCCTGTGATTGCATGATGGGTGATGTGATACTGGAAGTTGTTTTTTCCTGTCGACACGTGGTTTTGAGACGAGGCTGCGTGCAGAAGTTCAGACAGCAGAGTGGGATGCAACATGTGTTGGTGACTGGAGGAGCTGGGTACATAGGGTCACACGCTGCTCTACGTTTGTTGGAGGATGGTTATCGCGTCACGGTGGTGGTATGTTCTCCGTGGTTCTCAAGTTTGTGTCTTTCTCTGGTGCTACATGTTGTTGGGGTTTTGTTATGGTTGGTGGAAGTGTAAGTTGTGGATTTGTCTGTGAATGATGCAGGATAATCTATCTCGTGGCAACTTGGGTGCTGTAGAGGTTTTGCAGAGGCTTTTCCCAGAGCCAGGGAGGTTGCAGTTTATCGTGGCAGATCTTGGGGACAGTGCTGCTGTATCTTTTTTGTGCTTATGGAATACTCTGAATGTCATTTTCTTCTCAGGTAGCAGGGTAAACTCGCGCTGTGTTGCCTGAACAATAGTGAAACAGATAAATGCCGTATTCGATAAGAATACATTCGACGTGGTTTTGCACTTTGCAGCCGTGGCCTACGTGGGAGAAAGTGTAGCTGAGCCCCTCCGGTACGCCTTCCAACGTTTTCTTTAAGTTCCTAGGGTTTTGTGTCAGGAGTGTTGATTGGAAGGTTCAGGTTACAGGGTCTAGCAGGTGATGTACGTGTGTAAATTCTAGCAGGTATTACCACAACATCACAACCAACACTTTGTTGTTGTTAGAGGCTATGAAGGCGCACGAAGTGACCAATTTAATTTATTCTAGTACCTGTGCAACCTATGGGGAGCCCAGTGAAATGCCTATAACAGAAGACACCGCCCAGGTTACTCACCTACAAGAACCTCCACAGACTATCTCATTTGCTGCAGGTGCTGGTGTTGGCGTTGGTGGGTTGACGTAAGCGGTTATGGCCGTTTTTGCAGGTTCCCATCAACCCTTATGGAAAGGCGAAGAAGATGGCAGAGGACATCATTAAGGACTATGCAAGGAATGGACACCTAGCAGTAACTATACTCAGGTTAGGGCAGAGATGGAGGATAGTAGCCCATAGCTTCAATCTTTTGCTCTTTTGTCTCTGCAGATTTGAGCTTGTCCAGTTGAGTTCCTGTTCCGTATGTGCAGATATTTCAATGTCATTGGCTCAGACCC
Source organism: Anthoceros angustus (assembly GCA_010909165.1). Classification (NCBI taxonomy): domain Eukaryota; kingdom Viridiplantae; phylum Streptophyta; class Anthocerotopsida; order Anthocerotales; family Anthocerotaceae; genus Anthoceros; species Anthoceros angustus. The sequence goes on from VJWM01000003.1 coordinate 436,641, forward strand.
GAAAGGCAGGCTTGGAGAAGCACCAAGGCCTGAGCTGCGTGTTCATGGTCGCATCTCTGGGGCCTGCTTTGATGCGGCCATGGGCCTCATTTCAGGGCTGACGGTAACATACAGGCTGTGTCTTTCTGAAGCTTTCATTACGCTTATGTGGTTGCTTTCTAACAACTCTGATTCGCGTGATACCAGGTGAAGGGAACTGACTATGACACTAAGGATGGTTCCTGTATACGCGACTATATACACGTCACGGATTTGGTTGATGCCCATGTGAAGGCCATGTCAAGGGTGACGAGGGAAGAAGTCCAGGTATACAACGTGGGTACTGGCAAAGGTACTGCTTCTGAACATGCTTCTCTTGTTTGTACAGGTCCTTCAAGCTCGCATGGGAATTACGCACTTGCCTGCTGAAAGCATACTGTGTTCTCTTTGTCTCGGCAGGAAGTTCCGTGAAAGAGTTTGTTGAAGCTTGCAAGGCTGCAACTGGTAAGAACATCACAGTTTTCTATGAAAAAAGGCGACCTGGAGATTACGCCGAAGTATACAGTAACCCTTCAAAAATCATGGAGGAGCTTGGATGGTCCGCACAGTATACTGACCTTCAGGACAGCTTGACGATGGCATGGAATTGGAGAAGGGCTCATCCTGGTGGGTATTCCGACTCCAGCCTACATGCTTGAATTCATGTCCTAGAATTAATGTATTTACTGATAGCTTACATCTAAGCCGTGTGTATACTGAGGAAACAAGGTCTCCATGTGGAGGGTCCTCAAGTAGCTAGACACAGTGGGCACCTGTAATTTATACTTTTAAAGACGTCTTGCTGCTCCCAATCAACAACGAAGACACTGCAGTGTTGTTACAGTATTTGCAACCAGCACTACCATCAACTTCTCGTATACGTCACGAATACTCATGACCATTTCATGTTGGGCGGAACCTAGCCCGACAGAGATGAGGCGAATTCTCTTTCATTTCAGCCAGTCACACTGTAGATGGCTTGTTCTTTCCTGATGGCCGCCACGCTTCATTGTAAGCCGACTGGTTACATGTCGTGTTGGTCACAGACCGCCCGGAACGGGCTTGCAGCAACATGTTTCACTCACAAGTTACTGCAGAGTGGTCTACCGTGGAAGGCGGGATAAGGAGACTGGGGTCCAGAGACGGACCGCCTGTCGACGATGCGCAGCTCAATTTTAAGGTACACATACAGGATGGAATCACCTCTAAGGGTCTGACTTACGTACCTTTTCGAAATGGGCAGTCCAAGTAGGTACCGAGCTCGTGTTCTTCAGTAGAAATGTATCCAGCACATCCTTGAGCTTCTTGAATGTAACTGGCTTGGTCATGAAGCTGTCCATGCCATTGGCTGAACACTCATCTTCACAATTTGACAGAGCATTCGCTGTCATGGCAACAATAGGTAACCTTTTTTTTGCTGTTAGGTCCGAGGGGCCAGAAACTCTAGCTGACCCTGTGGTAGTAGACGACACCTCGGGCACAAATCCAGAATCACAAGACACAGCTCCATGTGCTGTCGGAAATTCCTCGTCCCATGTACCAGTCTGTTCATAGCGCCTTATGCATCTCGTCACTTCCAGACCATCCATGACCGGCATACAAATATCCATTAGTACCTGCAGGCAGACAACCGGCAAGCTCAAACTCCGTACTGGACCTCCATAGAATTGTGAAACGTCAGGCATGATAGTCGTGAGGGAGCAGACCAGATCATACTGATTACGCTTGAGGGCCTGAATTGCCTCCAGCCCATTGTAAGCAACATCGGCGACAAGTCCAAGTCTCTTCAGCATGGACTGAGCGACCATCACGTTGACCTGCAACAGCACAAATTGAAGAGTTTATCGCGAAGTGGGCGCGTAGGTGCAGTCGCGGAGACTGCAGCCTTTGAGGTTCAGTATCTTACCTTGTTATCCTCTGCCAGTAGGAGCCGAGGCGTCTTTTTCTCTCCAGACGCTGCGTTGGTCAAAATCTGAACCTGCTTGGACTCCTCCAGAGCAGTCATTAATGAACATTCGATCCGTGAGGGACCACTAGATGTCCTTCTAAGGCCCACACTTTTACCTTCAGCAGCCCTCATGAGACAATTGTTGCTGAATATTGCTGAACTTGATTGTGTTGATAGGCTGGTAGGGGGAGATCTCTCTTCATTACCAGCCCATGATCCATGTCTCTCATGCAAACTACATCCCTTCCGAGGTGGCTCCCTTCCGACGGAAGGAGTTCCCAGAGTCAGGAAGTGCTCCCCTTGCTCTGCGAAAGTCGAGGACACTGCAGGGAAGGATGGACTTCCCTGCCCATTTGCGTCACTATCCAGCACAGGAGGACTTGCAGCAAATGTCCTGTGAGGAGGTGAGGGAATGGACATCCCAGCTCGTAACTTGTGGACTCGTGCTGTGGTATGGGATAGATTTGTCTTCAGCCTTGTCTCACTGACAGACATAGTCCTGCTGACTCCAGATATTGCTGACGGGTGTTTGCAACGAATTGTGAAAGTGAACTTTGACCCAACGCCAACTTCACTTGTGACATATATTCTCCCTCCCATGAGCTCCACCTGGAAGCACGTCAATCAGATGGCGCTACTAGCAATTCAGCAGTCATCAATCTGTTAACTTGTTCACTATAGCAGATTCACAGGCAGACATACCAGTCTTTTGCAGATCGCCAATCCCAACCCGGTTCCACCATATTTACGAGTAGTAGATGAGTGTACTTGTGTGAATTTCTCAAAAAGTGTAGGGAACGACTCCTTCGGAATTCCTGTTTGGCAAGAAAAACACGTTTAGGTAACCTCCAGTAAACTCCGACCGTCAACGATCGACAGCGTACATACAGATCCAGGTGTCTGGAAGTCTCATCCCATGAGCAAACAAGCAATGCGGATGACAGCCCCAAGAAATTTCACATCTTGAGAGCCATGGTCTTGAAGAGGTTCACCTATTCCAGTGTCCTCAATCTCACATTGTAGCCATATGATTTTTTCCTCAAAAGCCTCAAGCCCCTCATTGCTGGTGGACTCCTGATCAAAGTTGCCTGGCTCCTGTTCAAAACTGGAAACCCTCAACCCTTCTATATGTCCAAAAATCTAAGGGTATGCTCTGATCCATCTCTGTAAACAACCAGAACACGAGTTACCAACACCATACCTTGAATATGCACTGCCCTGAATTGGATTCACTGACTCCTCCTGATTGGTTTCCGTACGACAGCGACAACTCAAGAACAGAGTCCTCATCATCTTCAGTCGCAAGGTCTCTTCGTCCACCTTCCCAGAGAGGGTCCCAAGTAGCATCCAACTTGCCTGTCGCATCAGGGGAATCACACTCCGCTGTAAAATCAACCTCTGACCCAGCGGAAACTTGCTCCACAGTGGGAGCAGGTGATTGAACAGAAGTCCTCACATCTGTTTCTCCATAGGGTTCCCCATTTTGTTTTGCAGGTCGCATGCGGACCACCACATGCCCTTTCTTGGTGAACTTCACGGCATTGAATACCTGCAGTATGAGAGAACCATTTTTATACATAAAGTGCTGATATTGAACAAAATTGCAGCATACCCGACTTCCTAAACATTCAGGAGCCTACAAAGAGGCATAAAATACCAAATTCGTAATAACTTGCTTGATGCGCAACGGGTCTCCTATGACCTACATACGAACAAAATCCAAAGTTTCAGATCGTGTGACCTCCCAAGGGCTCATATAACTACTGGGACATTGCAAGGCTAGACCTTCTGGTGCTTACAAGAGGAGGAATGTCCTGAGATACGTCTGCTACAATCTGTATTCCCCGATCCCGTGTAACCGCAATTGTAGTTCTGACCACATGTTTCACAATGTCTCGAGGACTCAGTTCCCTCTCCTCCAACTCCATTGTCCCTAATATATGGCAGTTTATGGTGAAAACTGGTGCAACTATGACAGAAAACAACGCCGTCTTCAATAGCGGTAACCTTACCAGCTTCAACCTTGCTGAGATCAAGTATATCGGAAATAATTGCCATGAGAACGTCGCCACTAAACACCATTGCATCAACAAGCTCCTTTTGCTCATCGTCCAGCGCTGTTGTTGCTAGCACTTGGGCCATCCCTATTAAATGCATCTAATGTCAACACAACCCAGGCTGTGCAACAACTTTTCACGTGAACAGGAAGCAGAAGGGAAGCACAAGCTCTATCACAAAGATCAACTGCTAACCTAGAACACCGTTGAGTGGAGTTCTGATCTCATGTGACATAACAGCGAGGAAGTTATTCTTAGCTTCCATCGCTTCATCTGCAAGTAACCATATTGAAACAATTAAGTAGGCTGGATAGATGCCTCCCTTGACAGACAGATGCCAAGCAAGAGCACAGACAGCAGAGAACTCACGTTGAGCGGCTAATGCAGCTCAAGACACACGAAGGACCTAACACTGCACGATTCCACTAGAGCAGGACTAACCAGCCCGGGCAATTGCGTTGCGCAGTTCCTTCTCAGCTGCTTCATGTGAGGCTACTTTCTGTCCCATCTGAGCAAGTCTATCTTTCACAGTGACCTGCAGCCATTAGGTCCCATGAGGAGGAAGATGCGGCACAAGGCCAGGTGAACAACCGTCCAACTGAATGACTTCGAAAAAGCAAACACAAACAGGTTATAACCTGCCTGGTCAGTGACGTCCATCGAGAGGGTTGTCACACCAACCACTACTCCAGCAGAGTCAAAGGCAGGTTCACAAATCAGGACGAGGCATTTGGGACTCTCATTAGGAACGTCGATAATCAGCTCCCTCCTCTGTGCAACTCCCAACTGTAGAACTTCTTGCTTCAAATCTCCGATTTCTCTTGCTCCTGGAATAATTCCTACAAGCTCACTGTCATGCTTTCTGATGATGGCCTGCACACATACATACAAAGCACAAACTCTGCCGTCAGGCCCAGTAACAAATTGTCGCACCATTTCTGGCAACCTCTATATCATTGAGAGCAGAAACCTTGGGCGATATGTCAAGAGAACTATGATCCGGCTTGCAGAAAAACTGCAGGAGGATGTAGGTTGATGGTTGTTAACCGACTAAACGGAAACCCTCATCGCTATATCAAGTGAGCCTAAGCTTGCAATGACCTCGGGTACCCTGGATACGACTTACTCACCTCGGAACAGATATCTGGTGAGGGGTAGTGCAGAAACCTACAGTTCAACCACCTCAAGGAACAGCATAAGTCATAAAGAACCCCACCTCAACGAACAAAAGCTCACGGGAAAGTCGAGACAGGCAAAGATGCAAACTGTACCTGATATATGTATATCGCAAATCCTGATCAGAATGAGCGATGATCAGCGGAACATCCTTCAAAGCCAAATCAAGAAGCAACTCGGACCTTCGCACATACGAGGTCAAGTCATCACCTCCTATTCCGGATGTCGACTTCCTTTCCACGACATCCCTGCACTGGTTCCTATGCCTATCCTGATACGGAGGTTCTGACGGCAATGATTCACCTTTCCCACCGCTACCAGCCCAGTTCTTAACCAGCTGCCTAAGAGCTTCATTCTCCGCACAGACTCTCACATACTGCTTCATAAGCTGTTCTGCTTGGTTCTGCCAATACTCCACACTGCTGCTACTGCTGCTGCATCTACTCCCAGAGTCTATCTTCCAATCACCACCCTGTCTACCTGTATCAGCTTCACAAGATGCCACAGCAGCGCAAGCATCACGAGTAACCGCAGCAAAATGGCTTTCCTGGCTCCGCTGCTGCGCTGCAGAAGAATCTCCCAGTCTGTGAGAGGACGCGCCAGAACCGCTCCTTGGACTAAACGTCCTACTAGAATTAGGAACAAGAGGCGGCCTCGTAGATTTAAAAGACGACGTCGAAGCTGCAGATACAAGCCCGCTAGTCGTCCCCGCAACTCTCCCTGCTCCAGGAACGACGCCAGAAGCGCCTCCGGAGGAAACCGAATCGCTCGTCACGACTCTGTGTTCAACATTCCACGAACCTGCCGTACTGCTGGACACTGCGCAAGATTCCCCCGACGCCTCCAGCTCCACAGCACCGGCGCCTTTCTGATCCACCTTCACACCGCTGCTGAGGCACTCCGTCCTCTCAGCTGCCATCGCTGCCTCCTGCTTCAGAGAGCCGGACTTCCAGGCAGCCACTTCCCTATCCTCTTTCAAGTTTGCACAAGCCACCTGAGCCATCCTGCTCCCTGTCCTCCGCAAACAGCTAGGTGAAGGCGAAATCCATCACTTTCCTTGCTCTCAACCTGCTTACACTTCCTGCAGCATGCACAAGCACACCTTCCTCCAATCCTGCAGTCTCACAACTTCATCACCACGCTTCCTCAAGGCACAGGCACATTTTCCTCCAATCCTGCAGTCTCATAACTTCACCACCAGGCTTCCTTAAGCAAGAAAGAAGACACCCGATGAAATCTCGCTGCACATCGTGGTTGATTCTTGCTGGAGGCTGCCCGATCCCACGCACTAGCGTCAAATTCGGACAGTGATTTGAATCCAAACCGCGCTCGCTCCCGCTTCCAGCAGCAATCTTGCTTCGATCTCTGCAACTCACAATCCAGCAGGCACGGCAGGTGGATCTTTGCTGCCAGGCGCCCGCCCCGAAACAATCCAAATTTGCAGCACCATCAGCTTCCCTCGCGCTGCGCTGCGTTGCGTTGCTGCAGCTTCCCCCATGTCCGTTTGCGTGCGACGCGTGTGCCCTGTGCAGCAGCGCAACAGAGGATGTCGGGGGTAGGAATCCTGTGACCAAATGCGTGGGCTGATTGGCGCTGCAGGCGATGACGCAACACCAACACAGCAGGAGCTCTCAGGCAGTCTGGCGGACCGGTCGCCCGCGGCGATACGGAGGACCGGCGCGGTCGGTCGCCCGGCTCCCCCGATGGGCCCCAATTCCTCGCTTTTGGCCATCGATGGGCGGGAAGCTTGCAAAGCACGCCCGAGATGATGATTGGGGCTGGACCAGCGCCCTTGGCGTGCTCCCAGTCGACCGACACACGTGCCTCCTTTTCGCTGGCTGGCGAGTAAAAATCCCACCAAATCCGCCAACATGATCGGGTTTTCACTACCACGTGCGGCTCGAGGAGCCGGGGTAGCGTACTTGACGGCGCACCTGCTCCACAACAAGATTCCATGCAAAGTGACATGCACAGAGTTTACACATCGTGCCATTGTTCAAAAAATGTACAACTCTCGAGTCTCACATAACGAGACATGAATTGGTCCGGCACAGTCTTCAGCTCGGTCTAATAATAGACATGGACGGACACGTGTGCTTCGGAACAAGGCACCTAGCGAGTCGGGGTAGCCGCTGTCCGTTGCTGTGGTCCTTCAAATTGCAGTCGGAGTTGCTCGTACCGGGTCAGCTCCGCTTCAGAGAGAGAGGGTTTCAGTTCTCTCATAGCCTGCGTTCAAACAAAACCGAGCACGCAGTTCTGGGGTTAGCGGCTACAGGAAAGGCTTTGTAACTTAGAGTTTGTGACAGATGAAACGGGAGGGACGATAGGCCTAACCTTGTAGAAATCATCCTGCCTGACCACCACCGGATCTTCAGCCGTATCCGGCGTTCCTGAAGAGCCACCTGAATCTTCCCTTTTGTCGACCTGCCAAGCAATGATTTTCTTGCTAAAATCAGGATTTCAAGTGAGGTGGCCTTCAGAGGGATGGTCGTCGGCCGGCGGTTCTATGAAGGACGAACACAGGAGAAGGGGTATATACCTTTCGCTTGACAGCTTGGAACCACGCATCGGCGCACAGTGCGTACATGTCAGCACCGGAGAAAGTGGGTGGACACCTCCTAGCGATAGTTGGTAGGGACACATTTTTGTCGAGGTGGAACTTCCGTGTCAGAGCGCCCAACACTCTGCAAGTTTCCGATTGTGAGAAGCATGAGGAATGCGTCAAATTACGCACTCGGAGATGTGAAGAGCGTACCTTTCCCTGTAAGACGCATCCGCACTGATCCCCACGTATAGGAGCTTATCGAATCGTCCAGGGCGTAGGAGAGCTGGGTCGATTAAATCTGGGCGATTGCTCGCTCCGATGATGAACATGTCCTGGAACACAGGGTGTTCAGCATTACGCCCGATTCAGTGCATCAAAACCCATGAGGAGCGACAGTTTTGTGACGGTCAGCATGTGACTAACACATTGAGTAACCACAGGGATACAGTCAGGTACCTGAGTTTTTTCGCTTAACCCATCGATTTCTGCCAGCATCTGTCATGGAATGGGTTGAGGTATCGTAAACTTGGAACTGGAATGACTCTTGCAACAAGCTCAGAAATCGACAAGCGCTTATGAAACAAGAGAAAAAGCAGCCCGACCTGGGACACGACACGGTCCATAACTCCACCAGAGTCTCCTGATGCACCACGGGCTGGTGCAAGTGCATCCAGCTCATCAAAAAATACAACACAAGGACGTGCTGCTCGGGCCTGCGAATGCGAGCCGTGAATCAGAACTGGCTAAAGTAACAGCAGCTTGAGTAACAACAGAAACAGAATCTGAAATCGTCATGGAGAGCATATACCTTTTGAAAAATGTCTCTCACGTTCTTTTCAGACTCCCCTATGTACATGTTGATTAGTTCTGGCCCCTTTACACTTAAGAAGTTGAGTGAACACTCTGTCGCTACTGCCTTGGCCAACAAGGTCTGTTCCAAGACAAAAGAAAAGCTAAGTGACAAGGAACAACAAGCACCCACTAGCAACCATGCAGTCTCACCTACAGACACCTCACCTTTCCAGTTCCAGGAGGTCCATAGAGAAGAACACCAGATCGACGCCGAAGCCCTGAGGCAAAGAGTTCCTTGTGACGCAGAGGTAGCTGTAACAATAGCACAACCACTTTGGAGGTGTCAAAAGGAGTCTGCAAGATCAATAGTTTCTCACAACGCATAGCACGTAAGTGCGGACTCAACCTGCACTGTGTCCAAAATAGCCTTCTTGACGTCTTCTAATCCTCCCACATCCTCCCACTTCACATTGGGAACCTGTGAACAAACAAGATGAAGGCAGTCTCTTCACATCACGACTTGGGATGCAACCTTGTGAGGTTAAAAAAGAACATGCTCCCCAAATAACCACCAAATTACCTTTGGAGTTCCAATTGCAGAAGCTGTTCTCATCTTGACTCGCTGGAATGCTTTCTCCAAGTCATCCACTGTCAAACGGGCGCTTGCTACTCTTTCCTCTGCTTGGTGTATCTCATCAGTGATTTCACAGCTAGTGACATGGTCATCTGATTTCAACGCGTCTTCACGCATTCTGGTCATCATGAAAGCACCTGCATCTGCAGCAATGCCTCGGATGTCCCTTGGTGTCAAACCAGAGGTCTGTGATGCTATCAACTTTGATTTGGCCTGAATTGCTTCCTACGAGCATAAAAATGAGTCTGATAAGTGACATTGTCTTACGGCAGCAATAAGCAGGGGATATCCATAAAAACTGTGACCATACCAGCTAGTCCTAGGAATCATAACCTAGAATTACGAAATGAGAACTAAGTTATCAACTGAAGGCAAAAAGTCCATGTCGGCAGTGCTCACCCAAGATTCCAGATCATTGTCCAATTGCAAACATTTGGGGTTGAGAAAATTGTTAAGTAGCTTCAGGCGTTCATCCTCATTCGGTGTGCTTATTTCCATGTCGTGGGTAAAGCAACGACGAAGTGGAGGTGATAGGACTTCCATGTCTTCAGCAGCTGCAACCACAAGAACCAGACCTTCTCGTACTCCCCGATGTTCAACTGTGAATTTCTGAGAACAGTTACATGTAATGACATCAATCAGAAAGTGAACATTCACAATCCTCGAATTCAAGCCATCCCCAATAACTAGGGATATATGCCACTCAACAGCAACCACAATGAAGCAGACCTTAGTTGAGCTGAATGAAGACTTGCTATTACGCATACGACCAAACGCATCCACAGTTTTAGACAGTCTTGCTTCCATAGTAGATGACTTTTCTGCTTGTGTATCAGAATCCTCCGTCTCATCCCCCTCGTTCCAGGTTTGCAGGTGTGTCTGAACACAGTCTCTCAAAGCGAAGGCAACCCGAGAAACATTCTCAGCCGAAGGGCTCCCATTTGCAGATTTCCCAAGAGCATTGAAACGCCTTAATAGGAGGATAGCTGGGGAATACCTGCACACACCATTCCGGTGTAAGTACTGCAGCCAGCCCGACAGGCTGACTATTCTTAACCATAGCTGCAAATACGTAACACAAATTCTGCCCCCGCAACATTGGACTTACCGACAAGCTACTTGAAATGCATTCATAATGGCTGAAGCGGTTTTTGCATCTGAAGCTCCAAGGAACTCATAGCAATTGTATTCGACCACATGAATACCTAGAAGAACAGCGGCCTGCCGCACGATCACACGCTTCCCAACCCCTGCACATGAGAAGCTGTGGACAGCTAGGACTAAGACTAGGACTTCGAGCACCTTCTTCACATGCTGTATAGCACTGTTCCCACATGCTGATAATGAAAGGGGCTCAGAAGACATGGTCGTAGAAATGGGCCACACCTGCAGGTCCATGGATGAGAACAGCAGTCTTGAGCTTAAGAGGACTCGTCTTGGGGTGCAAACATGGTGCGAGAATAGCTGCCAACTTCTGTACTGCAGAAGACTGGAGCTGAGCAGATGGTGGTCGCACAGACCTCATCACCAGAGGTGGCAGTTGAAATGGCACAGGGCTACATAACAGCATCCTTGTGTGATGGCGCTCCACCAACAAGAACGATTCTGTGGAAGGCTCCAGGGCAAGAACCTACTGGGCATGTCAAGTGGATGTTGTCGATCAGAGCATCTACCTGTAGCATGGCAGCACGTAGCTGGACAAGGAGAGTAAACAAAGACAGACCTTGAAGTACACCACATCATGTGCGGCATTGTTGTCCAATTGTCCTGGAAGAACTGCTGACGGGACCCTGTTTCTCCGACTGGATGCTATTGTGACGGAAAACACATCCCCTCTTGCAAAGACCCTATCCACCTCGAAGAAAGATTGCAGTGCAGCAACTACTTCTGCCAACCAGTCCTTTGGAAAGGTAGCTGAATCATCGCCAGGGGCATTTAAGCTTGCAATAGCAGGTAACCTCACATTACCTATTTCCATAAGTGAGGCATATGTCATAGAGAGTGGACTGGATCCAGATTGCCCACCAGCAGGAAGGGATCGAACGTCATGCACGTTAGTATTGGCTACATGGTCTGCTCGAAGAGGCTGAATCTCAATCACCGGGGAGAACTGAGAAGGAGCATTTGGCAGACAATCGGATGGCTCCTGGCGGTTAAAAGTTGCAAGAAAATGAAAGTAGGAGGACTGTAAACCAAGATTATATGCGAGTCTCGGTGACAAGAAACCAAGATTCCTTTCCACGTTATTGGAAGTAGGCACCCTAAGCATATGGTAAGGGAAGCATGCAATTTCACCGCTATCTGCCCCTACAACAGGGCCATCCATCGCCCTCGGAATACCCGGTGGATCCAACACTAAAGCCATGGCCGGCCTCCCAACGTTCATCCCTACATTTCTCACTAGTACCTGCATTCTCCAACGCCAGACCAGTCGAGACATTGGCATTCGTTAAAAAAAATGCATCCTAGAGCAGCAAAAACAAACAGGAAGCCGAGAGAATCAGGGCCTACCCAAGAACCAGTGCTCACACACAGCTGACGCAGAACATCAGCAGACAGGCCCACGATCGCTCCATCGTCACAGGAGACCGTCTTCCCTCCCAGTCTATCCGACAGCTCCTGCCAGTCCCTCTTGGCATCATCACTGACATTCTCGGATGCTCCAAAATCTGATATCCCTCCCGGAAGAAACAGCAAACCCGCTCCCACGACAACCGGAGGCTGAGGAGAAACCTCAGGATCCGTGATCAGTTCGTGAACCTGACAATCTACCAGGGCCGCCGGCTCCTCCTCCTCCTTCTTGCCCTTGTCCACCAATTCTTGAACGCCCTTGGGATTGTGCAGCACCAAATTGACAGCGTGCCATGTCTGACAAAGAATCAAAGGTGCCCGCTCTTGTCCCATTGTTGCTCTTCTCCTAGACGAGACAAATTCGGAATTCAACGCATGGTGTGCATACAGACTACTGTAATTGCTGCTACAGCCTGCAGGTGGTGGCGAAGGACACGCAGCTATAGAATCTGATTGCACTGAATCCGGCGTCTGTGTCCCAAACCCTAGCGGGCATTTCTTCCAGACCCTTCTTCTTCTGCAAGCAGACCGAGAACTATGGCGCAACTAATTGGACTCTGGACACTTTAGGGATCAGTGGTAATGTACTTCAAATGCTCCACATTAGAGCTAGTTGTGTGCAATCGCGGGAATCCGCAGTTCTTTCATAGCTTTGGAAGATAAGCAAAAATGGAGTACGCCGCGCAAGTCGCCGTTCTGATGTCTAAGGGAGAGGACTTGTGAAGTGAGTTTCACTCGTTCCTTGAGAAGCTCGTTGTAGTGCAACAAGGAATGTTCCAGAGCAGTCCAGATCCTGAGCACCTTGGGACTTATCACAGTTGTGAAGCTCTTCCAGAAGGCCTGCCACGCCAGCTTCTCCGGAGGCACGATCACTTCTCCTGTGAAGGCATTGGCCTCGCTGAGCAGCTCGCTCCACCTCTTGTTCACCACGACGGGCGGCGGAGTGTCCGGCTTCTTATCCTCTATCAAGTACTCCACCACTCCAGGAACAATCTCATCCCTGTCGACAACCTGCACAGATCGCTCCTCCTCGGTGCACGTGAGGAACAGCCTCAGCTTCTCCAGCGCATTCCCGCTGTTAACTCCCAGCGCTCGCAAAATGGACACAACCCGGACATGGTCGTGCAGATTCGGCTCCAGCTTGGCTAGGGTTTTCTTGGCATCTTCATCCACGAGAAATGCAGCCTCATCGCACAGAGCTTCCAGCATCGGCTGATACGAATGATGCGTCATGGCTTGCAGGAGATCTTCTTCAGGAGGCTCTTCCGTTGTGGTGGAATTATCAGGCCTGTTCTCCGCCAGCTCCACCTCAAGTATATTCGTTGCGGCGAAGCTCGCAAACACCTGATCACTTGGAGGACGCCAGTGCCATCCTAGCTGCTGCTCCTGCACGATCTTGTCTGCCTGCAAAACCTTGCTTACCAGAACCGCAAGTGCGTGCTGGTGCATGCAGAAGAACTCCCGGTGCTGCTTCTCATACGAGTCCCTCAAATCAAACTCCTTGTGCTGGAGCTCCTGCAACAGCCTGGTGACGCGAGCGTAGTCATCAGCCAGCTTTGCATTCACCTCCTTGAATTTCCTCTCCAGCTCTGCGTGCTTGTTCTTGAGCATCATCAACGTGTCCCGCTGCTTGGTAAGCTTCTTCTTCTGCTGCGTCGTGGTGATGTAGTTCTCCCGGTCCCTCTCCACCAGCACTCTGTAGTTGTAATCAAGCTTCTCGGAATTCGTCTGATACACCGCCTGCATCACCTCATAGTGCTGCTCCAGAATAGAGATGTCGTTCTCCAGCCGCACCTTCAACGTGTTGTACTCCTCCATATCCGCGTTCCGCAAATCGTCCAACGTCTTCTTGTTCTCGTCCGCCTTGGCCCGCATGCTGTCGTAGAACTCGCTCTCATGCGTCAGCCGCTTCTTGATCAACGCCTCCATCTCTCGGAAATTAGCATCCATCAGATCCTTCCTCTGCTGCAGGAATCCCTTCTCGATGTTGTCGAACTCTCTGGTATACGCGTCGTGCATGCTGGCCACCTGCCGCGTCATGGCGGCCACCAGGGAATCCACATCCAACTTCTGCTGGTGCACGGCCTCCTCATACTCCTCATCCTTGAGCTTCAGCTCCGCCCTAATCTCCTCCAACACGGCGTCCTTGGACGCCAGGACCTCATCGCACGCCTTGCGCTGGTTCCGGATCTCGGCCGCCAGCTGCTGCGGGACCTGAAACCTGGTGACCTCGTCCCAGCGCTTGGCGATGGTCTCGTTGTGCTTGGCCGCCTCCTCCACCTCTTGCTCCACCCGGGACTTGATCACATTCAGGTGTTCGGCATCCACGATCCGGCGCTTGCACTCCCGATCGTCCGCCACGACGCGCACAAGCTTCACCTCGTCCTCGGATTTGGTGGTGAGCAGGGACAGAGCGTGCAGGCTGTTGGCCAATTGGATGTCCCCCGGCCCCTTGGGCTCCGGCTCCACCTGCACCTTAGACATCCGATTCTGGGAGGCATGGCTGGCGGCGATGCGTGCCGCTACCCTTGCTCTTCTGATGGCAATGCGCTCCTCCCGCTCCGCGGCTCTCAATTCGGCTGCAGTCGGCATTTTGCCCAAGCCTGCCTACGTTCCTCTGCCTCCCCGCCTTTGCCTGCCTGAGGCCCCTTCACATGACATTCCACCACTACTACCTAACAAACCGCCAAGCCTTCATATTTCCCCTTTCTTTTTCTCTTACATTTGTGTTTCTACATCTTCCTCCATTTAATTACTTCCTCCATTTACATGGGCATTCCTTCATCCCAAGCCACATTAGGTACCATGTCATCAAGCTGCCCAGCTCAACCGACCACACGGACCTGGATTCGCCATTGGATAGAGGAAAAATATGAAGGTATTACCTACCTATTTAAAATTATCATTCTATGAAAATAATAAAGTCCTTAAAATTGAATGTCACTTGGGTGAAGACGTAAAACCACCCGGACCAGTATTATACATGATAGAGACATGGTTTTTTTAAGAGAATAGAAAGAGGACATGGTTACTACCTATATAAGTGGGCTACTTATGGCCAAAGGTTTGGTGTGGATATGCAAAAGACTCTAGGTGGTGCCTCAAGAGTTGAGGTCTATTCTATATCATAAAATTTTTTAGAAGAACAAAAACAATAGTGGACTCTATGCCGTCGGAGAACTTGTGAGCTAATCTTGTGAGCTAATCCTATTTTTTCTTCTTTATGGATTGATACAATGCTGCTGCAATTCCCAGAATAACACTCAGCAATATTATGTCGATGCAAAAGTTCCTTGAGGAACGCACTTGTGTTACTGTGTCTTTCATTCTAGTATTGGTGGTCTTGAGATTTGATGCAGCTTTATCTACTTTAGAGTCAATTTCATCAAGCAAAGGATTTTGTTTCTCAAGTTCTTCACCCATGTCTGCAGCCATATTCTTGAGTGTGGATAGTCCTTCTGATATGATATCTAGACCTTGATCTTGCTTCTCTTGACGTGATTGCACCTCTGAGTCAAAGCTTTTTGATTCCTCAGAATGTTGTTTGCCACTTTGCATCATCTCCTCGGGGCTCATGCTGTCAAACTTGATTTCAACTTTGGGTTTTTCCTTCTTATTAGAAATCTTTTTTCCCACTGCAATTCCATCTGGAATGTCCTCTATCTTTGCTATAATTGCTGTAACTAGCTCAGGTCTAGCTGCAAGCTCCTCTGGCTTTACTCCTTTAACTTTTTTTGTTGACAATTTGGTCAGTTTAGGGAGCTCTTTACGCAATGTTGCTTTCATGCGTCGAACTTCTGCATTTAATGTGGCTACTGCTGCTCTATTTTTTTCCGTTTGTGCATCACTTGATTTCTGAGCAGCAGCCGCTATGTCATTTTCCATTTGACTATACAACCTAAGAAAATGGTCATGTGAGGAAATTTGACTATCTCCTTTCTTGTCCGCATCATATTTCTCATATTTTTTATAGATTGCTTCTACACGAACTAGAATATCAATAACATTTGACATTGTGTTTTTCAATTTGAGGCTTTGTTTATGATTGATTTGTGAGAGCCTTTCAACTGTTTTGCCTACAAGTGGAGATCAACTTGAAATTGTCTTTTAAGTAAAATATACCACCAAATATGTCTTAAGAATATCTTAAGAGTTTGAAGTAGCATATTTGATATAGAACAAGTCAAAACTTAATCATACGTCCCTTCAGTTTATCTATATTTGGTTCCCAAGGTCCATAGAAGAGTACCTAGTACAAATCTTACCTTGTCAAGGTAAGCACTTGCACTTCCCTAGAAACCTACCTTTAAGTTTTTAGCACCTATTAGTTCAGGAGTATATCTCATTATTATATTTTATAATAGTATAAATATTGGAATAAATATGAAAAAAATTATTTTTATATTTATTTTTAAAATAAATATGAAAACTTTATAAATAAATAAATATGATTAAAGTGAAAAGATTAGGTGTCTAAAAGCCTAAATGAACCTCTATAGGTGTAAATAGTGATTGCCTACTTGGATAAAGATATTGAAGCTATTAAGATCACAAGGAATGCAATGATAGACTCCATCAAGTTAGCATCCAATCTGAGTTTTAGATCATTCCTCTATAGGTAATGGCCAACAACTTGTAGCATTGGGGATTTGGAAGATTTGAGCATATGGGCATCAAGGCGTTTTAGTTGAGCGATGTGATGGGGAAACAGCAGCTTGGCATGTGAAAAGAGGCCCCTTTCTTAGTTATTTTCTGTAGTTCTTCAATGCAATAGACGAAGGCAAAGAGTGATTCCAGCAAGGAAGGAGGAAGCGCAAGACGGGAGCGGGAAACATTCGAGGGAGATGGCGTCACGACTGAGCTACGCACAGCTTTTCTCCTTTTCCGTGGAATACACTAATCCGGATGAAAAGGTGCGGCAGACTACAAATCTCACATGGAGCAATCTGATGAGCATTGTCAAGGACAACGTCAGACAGGTATGGCGTCGCCAAGCACCTTGGAGTTCACATTGTGCAATTTTGGATCTTTAGCTCCAGCCGATTGTGGCTGGATTGGCAACAGAAACCGGGGGAGTGGAGGAAATGCGTTTTGGAAGTGAATTTCTCCACGGCCAATTTTTTCCTCCAGGACAAGGACAGCAACATCTCGGTAGGTCCGCCGTGTTCAGGATCGTGAATGAATGTGGTGGCTGGAACTTTGATGACATACCGGAAGGCATGATGAGATTGTCTGTGACCGCTTTCTACAGACGCACTTATTTACCGAGTACAAGACGTTCGCGATGTCTGGGAGCCAGGATGAGGACACACTCATCACCTTGCGGTTCAGGTATGCCACCTCTTTCCCGGAAAGGAGTCTCCGGGAGATGGCAGCGGAGGATGTTGGTGCTGGTTTGCAGACTCCTGGAAATTGTAAATCGTGGCTTTGACATATTGGATGTTAGGCAGCGGAGAGAATTGGCAACTTTTGCTGCAAAGTGCTTCAGAGAGGAACACGTTGCTTCATCTCTTGGAGGTAGAGTTCTTAAATAAGGAACGGAGGATGATGAATCTATTGGTGTTAGAGCTGTGTGTGGATGTGTTCATGTGGAATAATATGTATCAACAGAATGTAGGACCTTCGCAAAGCCTGTTGGGCCTGACAAGTAGCAGGTTTCTGTGGTTCAGTGTTGCAAAAAGGGTCTGTCAGCCGAAGCAGCTGCCAAAAGCGGGAAGGGCCTCAATGGGCTGGTATAGATTGCAAACCTTAACCAGGTCATCTCCCTCTCACAGCATCAAGGTCCTTTGTTGAGAGCTTGTCTCCATCAGTTGCTGCACATGGTAACAGACCCTCGATACTGTGACAACAAGCTTCTGCTTCATTTGTCTCGCTCCTGAACAGGATAAAACTGTCCTCAGAAGCGGGATGCTCATGCGTCAGGGTATAACAGAATATAACGCCAATGAGCGGTATCTTGTTTTGGTACCTGGAAAACTTCTGCTCTTCAAGGTGCATGTCAAGTTTGCTGAGCAGCCGAAAAAGAGAACAGGTCTCTGACGGATTGTGTTCTTTACACTACTTCCTCCTGCTGCTGTGCAGACTATGGACATCCAGGGAAAGCACGCGCGATTTGTCACCACTCTAGTCGGTGCAAGGGTTGAGGTTGGTTTACAGATCGGCCACTTCTTGCCTGCAATCAAGTCGGATGCTAATTGTTTAGTCATGCAGATGAAGCAGGCGCTGGAGTTTCGCATCCAGACTGCTCGAATGAAAGAGGTCATTTTTCTACCTGCAAGGCCGGTGAGCAACTCATTTCTAAGGTGTTTAGCAAAGGCGTGAGTTCTCGTGTGTTCCTTGCACCACCGGTTCAATACATCATGATGCAGGAGGACATGACCGCCTGGATTGGATCTTTCGAAAAGGCTATCAGCATTGGGGACCGGATTGTAGAAGCTAATCCTGAGCCTCCCATACTCAAGGTACTCAATGCACAGGGTGCGGATGGCGATCCATACGAGGACCTACAAGTGGAAGCATCTAGTAGCATGGCCAGGGATATGCCTCGACCTCAGTCGGCCCCTGCACGAACACCAGTTTCAGGGAGAGATTTTGAGCAGCCCCGGGTAAGAGGGGGAGGCATGAACTTGGCAAGGAAGGAGCCACAAGTATCACCATGGAAAGTGGAGCGTCCACAACTTGACCCTGCCTTTCCCAGCTTCCAATCAGCAACTGGAGGCAGGGCTCAGGCTGGCCCTTCGTTCCCACCAGACCAGTCACCTTATGACAACAGAGGCGGGAGCAGCACTCAGAGATCCGCTCCCGGCAGGCCAGCACCAATTCCTACCAGATTTCAAACTGAGCTGTCGAGGGAGAATTCTCCAAGCAGGAATCAGTACTCTGAACAGTTCGCCGGTGACTTTCCGGGACAGTCATCCTCAAAACCAACACCCAGAGGTCCAGAACAGGGGAGAATGGCCAAGCCCTTCCCTGGAGGCACTTCCATTCCTTACCTGGCTCGTAGGTCAATTGAGGCTAGCAGAAGTGAGTTTCTTGGAGCCGCTGAGGCAGTGGGCAGTGTTAATCCCACCCGCCGGCCATCGCGTGGAGGTTCTCTGCCCCCGCCTCCTTCAGTTTTCGGCAATGTCCAAGCCATACACCCAATGAGAGCGGAGCCGAGCAACCAGTATGGATCTCAGGAGATGGGCCAGCCCCAGGACATGAGGAATCAGAGTTCCTTCCAGAGAGCAAGTTCATCGCAACAGCAGCAGCGACCACAATACCAGGCTGGATTTCCAGAACCCCAAAATCATAATCAGGGGGGATACCAGCGTGGTCCTGTCAACCCACATGGGAGTCCACCTCAAGGAGGATACCCTGCAAACTCATTCCAGGGACAGCCCTCATCCGGACCACCAAGGGGCCAGTTCCAAGGTGGATATGGCAGCCCTGCTCCTATGAGCAGCAACCCATATGCAGCTGATAACACGAGAAGACCATCACGGGGTGGAGTCCTGCCTCCCCCGCCTGCCATATTTGGTACTGTGCAAGCAAGCCCTCCTCCAATGGCCCGAGTTGGAGAAGAGGGACCACGCCGGTCCAGTAAGGTACCCAACATGCAATCTCGAAAGTGAGCTTAGAACCCGCACTTGCTGCAGTTACTACAGTGATGGATCCCTCTATTTCCGTGCAGACAAGGCGGAAGTCTTCAAGAAGTGGTAAAAAGAAGGTATGTACATGGCGTGGTTTTCGTTGTTCTTCCAGGTTGAAACATCCTCATCGAAAAATTCAACTACGCCTCACATTTTCCTGTTGAACCTCGCAGAAGTCCGTGTCCGGAAGGTGAGCGTCTTCAAGCACAATGCAGTTGCTCAACTGTGAACAAATACGAGTGTCGGAACCGATACGCCAGGACACACAAATTGACCTAGAGTATTTGCAAAATTAGGAAGCTAGGTTCGAGTTCCTTGTCATGCCCACACTGTGTAAACGCCTAACGGCTCGCTACAGTGTTGTTCCTGGAGAGTGTCATATTTCCAGCAAGGAGTTGACAACTCGGAAACTGTGATCTGGTGGCAGAGGAGCATTCCCTGGTCGCACCAAAATCACTGTATTGAGCCCTGCAGAGCAGACAAACTGAACAAGTGAAGCCCGGTGTCTCCAGCAAAGCTGAAGCACATTACTTACATGTTCTGCGAATATCTCACAACCCGAACTCAGACTCACCAGCTTGTTTCGCTGCCTCAGCTTCAGCCAGAACGTCAGTGGCAAATGTGATATCAGAGGGACTATCCACACCGACCGAGAGAGCAATTTCCTTGTAGCTTCGCGCTTCCCGCTTGCTTCTACGAACATGGAAAACCTCATGGTCGTCAGTGCAAAAACGTTTCAGCCCGAATCTCTGCATATTTTGTAGCAATGCACAGATACTCACCCCGTAGTGGTGTCGAAGTAACCAGACAAATATACTCGGAGATCCCCGTGCTTGGTGTTGCCAAAATTAGCCTCTGGGCTTCTCTACTTCCACTGGAATAGATGTAGGTCTGCCAAGATCATGTGTGTGAATTACAAGGGCCACAAAAGACATGCAGATGGCAGCTGCAGCAGGTAGCAGGGGAACACTGGTAGAGCGACCTTGTTTCCAAGAGAGTCCCATTGGGACAATGCTTCAGGCACATCCTCAAAAACCTCCCCAGAAGCTCACCCTTAGCATATCCAGAACGCCATATATGTCCCTGTCAAGAAACACACATTAGAAGGAGAAGAAGACAGACAAATCGTTCTATGCAGTTCGTATTGCTAGTATCATGAAGATCATAGTAGAAACATAGGCACCTGCAGTTCCTTCCAGAGCAAGTTCATCGCAACAGCAGCAGCGACCACAATACCAGGCTGGATTTCCAGAACCCCAAAATCATAATCAGGGGGGATACCAGCGTGGTCCTGTCAACCCACATGGGAGTCCACCTCAAGGAGGATACCCTGCAAACTCATTCCAGGGACAGCCCTCATCCGGACCACCAAGGGGCCAGTTCCAAGGTGGATATGGCAGCCCTGCTCCTATGAGCAGCAACCCATATGCAGCTGATAACACGAGAAGACCATCACGGGGTGGAGTCCTGCCTCCCCCGCCTGCCATATTTGGTACTGTGCAAGCAAGCCCTCCTCCAATGGCCCGAGTTGGAGAAGAGGGACCACGCCGGTCCAGTAAGGTACCCAACATGCAATCTCGAAAGTGAGCTTAGAACCCGCACTTGCTGCAGTTACTACAGTGATGGATCCCTCTATTTCCGTGCAGACAAGGCGGAAGTCTTCAAGAAGTGGTAAAAGAAGGTATGTACATGGCGTGGTTTTCGTTGTTCTTCCAGGTTGAAACATCCTCATCGAAAAATTCAACTACGCCTCACATTTTCCTGTTGAACCTCGCAGAAGTCCGTGTCCGGAAGGTGAGCGTCTTCAAGCACAATGCAGTTGCTCAACTGTGAACAAATACGAGTGTCGGAACCGATACGCCAGGACACACAAATTGACCTAGAGTATTTGCAAAATTAGGAAGCTAGGTTCGGAGTTCCTTGTCATGCCCACACTGTGTAAACGCCTAACGGCTCGCTACAGTGTTGTTCCTGGAGAGTGTCATATTTCCAGCAAGGAGTTGACAACTCGGAAACTGTGATCTGGTGGCAGAGGAGCATTCCTGGTCGCACCAAAATCACTGTATTGAGCCCTGCAGAGCAGACAAACTGAACAAGTGAAGCCCGGTGTCTCCAGCAAAGCTGAAGCACATTACTTACATGTTCTGCGAATATCTCACAACCCGAACTCAGACTCACCAGCTTGTTTCGCTGCCTCAGCTTCAGCCAGAACGTCAGTGGCAAATGTGATATCAGAGGACTATCCACCGACCGAGAGAGCAATTTCCTTGTAGCTTCGCGCTTCCCGCTTGCTTCTACGAACATGGAAAACCTCATGGTCGTCAGTGCAAAAACGTTTCAGCCCGAATCTCTGCATATTTTGTAGCAATGCACAGATACTCACCCCGTAGTGGTGTCGAAGTAACCAGACAAATATACTCGGAGATCCCCGTGCTTGGTGTTGCCAAAAATTAGCCTCTGGGCTTCTCTACTTCCACTGGAATAGATGTAGGTCTGCCAAGATCATGTGTGTGAATTACAAGGGCCACAAAAGACATGCAGATGGCAGCTGCAGCAGGTAGCAGGGGAACACTGGTAGAGCGACCTTGTTTCCAAGAGAGTCCCATTGGGACAATGCTTCAGGCACATCCTCAAAAACCTCCCCCAGAAGCTCACCCTTAGCATATCCAGAACGCCATATATGTCCCTGTCAAGAAACACACATTAGAAGGAGAAGAAGACAGACAAATCGTTCTATGCAGTTCGTATTGCTAGTATCATGAAGATCATAGTAGAAACATAGGCACCTGCAGTTCCTTCAACGCAGTAATCTTCCTATCAGCAGCTATCATGGCATTCACATTAGCCACCAATGCCGTGATAATGCCTGACTCTGTGCTCTCACTTTCTGAAGGAATCGGCTGGGCACCAGGTACTTCTGCCTTCAGGTCGTCAAGCACCTGCCCATGAGAACGTCAGCGAGTGCAGATGAGCACAGCCGTCCCACGACAGCAAAGAGGTCTAACTGTTACCTGCTGGCGGAGAAGTCTGATATCGTTCTGAGTTTCTTCTGAGTTATACGTTGATCTCAGATGGGCTTCCACGTTATCCCGGGCATATGGAAAAAGTACATCTGTCACAAAAGATATTGGCGTGGTGGTCCCTTCGATGTCCAGAACGTATATATGCTGCACCTCACGCACATAAAGCCCTCAGCCACGAGGCAAGCCAAATGACCTTCGGGAGCAGTGATGGCATGCACGCCTTGCACTTACTGGAAGCTTCTTGTCTGCAAGAGACCCGTCCACAGAGAGTGATGGCTTGAGAGAAGCAGCAAGTTTCAGTGGACCGTGCTTTGGGTCAGCTGGATCCAGACCCAACTGATGGAGCTTGAGAGCAGCCTCGAATAGATAGTGATAGCATTCGGCCTGCACTGTCACAAGACTCACAGTGGGCCCCGGACTTCATACAACATGCTCCAACCACGAAAGAATGTTGCTCTGGACTGCAAGCAGCATTGATTAGGATATCTCACTTGCGTCTTGGCACTGATCCAAGAATCCCCCCAGATATAAATTCCATGGTTCCTGACAAGCACTGCCGTGCTCTTTGGGTATGCAGCAATCTGCAGGGGAATTCCCAACACTACATGAATGTCATTGCACTCACTCCTTCTGAAGCATGTAGGATAGAAATACAGAAGCTCTGTCTGACTTATTGCAGGAAAAAACCTACCGCTTCAGCAAGGGCATCAGTAAGCTCATACTCTCGCGCAGAATTCTCAATGATTGGCACAACAAGCTCATCGTAGTAGCCATGTCCAGCAATGCCTTTTATCATCTCCATATGTGTGATCTGGCACAGGCAACGAAAGGAGTTCGTCACGATCCATTTCCTGACCTGATCATGCCACACCTTCACTAATCTAGCAGCAACAACTGGAACCAGACACCACATTATGCTACCATGTCTATCAAACTAGTAGTGCTCTTAGAAGAATTAAGCTAGCATACCCGGAATTCCTTTGCTGTCGGGTTTATCATAGTTGCCAAGCAAGACTCCAATCCATGACTGTGTATGACAGCCCCGGCATTCCTCATCAAGTATGCCTGAGAGCAGACAAAGCAGATGCACTCCCCGAGTAAGAACCATCCGCAGCACTCAAAACGATGATGCTTAAGCCTGACCGAATATACCTTCAGAAACAAAGGAGCGCATTCGCTGCATTTGGGTGGTCTGTGAGGGGCAGGCTTTGCAGGTGGTGTGCGAAGAGCAGACCCATCTGCCCGCAACACATACATATCCTCCGGAAGCATCCTTTCTTTCTGCACTCCTAGCAAACTCAAAACCCAGCAGGAAATTCGGTCACCAGCTCCACATTGGACCCGACTTAGACCCAACAAATTCACCATGGGAAGCGGACCTGAAGGAGCCATGACTATGAGCCTCTCCGAGGGCGGCACTTTCTCATCGTGGACCTTCAATGTGATGCTACCCCCCGTGCCCGAAACCCATCCCAGCTGATAGAATTGCTTGCACAACTGCGCAGCCAGATCCATGGCTTCCTTCACAGCACCACTCTCCAGCGCCGTCTCCACCTCCTCACCCATCGATCAAGCACTGGCACGATTTGGGCACCCTCAACACTGACCGCCAAACTTGTGATTCGTGGCCTCAGGATCTTGTTATCGATACCAAAGGAACGACGTACATACGTAAACCAGGATCAAACAAATCACAGACCAAGGCACCCTGATACACAGCACCACCACGGGATGAACGTCTCGAGACGTTCAGCACCTGCTGCCTGCGAGCTCCATCACTGATTCAGGCTCATCACCTCCTGCTCATCCTGCTGCTGGAGCCTGACACTTGCAGACAATTTTGGTGAGCTGCAACAATTTGGGAACGTTTTATCTCTGGACGCAATTGAGAGGGTTATCGCATTTGCGTCTCCAATTTGGTGTGTCACGGAGTTCGAGACAAGCAACAGTGTTTCTGTTTTTTCTTCCACAAGCAACCAGCAAGTCTAGTGTTTCTGTCGATTCTCCCAGTGTGGACGCAATTGAGGGTTGTTTTATCACATTTGCGGCTCCAATTCTTGGTGTGTCATGGAGATCGAGACAAGCAACCAGCAAGCCAGCTGTCTCTTCCAGTGCTTAAGTCCAGTCTATGATATCATTGTCGAGCATGATTTTGCGAGTTTCATCGCTCTGCACAGGAGCACCAGCAACTTGAAATCAATACGATCTCTTGAATAATTTACAATAAGAACTGAATGAATCCCTAAGCAAGTCTCTCTCGTGAAGCCCACCTATTCAGGTTCCTTCCCAAGGCAAGGAACCCCAATCCCAGATTTGTTCACTGTAAAGATTGCTACATCATGCCATAAAGTAGGGGCAGGGAGCGGGGATGGCTGGGCTGCCCTCTGGCACAACGACATCATCGCCACTTGAGCGACTGTTGGTTTTTTTCCCGAAGCTAGACCACAGCATTTTTGAACGACGGACTTGGTTCTCTTAAAAGCCCTTGCCGTTGAGATGTGAGTTGCTGACGTACATGATCAGTCCCGAATCTTCGAGTTGAGTACCTCATCATCGGGACCAATACGAGATAGAGAAGAAAAAGTATCAGGGGTGCGAACAGCAACCACCCTACCAGCTGCAAATGGCCAAGCAGAGCATGATGAGTATGGTAGGATGATGTCTTCTCAAACGAGGTGGCTTTGAGACCATATAGCATTCATATCAAGACTGCTCCAACTCACCGCATGCAACAACCCTAGCAACACTGCCTTAGAGGCTCGACCAGTGATAGCACTCCAGAGTGCACTCTTCGACAGCAGCAGGTGTTTGCCTCCAGTAACCCATTCTCCAGTGCGCAGAAAAGGCACAATCAAGCTGCAGACGGTTCACACATATTCAAGCTTCAGGAAGAGAGGCTCCATCACATTTGACACCAAAGAACACAAACAAATGGCAAGACGACGTCACCTACGTAATCTCTATGGGAGTGGCAACTAAATTGGCAAGCATCAATGTAGGAGCATGACAATGAGATCCCAGCAGTACAGCTGCAAACCCACATAGTATGACTGTCACACCTGCACATAGACGAGCAAACCGATTCAGGTCATGAACCTACTTCCAGAACCGGAGCACTGCAGACATCAATAATGGTCCAGTACCATAGATCGGAAATATTCCTAGAGTCAGGCCAAGCGCTGCTGAGAATGCCAATTGCTTCGGTTCAGTGCCTCTGCATACCCACCAAACCCACATTTGCACTAAGCCAGTGAAACTCCTGCAATGCCCTCATCAATGCACCAGAATCCCCACCCTCTACGCAGCACTACAATGCAACCCAATGCAACGGTCCCAGATACCTGGAAACAATGAGATAAAGTGGGTCCACGATCTTCACTCTGGCCCAGCGCACCAGCCACCAGCTCCGGAAGCCACTGTGCGCTGCCATGTCCTTCTCCGAGGTGCTCTCTTCGCTGCCGCTGTCTACAGAAACGCATATCTGGTCTGAAGAAGAGACATTCTCCGCATCTGCCTGCTCCCAGTCCCACGCCTCCCGATCTGAATTCGCCAACAGAGCCTCACTCGACATTGTGGGTGGAAAGGTGGTCGAAATTGGGAACGAGATAAGCGAAATGCAGAGCGAGGCGCCGCGGATCTGCCATAACTGCACTCGAGACTGTGTTGGCAGAACTGGCCATTGCCATGCCCGGGCGCGCTTCCTGCTACGTGTTGCCTGCTGGGTTGAAAATCGGCAAGTGTCATACCTTCTCTAAACTATAACCCGAACCACACCACTAACCACGGTTACCCGCACCAGTTCGCGGCCGACGCATCTAACGGCTCGTGGCCTGCGATATGATCACCACGTGGATAATCGAATTTCACCTTAGCTTTGACATTTAGGTTTAATTCCAGCCAAGTGTGTACATACGTACGTACCTCGAGTATCGAGGTACGTAGGTGGAACAATGGATGTATAACCGCACATACGTCTCTCTGAAGCTTTTGTGGTATGCAGGTCATACAATCTCCCTAGTCATGACATTGTAGGTGACTTCGGACATACACGGAGCCATGACATTGTAGGTGACTTCGGACAGACACGGAGCTTAGTTGCTCTTTCTACAGTGTGACCCTTGGGGGTCTCCCTTTGATGTCCTTTGGTAGATTGGGTTCTCACCCATCTCCGCTTTCCTTAATAAAAACTTTGAAAGTTCACGAGTGTCGAGGTTCCTTGGCTATGTTGACGGTAATTGTGGAGCCGGCTAAAGTGACACCATCCAGAGCTTGTGCTGCTCGTTGGCCCTCTTCCTGCAGGACCCAGGGTTGCTTCTGGTCAGATGAATTGTAACCGATGGAAAAACTGGTGGGAGGCTGGAGGAAGAGAATTTAGGCTACCTCCTCTGCGAATGTGACAAATCCGAAACCTCTTGACTGGCCAGTGATGTACTCTTTGATGATCTGCATGTAGGAAGGAGTGCTAGCATGAGCAGACATGTCTCTGAATCCTGGATGGGAGCAAGTGAAGTGGTGAACACCTTGGCCTGAAGGACACGGCCGTGTTGCCTGAAGATCTTCATCAGGTCACGGTTTGTCATGGTTTTGTCTAGATTGCCAACGTACAGCTGGCAAGGGTGTTCGGCGAGGGGTGAAGTCTGTACTACCTTTTTGTAGGCCAGGCGAACCTGCAAGATCCGAGCATTTGATGAGCATGGGAGGAAGGCTTGGTGTGGAAAGGTGCGGGAAGTAGGGATGTCAAGAGGGTGGGTGCCTACCATCAGGTCTCTGCCCCAGTAACTCTGTCCGTTAAGGCAGGTGACAGCTGCCTGAGCGTCTTCCGGGTCTTCCATGACAACGAAGCCGAATCCTCTATGCCTGCCTGTTTGCTGGCGAGATGACAGAAAAGGAATCAGAGACAGAAGTGAAGGTTAGCGGCAGGCAGAGCACAGGAGGAAATCACCTGAATGAACGTGTTGTCTGTGGCGAAAGTTGCAATTTCTATTTCCTTCACAGGCCCAAACTGGCTGAAAAGCTTGTGCAGTGCTGCACACGAGACACAACACACAACTCTTCTTGGACCATGATCTGGTACTGTCAATGGCAGCTCTGGGTTGTGTGATACTGCGGAAATGGCGAGGTTGCACGCTCCCAGTCATCAGGAGAGACATACCCTTCCTCAACTCTTGGCCCTGGAAGTTGAAGGCAATCCCTCCAACATACACCCTCTGCGGATCCACCTCCTTCACCGCCTTCTGTTCTGCACACTCCATATCCCCTTCAATATCCTGTTGCTCTGCAACGTCTGCCACCAACGGCTCCCCGGGCCCATCTCCTCCATGTTGCACGGTTTCAGGCGAGTCAACAACAGAGCAATCCACAGCTACTCCTCGCAGTGGAAAGCTTGGGGTGAAGTGGCCGGAAGGAGCAACCACACTAAGACCCATGTTGGAGGACGCCACAAGCTTTGCCTTTGCAGAAGAGCATTCCCGCCCCGCCGTCTTCGGCCCCCTGCAGCAAGACAGACGAAGCCGCTCTTGCCTGGCCTCCGAGTGGTGCTTGTCGTTGAACCAGCTCACGAGCTCACTCTGAAACGGGTGTGGTGCGGAAGCTGCCAATGCAGCCATGATGCTGAAAACTCTACAGACGGCAGTCAATATGGAAAGAAGAAATCCGTCGCTGCTACCAGGATCAGCAACTGAAAGAGAACCTCCTTCGAGTTTCTGCTCACGGAGCTTTGCATTTTCTTACATCATCTCAGCATGACTGTGGGTGCGGACGGATTTTCCCTCGATGGTCGTCGCCAGGAGCACGAGGACTAGTGGCAACAATTTTTCCTAGACCCTACCATGTGGTGGGACAGCACACGAGATACGAAGAGCTCCCGTCCGCCTCACTTCCGGCTCAAGGGGTCCGGCGAGCTCCTGTGGTTAAACAACATTTGTAAGTCAGCTTGGGTTGATGAGAAGTTCGTTTCCTTGGATATGCAGATGGGTCATGGTGCCTCTCCTTCCGAGGCGAGCTCCCGGGATAAGACTCAACCAGGCAGTCGTGCAGGATCGGAAATGGGCGTCGTAACGGCTAGAACCGTGAGCATGTTATATCAGCAGGGGAAGCTTGTTGCTCTGGAAATGGAGATGGGTCTTTGTGCATCCGACTGGAGATTGCCCGTTGATCTTGTTCCTAGCAGGCCTGCTGGTTACGATAGGGGCGTAACGGCTGAGACCGTGAGCCAGCCATGTCATGAGGGGCGTTGGGCTGAAGCTGTCCAGGCTCTGGGAGTTCTGGTGCAGACGGACTGGTGCATTTCCAAGTCCCTCTTTTATAATGTTTTGCAGGTTGTGGGTCGCCGAGTACATGCTTTGGCGGTGAACAGCGGGTATTAGTCAGACACGTTCCTGGGCAACCAGTTCCTCCGAATGTATGCTTTTCATGGCAGGTTGTAAGACACGATGGATGTGTTGGAAGAAGTTGCGGAAGCGGATGCCTTCAGTGGTCGGCCATAATTTATGCGCATGCTGAACATGCACAAGAGAATCAGGCTACAGAACTGTATCATCGGATGTGCAGGTCAGGTGTAAAGCAAGATAGCCATGTATTTGTGGTGGTTCTCAACGCTTGTACAAAAGTATCAGACCTGAAAACGGGGCAGCAGGTGCATGCTGATGTGTTGGCCACAGGCGTTGAGCCTGATTTGTTTGTCGCACTGGCTCGGTGAACATGTACGCAAAGTGTGGCAGGTTGGAAGATGCTCAGAGACTGTTTGAGGGACTTTGTTGAAAGGATGTGGTGGCGTGGAATACCATGATCGCAGGGTACTCTCAGCAGGGCATGGGGCAGAAAGCCCTTCGTCTGCACGGGCCATGCAAGACGAAGGAAAAAGGAAGGAATTGCGGTACCCAATGCCGTGACATTGGTGTCCATCCTGCAGGCATGTGACAGGTGTGGGCAACCCAGCTCTGGAGATGGGGAAGCTGCTTCATGCACTAATTAGAGAGCAAGCACATGAAGCGAATGTGTTTGTGGCCAGCAGTTTGGTAAACATGTATGCAAGAAGTGGCAGCTTGGAAGATGCTCAGAGAGTGTTCAACGGACTTGGTGAAAAGGATGGTGCGACTGGGACTGCTCTAATTGCAGGGTACTCCCAGCAGGGCCTGGGCCAGGAGGCTCTCAGACTGTACAGTGCAATGCAAGAAGAAGGCAATGCTGTACCCAGTTCGAAGACGTTTGTGTGCCTCCTGCAGGCATGTGCAAGTGTGGGTACTCCAGCGTTGGAGAAGGGGAAGCAGCTTCATGCAGAAATTAGAGAAGGAGGACATCAAGCTGATGTCTTTGTAGCGAGCAGTCTGGTAAACATGTATGCTAAGTGTTGCAGCTTGGAAGATGCACGCCAGGTTTTTGAAGTTTGGCCGCAAAGGATGTGGTGACATGGACGGTGCTGATTGCTGGGTACTCTCAGCAAGGGCTCGGACATGATTCACTTGTTGTGTACGAACAGATGGAGCAGGGGGGCCTGATTTTGGCTAACCAAGTTACTTTTGCTTGCCTTCTGAAGGCCTGTGCGAGCACGGGTGCCTTACAGAAGGGGAGGCAGCTGCACTCACAGATTGTCAAAACAGGACTGCTGGATAACGTAGTGTTGGGCAACTGCTTGGTGGACATGTATGCAAAATGTGTTGAACTGGAAGATGCACGCCAGGTTTTTGAAAGCTTGGCCACGAAGGATGTGGTGACATGGACGACAGGTGGATACCGCGATGTTCATACCAGGAGGATCTCTCGCTTCCCAGGTATGAACACCATGGACCTTAACCTCCCGCATAATTTGAAAGCAGGATTTCAATGCAACTCCATTCAAAGCGACGAAAGCTCTCGCCAACTCGGAAAATGCTGACTTAATAACACCCCTCACACTTAATAACACCCCTCACTGCGCAGCCAGTAAGGGAGCGTCAAGTGCTAGCTTCCTAAGAGACTTGCACGTTTCTCAACGCTCTCAACCTCACAACACAGCACTAGGCTCTAAGTAGCCCGCCGTCCACTGACGACTTGCAGACCACCTCCTCGAGGTGCTGCTCTTTATTGCAAGAATACAACGATGGAATCTAGCTATCTACGCCCAACTAGCTACTGCCCTTGATTCCATGACAAGCTCACTAGCTAGTTCTCCACAGTCTCTCAACTAAGTCTGGCACCGCGCACTTGCCTACTCTCTCAAAGAGTGAGTAACTTGTAACTTGTTCCTCAAAGCCCTTGCTCTAGCCCTTATATATCCCGCAGTCTGACCTTAATTAGGCAGCTGTTAAATCTAGGGATTCTTACAGACCACTGATCACTAAGAGTCCTCTCTAGGCAGCTCTTCATTTGTGGCTGTAGCAATTCCTTTCTAACAAGAGATTGCATGAAGCATGCAATACATGCATCTTCTTAACAGGGCAGCTACTAACTTAGCTTTTTACCTTTTTCAACTTTTCACTTTTCTACCTTGTTTCACCAGTGCCGTTACTGACTTTGCCCAAACTCTTTGTTAATACTTCGTCCGACTTCATAGGAAATACTCTCAAGTTTCCCCGGTGTATAGGCTGTCCTTGTATTCCTAGTAAGAGAATGAAGGCATGGCTATGCATGGACATTACGCGAGCGAGGTGGACCCTCCAACCCCGCCTGAGTTTTAGGCCTCGCCAACAAAAGAGCGGTCATCGTTAGCTTTGCCCAATCTTTTTCTGGCGAAATTCCCACTTTCGAAAATTAATAACCCACCCATCCAAGCAACTTTGAAACTACAATGGAATTCATGTTCTTTTCGACCAATACGTGAAACTCACACCTCATACCGACTCGGCCATCCTGAATTAAAAAGGTTAGACTCATGCTCGACTCAATTGAAAGAGTACGAGTCCATCAAAGAAGGATAAGAGGTTAGACTCATGCTCGACTCTATTGAAAGAGTACGAGTCCATCAAAGAAGGATAAGAGGTTAGACTCATGCTCAACTCTATTGAAAGAGTACGAGTCCATCAAAGAAGGATAAGAGTTTGAAGAGTTTGTATCTCAATTGAAAGAGTACGAGTCCATCAAAGAAAGATAAGAGTTTGAAGAGTTTGTACCTCGACTTTATTGAAAGGCTCTACTCAATGGAAAGAATACGAATTCATCAAAAAGGGATGAGAGTTTGTACCTTGACTCTAGAACATCTCAACAAGTCGTCAATTTCAAGACGGCTAAGGGCGACCCATTCAACAACACGTCAACAAGTTGAAGAACTTCGTGGATCACATAAAGGACAAGTAAAGGGCAAGGCTAAAGGCTATTTAAGGCCTAGCCTACTTATGTATCGTGCGTGGTATGCTAGAGTACTAGTTTGCTTTGTGTGTATGTATGGGAGTTTTGTGTTCCTCTTAATAAAAGTTGTTTTTCAATTTTGTTGACGTGCTGTTGAATGGTGTCGCCCTCGGCCATCTTGAAGTTGGTGAATTGTTGAGACGCTCCAAAGTCAAAGTACAAACTCTCATCCTTCTTTGATGGATTCTCTTGTTAATTCTTTGAATTGAGTCGAGTGGCTTTTCCACACCTCCTTTTTTTATGCACCCTCTTTCTTTGAATTGAGTCAAATGGTTCTCCCACTCCAACTCCAGCTCTGCTTTCATATTTTTTGAATTGAATCAAGTGGTTTTCCCACTTGAGCTCTGCTTTCGTATTCTTTGAATTGAGTTAAGTGGAAAAAGGCTTTTCCACTCTAGCCCTAGATCTAACATCATGTTAGAAAAAGAGTTTTACCTTTATTGAGAAAATACAAAACTTCCACTTCAGCCCTTGCTCCAATACGATACCATGTTAGAAAACACAAAATTATATTGAAAAAATACAAAACTTCTATACAATATGGGTCACATGCACACAAGCACACTTATATTCTAGTAGACCACAAGCAACGCTCCAACACTAGTACTCTAGTACGCCACACAAAACACTCTAGCACACCACATGCAACACACGAGCACACTGGTACTCTAGCACACCACATGTAACACATAGGTAGGGTAGGCCTTAAATAGCCCTCATAGTTAGGGTGGGCCTTAAATAGCCCTCATAATTAGGGTAGGCTTTAAACAGCCCTTAACTTTGCCCTTGACTTTCGTCTTTGTACTTTCTAGAAGATTCTTTCGGAGATTCTCTCTAGAAGGGTATACACTCTAGGGATAGACGAGTCCCGAAGAAGGTGGCCCTTCTTCAGGGCTCGGCTCGTGCCCGTCTCCTCTCTTGCATAGTTAAGGGAGCTTCTTTCTTTACAGGGAGCGCCCTTATACTCTGCCGAACGAGGTTTTCCTCCGAGCTGACCTTTCTTTGGCCCAGGGGCACCAGGTTTTGGTTGCAGATGTGGTTGTCACTGACCCTACTCGAGATTTCGTCAGTGAGCATGTGATCGATCCTCAACCCTCCGGGATGGGCGGCGGAGGGATAGCCATCGAGATTCATAGGGCCATGGGCAAGGCCTTTTCTAGGTTTCTTAAGACTTGTGCCGGCATGGAGTACCACAGTCGCACGAATGGGGTTGGCCTCCCTCTTTCATGTATTATGGCTTTTCCTCAGTAACGGTGTCCATACAGCGGGCTTTAATATGCGGTGTATAGGACTGACCGACAGCGATGGCGGTGCTTCCGGCACCGATGGTGGGTAGGTCTTTTCGTATCCCCGATTTTGATATCCTTGGCATTGTAGGCAGTTACAAGATTGGCGACAATGGGGGTTAGTCCCCCATGGTCCGGTGCCCTCCTAAGGGTTGTTCCCCCTTCTCTTGGGATAGATGCCACATGGTAATCCTGTAAGGAGGTTAATATGCACCATGGGGGTTTTCTACCAATTAATCGGCAATGAGGGTTTCCAATGGGTCTGCATTTAGGGTTTTCATTCTCGTGGTCGAAAAAAGCCTTAAAAAATAGGGTGTCCATCTGCCATAGACATGGAATCAAGGAGGCAAAGGGTATTGATGACCCCTCATACATCCATATAAATCCATTTCGGGCCCGTGTGGGACATCCTTTGTGCCGGTGATGATGAAGACCGATCAGCAGACCCCGGCAACACAACGCGAAAAACATGGTGCGCGGGGCTTTTTACGTCAAGTAAACGGCTCGTCTGCCATAAGTATAATGGTCCATGGTTAACGTGTGCCCCTTGTATTCTGGATAACACAATGCTCATGCTGGTTTTTAAAGCAGGCGCCGGCCGACCGGCGCTCTCTTCACTCCTCGTCCATGGACACCCATTGCCGCTGGTGATTTGTCGCCCTCATTGTACATGTGTGAGAGAAATAGTGTTCCCCACGTGTTGGGGTGAACCATAACAATCAGAGAAGTCATGCTCTGAGACAGGTCACTTTGGACTGGCCCTTAGAAACTCAAACAATATTGGGGTTAACGCTCGCAATGCGTATTACTAACACCATCTTCGCGTCGATATCTCCCAAGATGGAATCTGGTCTGTCAAGGCAGTAGGCCGCTTTTGTAAGAATAATAATGGCTAAACTTGGTGGAGTATACAGGTTTTCTGGCTAAGTCCGGGCTGGACTAAATAGCCATGCACAAACAATGACTGTATTTGCAGAATCTACTGAAACTTATGGAGATGAAGAGAAGAAAACTAGGTCTAAATCGGACAAAAGACCTTGCACACACGTTCATGTACTCCACTCGTCATCTGAATTCGCGCCATCATCGTCGAAGGGTTCGGCATCATCACCGCTATCTTCACTATCTTCCACCTTATTAGCCGGGTCAGCATAAATTCATTTAATTTTTGTTTTATCACCTTCTTGTCCATAGCATATAAATGTTTGCGAGCATTCAAGTTGAAACCATAATATAAGATCACCGTTTTGTTCAAAAACCTTCAGACGCTTTTTGGGCAAATTTTTTCCCTTGGTCCCATCGTTCCTTCTATGTAATTATAAATTCTTCAACATATCTTCCTTCATACGCATTTGTGTGCTCAGTCATGTACCAATGAACGACAAAGTGAGGATCTGGTGCATCTAAATTAACATCAATGACCCTGCAAATCCAAAACGGCATGTTCTGTCTGTCAGTGGGCATGGGACTGCAATAAATATCTCTTTCCTTATTTCCGCAATGTCACCATTCAATCGAGCAGTTTCTTGTTCTTGTCTAACAATGGTTTGATATGCACCTAGGTACATATCGCATTTAGGAAGGCCCCTGAGTAAAGCCTCCTTTAGCAACGCCTCATCGTGCATGGAGATGCTCTCAAGCTTTCTTCACTTCCGCGAAACCACTTCCATGCGCCCCGGAGTGCGAGCCCTATATTGTTCTCCATAACGCGATCTTCTCTTGGTCCACCCAAAATTCTTCCCACCATTTATATTCCTTTGATGACATATGGTCTAAGCCAAAGGCCCTCCTTCAAGTGAGCCACACCTTGGGGATAACCTGACGACGTGCCTCTTATCACGGCACGGATGTCACCGCACAATGTCATGGATGGGACGAACTTCGAAAACTCCAAACCGGATTCCGTTTCCCATTGTGGCGATGTCGAATATTGTTTGCTTCTAATGACTGTCACAAGCCCATGGTCAGCTTTCTCTTCTCTTGTAATTTTGAACTGGTGCTGGAACGATAGGTTGTTCAATTTCTGCACTGTAGCACCATATGCTTGGCGTCCATCCCCTTGTCGTATCGGCCAAACATAGGACCCGGAAGTCTGGAACCTCCGTTAATACCTTCACATCTGGTGTAAGAGTGTACGCCTCTTTTAGAATTATTGCCAATGCGGGGAGAGTATGAGCTTCCCTGTGTTTCAAGCTCTTTGAAAAACATGAAAACATTTGGTCAATTTGATCATGAGTATGTCCAACGAGCAGGAACCCCACCTTCACTTTCTCAAATGTCTCCATATCCATCAACATGTTCAGATATGCAAAAAGAAGTTGATTCTTGTTCTCCCGACAAGTGTTGTCCAATTGCAAATATAAAACCTTCGGTAGTACTCCTTCATAGTTGTGTATCACATCTTGTATAACAGTGATAGTCAAATTGGCGTCCTTCCTCAAATTTGCGTAATGCAAGAAGGCCCTCGCTTTATAGGTGTAGTTGTGAATCATACACCCAACTACGTGGACAGAGATACGGGACTCCTCATCCAGGTTCTTCGGCCACCTCAAAAAGTGTGGTACCTCTGTTTTCTTCTGGTCCATTCCATCTATAGGCGATGTAATATGTATGAGGATCCTAAACTTTTGCTCTGTGTTTGGCCATCTTCGTCAGTTCCTGTGCGGCGCTTTGCGGTGTCGTCAACGTGGCACGATATTTCAACTACAAAACAACAACTTCATGGAGTAAGTTTTCAAATTACTTTGCATGGAAGCACTCTAGTCATGTCACTATCATTTACTATTACAGATATCCTTCACATGAGGTCTGTCTGCCAAAAAACATTGAATCCATTGATAGACTCCCATCGGGTGTCACGGTGGAGGGAGGACGGGGGGTGAGTACTTGTGGGGTTCCTCCTCCGGGTTTCTCTGGCCAGGAGGGATGGAGGGGCGCCGGCCGGCCGGTACCTGGGTTTAGGGTTTAGGTGAACCCTAAACCCTTCAAGCAAACAGTCACAAAGGATGGCATGTAGTGGACAAAGGGTGCCCATTACCTTGGTCGACCTTCTGTGTTGAGTTCCGAATAGTTGTCTTCAATCCTGAGCAGAGTGAGCATGTCGAGAATCGGTTTGACTTTGGGATCTTCACTCTGCTGTAGTTGCATTTCCATAGCTTTAAGAACCAAGCGTCTGTGACATATTTGAGTCCTGACCTTTCGCACTCTCATTTGTACAGTGACCATATTTCTGATTTTGTGTACGTGTTGGGAAGATTGAACACCTCCACATTTGGGAGCCTCTCAGCTATGAACATAAATGTATTGTCCATCAAGCTTTAACAGCTATGGCGCATAGGCTGGGGTTTGTCCTGTCCTAAAACCATCCCACGGTGAGTTATGAAGGACCCTAGCCTTCAACTCCTCATACCTGTTGTGTACCACACAACATACTCTTCTGAACGCCTTCAGACAATATCGTATCGGAAGACTCCCCATAACATGAGTGACAACTTTTCCTTTGTCATTGGCCCCTCGGTCGCGATGGACTAGAGATTGAAGGAATGTCTCCTGCTCTTTTCTGCACATTCTGATAAATCTATACCACTGCTTTTGAAATCTTTCTTTCGTCAATTTCTACAAGCACATCTGATTGCAACAAGGTTTCTAGTAGTCAACTGTTACAATGTCCACTTCACTCTTCCTTAACGACACTCCGGCTGCCCGCCTTCGCTGACATAATGCAGACGAGTCCTTCAACATCTGCAATGTCTCGCTCAAAGGCTTCAAATGAAATGATCGTGGCACATCATCATCTGGAGGCGTCTGGAAGTCGTCTGCTTTTGGTTCGACCTCTATCGGACGACCATCTGGCACCTCGGGACCAGGTATGTTCTGCCTTCGCATACCCATCGCCATGAACAAGTGTGGAAGACCACATGTGCACTAACCCCGCTCTCAAGTGTCAGGGTGAACGATTTTTTTTGTTTTGGATGTGTTAGAATAGCAGAGTGCTTTGAGAATCGTGCGAGTCGGGTCTTTTATACAGGGAATGGTCCTTGGCCCTTGGAGATAATAATAATTTTTTGACCCTTAGGTTTGACCCGGAGGTGGGGTAGAAATAAGTCCTTGGGTATTGGGAATTTTAGAATAAAAGGTGTCTATATATACTAGGATGCTCACAATATGCTACGATTGTGTAGTCAAGTGGGGTGGTAGCTAGTTCCACCACGGTGGCAGCAGGGCGTCTGAGACCGGAGAATTTACAACCCTAGTGGCGGGCGGGACTACGGTCGGTCGGGCGCAAGGAGAAGGGCACACCCAGCCTGGTCGCGACTTTCGGGAGGCGGTCGGAGGCGGGCTGCGGCAAGAAGGCCTTGGCGTACCACGGCCTTGAGCCAAATCCATCTCATTGTCGGGGAGGAAGAGCGGCAGCATCCGAGACGGCAGCGGCGGAAGAAATCGGGCCAGCAGCAGGATTCGCGGGCGTGGAAGGAGGCTTGAGGCGGCTTTCGATTTTCTCTTGACGAGTCTGCGGGGTAGTCGGTCTTGTTTTGGGAAACAACAGAGAAGGAGATGGCGCCCCATTGTGGAAATCCCACGCGGTGGACCAACATGGACCAGTGAGGTGGCGGCACAGTGCTGGGCTGAAGTTCATGGGAGAAATGGTGCTACAGGCTGCATTGGTGCAAGAGTCGCCCGGCAATTAAGGACCAAGTCGCAAGAGGGTGGCCAGCAGGCGGGATTTGGCCCTCTTTCGAGCGTGTATGGGAGAAGCATCGGAGGATGGGAGCTTGGTGATTGTTGGTGAAGAAGACCTTGAAAGTGCAGTGACGCTCATGAAACTGGGAAGTGAGGTGAACAATGGGCTGGGTGACTCGCCAACTCGTGTCTGGCATGGTGGGATTGGCCAAATGGATTTTGTGCTTCCTCTGAGCCGGAAGGCTGGATCATATGGCGGATCACTTCTTGGTTTTCTTCACGAGGTGGTCAAGGTACACAAATTGATTGGGGAGGATGATTTTCGAAAGAGCATGTGAGGCGGTCTTTCTCTTTCCTCGGCCCTCGATTTCGCCTTTTATTCATTATATTAAGTGATTGTTTAGCAGGGTTGGGCGTGTCCATAGCATGGTTGGGCCGGTCGAGAGAACTCAAGGTGAAGAGGAGGGAATTTAGGAGGAGTTTTAAGGAGATTCCGGCCAGTTAGATGTCACGCTACCCGGAAGGTTGGAAGAGGGTGGGGAAGTTTCCAAGGTAAGCGAAGCGAAGAGCGGTCAGTGGTGTGGGGACTTTTTCTTTGATGGCCGGTGGCGCCTAATCCATGTCGTTGTAGGAAGAAGTCCGTTCCCAAAGGGAATTAGCGGGAGTTCTGGCCGTGTGAACCACGCATGTGTATTAACCTAGTAGGTGCTTTAGAGGTGTTGAGATAAAAGCCGACCTGTTAAGTAGTTTAACTAGGTTAGGAGAAACGTGGTTAGTTGGTCAAGTATAAAGGCACATACACTATGTTAATTTCGCTTTTCTATTATGCAAAGTCTGCTTTTGTTTTTACATCTCGATTAGAAAACCAACAAACCTTGGCGAAGATGATCCTTCCCGATGCCCTCTTTCCCTCTGCGAGCATGCGGGAACTGCGAGATTGTCCTGGTGATCTACCTTGGTGAGCATGTTCCGATGGACAATGATCACATCGCCTGCTTTCACCCTCATCCCGGCCGTCCAAAGAACTGCATCACCGTTGGTTGTTCGTTGCGTCCACAGCTTCGGCATTGCCGCCTTTGCCGCCTCTATCTTTCCTCTTGCCTTGAGGGGCTCGGAACTCGCCCCATCTCTTACTTTGGCGGTTGTAAACCGCCTCGGACCTCCACGGCCCACCTCCTAGGGTCCTCCCAGTTCTTGGACGGACCTCCTTATTGGCACGCCACATTTTCGGGCGTGCTCCCGGACTAAAGGCTTGTCAGGTCCAGAGAGCCTGAAAATGTCCAGTGCCATTCACCAGCTCCCCGCCTCCTCCATGGACCAAGTCCGGGTAGCGTTTGGTGGCGATGTTGCGCTCCACCAAGCGCCATGGCTCCCCACGCCTCACGCCCGCTTTCTTGGGTCCCATCTTCGCCTCCTTACATCATGAGGCATGGCTCCACAATCTTTTCACTCGATCGCGGTGTCGATTGCTTCACGCCAAGCCAAATCAAGCGCCTAAGGATGCGGAGGCGATAAAAAGACCAGCGAGCGGTGTATACGGCGAGAATGCGGCTTCGCCATGAAGTTGTTTTGGAAGAATGACCTCGCCTCGCTTCTCGAAGTAATGCCGCGGAGGCGGCTCTTGAC